>CAVNZL010000085.1:30000-516777 GCA_963693355.1 Pontia daplidice
CAACGGCTGTACAGAATTACAGGCAAGAGTAAGAGCTATCGCCTGACATATTAATCTCGAAAATCGGAGCACCGACAGCCCCTCAAACACCCCAAAAACTGGTTTTTGCGTTCAAACGCCCTCCGAACTACGCACAACCTACTTGCACGTCATTACAGCAGAACCGGCGTCGTCTGACGCATCAGACGACACCAATATCATAAATTTTCGTCAAGCGGTTCCTGAGAAATCAACAGCTTTCACCTTTACTCCAGGGTTTCCACTGGAACCACCTCACCAAAAAATAAATCAAATACAGCATTATATCCGGCAAACTCGTTATCTACGGACCAGACCTCGTCACCGCATCGGCCTCCATCACCAGCTCCACCAGGAAGTAAGATTCCTGGTGATCATCAGCATTGGCAGCACCACCCACATCATCAGACAGAACTCGGCGGGGGCTTTCAGAAAAGCCCAAACACCGTGACATTCCGTGCAGGGGACTGGGAGCAATCCTACCGCAAAACACCAGGTAAGGCGGATTACCAGCCTCATCTCCAACATTACACTCTATCACTTGCAAACACACCGAGCTTGGGCTCGTTTAAATCGCCTTTTTAAGGCGAACACGAATATCACTGTACAGACGCTCACAAACCTTCTCTCCACCCTCCAGACGGAATTTCCCTTCCCCCCCCTCAAAATCTCAACCCCCCTCCCCACCCCCTCAAGTTTGGTATCATTTGAATCGTCTTTAGAAGGCGATTCCAACCCACTAATCAGACCTCATTTTTGACCACCCCCCACCACCACCTTAATCATGCTCCCCCGAACCCCTCCGAAATCAGCTTTGATCAACACCCCTTCGCCGACTACTTCCAGTTCCACAGCAAGGCGGAACATTGTCAATTCTCTAAGCCCCGCCTTCGCCCGCTCCAGCCTACCTATGGAGTCTACACATATGGAGTTGGCAAGGGATCTTCGGCGAAGGGCCATGAACGCGCTCTCCTCTTCGCGCAATTTAAAAACAGAGATCAAGGTCGCGATCACTGAGGCTATCGACGGCCTTTTCGGAGTCGTCGCGATCCTTGACCCTTCCACTGACCCCACCAAGCCTCCCCCTTCACAGACAAACAACACAATTGAAAACACTGAACAATACACGCAATTAATCCAGAAACTAGAGACTCACTCCGGATTGCTTGAGGAGTCTTACCGGGCCATCCGCGAACATACTAAACTTATAAAAACAATACCGAAACCAGCCTCCGTTGCATCATCACCTCCTGTTGTCGAGAAAAACAACATCATCAAATCTTACGCCAAGGCCGCCGCTGTACCGAAGCCCCCTGCGGGCCCCTCCATTGTGGTATCAGGCGAGGGCTTTGACACAACCGAAAAACTTATCACACAACTCACTAAAACAGTAGACTTCCGCCGGGGCGGATATGCTCCCCTAAGGGTAACACCTCTCTCCAATAATAAACTTAAATTGGTCTTTGAAACCGAAGACCATAAAAAACACACACTCGACAAACTACACACCAGCAACACCATTAAGGCGCAAGAGGAAAAGCGCCTCAACCCTATGGTCATCCTCAAAGGCATTTCGAAAACCACTGCTGAACGGGATCTCATAAACTCGATTACAGATCAAAACCCTACACTAAAAAACCACACTTTCACAATCAAATTCACTGCCAATAACCGTAACACATCCCTTTACAACATAGTACTCAACACTACACCCTCTGCCTGGAAGGCCTTTGTCGATCTAGGCAGAGTAAACATAGGAATACAACGCGTTCACTGCAGCACATTTTCACCGTTTAGGCAGTGTCAAAACTGCCTAAACTTCGGCCACACTAAGAGCAGATGCCCCACCAACACACCCACTTGCGCCAAGTGCTCAGCTCACCACCTGACAGCTGAGTGCAAGGAGCAAACACTTACATGCAATAATTGCGCCGAACACAACACCGCACACAAAACAAATACAGACACTCGGCACCGTGCCGACTCGGAGAGTTGCCCAAAGGTCAGAGCAATGCGTGCCCGTGTGGAAGCCAAAATAAATTACATCTAAACTCATGCACACTTTATTCAAAACACAGAGCATATACACAACACACTCGACTACACAATACACAAACATTCAATGCACATATGAAAACGTGAACGACACCCACACTTCTTTATCATTTAACCACACACTTCCTCAACAAACAACACTCATCATCATCTCAACTCATTACTATGCTGTAACCCACCTTACCTGCGATGTATAGGCTGCTGCACTTTATACTCCAGAAACCAATTTTTTTATTAATAATATAACATTTTATAATTTACTTTTCTTTACATGTCACTCGGAATTGCTTGTTTTAATTTACAGTATTTTTCTTTTTTCTATAACTTTTTGTGTGTACAATTTATCATTATATTTTATTGTTATACACGGCAACAATGCAGATGGTTGAGAGGAAGGGATTGTATCCAATAGCATGACCGACCCTCAACCATCTCTCCACTGGGTTTAAATTATTAAATCCCTAGACTAATATCCACATAGTTTAGGATTTTTTGTACTCAATTATTTACAATTATGGCGCGGGTCAAGAAGTGGTTGAGAGGAAGGATTTGTATCAAATAGCAGCCGGATCCTCAACCACCCTTCCCCGCGCCCACTACCACTAGCCTAGCAAAACTGTTTTTATTATACACCTTTGTTTTACACCTTTTCTGTATAGTCTAACTTTAATCACATTACTCTTTTTCTATATTTTACATATTGTATCTCTTCAATAAGTCGGAATGAGCACTTGGACTCACTACTGTATGTTAACTTTATCATCAATGTAAATAATTTCTTATCATTACTTTGTCGTTAAACACGACAACAACGCAGATGGTTGAGTGGAAGGGATTGTATCCAATAGCATGACCGACCCTCAACCATCTCTCCACTGGGTTTAAATTATTAAATCCCTAGACTAACATCCACATAGTCTAGGATTTTTTGTACTCAATTATTTACAAATATGGCGCGGGTCTAGACGTGGTTGAGAGGATGGATTTGTATCAAATAGCAGCCTGATCCTCAACCACCCTACCCCGCGCCCACCATCACTTGTTTATTTTTATTATTACTTATACTCATTACATTGTGTACTCTTAATTTGTAAATACCTTAAATGTTTAATCATAAATTTAATATTGTAATTTACCAACTTTTGCACTTCCATATATTTAATCTCTCATGTTTACTTTTATTTTGTCACTTTTATGTAATATAACAATTTTTTTACTTAATTTTAATTTACCTAATAACTCTTTGTACTCTTTCAATAACTATTTTTAAGACTTGCCAAAAATTTATAAAAAACCGCAAAAATTGTAACAAAATATGAAACTGTAACGACGCGGACTCTATGCAGGTGGCTCAGCGGAGGTTGATCGTATCCGATAGCGAAGCCGACGCTCAGCCACCTCACCCACCTTTATACATCTTTTTTACAATAAAGTTCATAAATGAAAAAATTATTTCATAGCTTAGCTTCCTCGGCCCCGGGGCGTGAGTCGCCGGGGAGGTAGGCCTACTAGCAATTAACAAAAAAAAAAAAAAAAAAAAAAAAAAACTAACCTAACCTAACCTAACCTAACCTAACCTAACCTAACCTAACCTAACCTAACCTAACCTAACCTAACCTAACCTAACCTAACCTAACCTAACCTAACCTAACCTAACCTAACCTAACCTAACCTAACCTAACCTAACCTAACCTAACCTAACCTAACCTAACCTAACCTAACCTAACCTAACCTAACCTAACCTAACCTAACCTAACCTAACCTAACCTAACCTAACCTAACCTAACCTAACCTAACCTAACCTAACCTAACCTAACCTAACCTAACCTAACCTAACCTAACCTAACCTAACCTAACCTAACCTAACCTAACCTAACCTAACCTAACCTAACCTAACCTAACCTAACCTAACCTAACCTAACCTAACCTAACCTAACCTAACCTAACCTAACCTAACCTAACCTAACCTAACCTAACCTAACCTAACCTAACCTAACCTAACCTAACCTAACCTAACCTAACCTAACCTAACCTAACCTAACCTAACCTAACCTAACCTAACCTAACCTAACCTAACCTAACCTAACCTAACCTAACCTAACCTAACCTAACCTAACCTAACCTAACCTAACCTAACCTAACCTAACCTAACCTAACCTAACCTAACCTAACCTAACCTAACCTAACCTAACCTAACCTAACCTAACCTAACCTAACCTAACCTAACCTAACCTAACCTAACCTAACCTAACCTAACCTAACCTAACCTAACCTAACCTAACCTAACCTAACCTAACCTAACCTAACCTAACCTAACCTAACCTAACCTAACCTAACCTAACCTAACCTAACCTAACCTAACCTAACCTAACCTAACCTAACCTAACCTAACCTAACCTAACCTAACCTAACCTAACCTAACCTAACCTAACCTAACCTAACCTAACCTAACCTAACCTAACCTAACCTAACCTAACCTAACCTAACCTAACCTAACCTAACCTAACCTAACCTAACCTAACCTAACCTAACCTAACCTAACCTAACCTAACCTAACCTAACCTAACCTAACCTAACCTAACCTAACCTAACCTAACCTAACCTAACCTAACCTAACCTAACCTAACCTAACCTAACCTAACCTAACCTAACCTAACCTAACCTAACCTAACCTAACCTAACCTAACCTAACCTAACCTAACCTAACCTAACCTAACCTAACCTAACCTAACCTAACCTAACCTAACCTAACCTAACCTAACCTAACCTAACCTAACCTAACCTAACCTAACCTAACCTAACCTAACCTAACCTAACCTAACCTAACCTAACCTAACCTAACCTAACCTAACCTAACCTAACCTAACCTAACCTAACCTAACCTAACCTAACCTAACCTAACCTAACCTAACCTAACCTAACCTAACCTAACCTAACCTAACCTAACCTAACCTAACCTAACCTAACCTAACCTAACCTAACCTAACCTAACCTAACCTAACCTAACCTAACCTAACCTAACCTAACCTAACCTAACCTAACCTAACCTAACCTAACCTAACCTAACCTAACCTAACCTAACCTAACCTAACCTAACCTAACCTAACCTAACCTAACCTAACCTAACCTAACCTAACCTAACCTAACCTAACCTAACCTAACCTAACCTAACCTAACCTAACCTAACCTAACCTAACCTAACCTAACCTAACCTAACCTAACCTAACCTAACCTAACCTAACCTAACCTAACCTAACCTAACCTAACCTAACCTAACCTAACCTAACCTAACCTAACCTAACCTAACCTAACCTAACCTAACCTAACCTAACCTAACCTAACCTAACCTAACCTAACCTAACCTAACCTAACCTAACCTAACCTAACCTAACCTAACCTAACCTAACCTAACCTAACCTAACCTAACCTAACCTAACCTAACCTAACCTAACCTAACCTAACCTAACCTAACCTAACCTAACCTAACCTAACCTAACCTAACCTAACCTAACCTAACCTAACCTAACCTAACCTAACCTAACCTAACCTAACCTAACCTAACCTAACCTAACCTAACCTAACCTAACCTAACCTAACCTAACCTAACCTAACCTAACCTAACCTAACCTAACCTAACCTAACCTAACCTAACCTAACCTAACCTAACCTAACCTAACCTAACCTAACCTAACCTAACCTAACCTAACCTAACCTAACCTAACCTAACCTAACCTAACCTAACCTAACCTAACCTAACCTAACCTAACCTAACCTAACCTAACCTAACCTAACCTAACCTAACCTAACCTAACCTAACCTAACCTAACCTAACCTAACCTAACCTAACCTAACCTAACCTAACCTAACCTAACCTAACCTAACCTAACCTAACCTAACCTAACCTAACCTAACCTAACCTAACCTAACCTAACCTAACCTAACCTAACCTAACCTAACCTAACCTAACCTAACCTAACCTAACCTAACCTAACCTAACCTAACCTAACCTAACCTAACCTAACCTAACCTAACCTAACCTAACCTAACCTAACCTAACCTAACCTAACCTAACCTAACCTAACCTAACCTAACCTAACCTAACCTAACCTAACCTAACCTAACCTAACCTAACCTAACCTAACCTAACCTAACCTAACCTAACCTAACCTAACCTAACCTAACCTAACCTAACCTAACCTAACCTAACCTAACCTAACCTAACCTAACCTAACCTAACCTAACCTAACCTAACCTAACCTAACCTAACCTAACCTAACCTAACCTAACCTAACCTAACCTAACCTAACCTAACCTAACCTAACCTAACCTAACCTAACCTAACCTAACCTAACCTAACCTAACCTAACCTAACCTAACCTAACCTAACCTAACCTAACCTAACCTAACCTAACCTAACCTAACCTAACCTAACCAGTCCGCGTCCAAACGCCATTAAAATCGGTCGACTCCACGTCGCTCCGCGCCACTTCAAAGTTTCGAAAAATAATTTAAAATAGTTCCTGTGCAGTGAAAGTGACCATTCGGATATCATTAGATGCAGAAAAATTAGCGCTATCTATTAGTGTTAAATTCATTTTAAAATATTTCATTTTTCGATTTTTTACAAGTGAAAAACTGAAAAATTTTCAGTTTTTGTGTTTTAAAAAATAGTTACTGTGCTTCAAAAATTCTAATTAGTGTTCTATAGTGTACATCTCGTTAAGGCGCACATTTCGACCCTATTTTCACGGATAAGGATACATATTTGAGGATTTGGTGGACAAAAAACCGGTAAATTCAATATAACTTTTTAATTAGATCTACAACTACAGTTTTTTATAATACCATTCGATAGGTCTCATCAAGACGCATCGTTTAATACCAATATCGACCACTTTCAACTAAAATTGGATTTTTCAGCGGCTGAAAACAAAATTTTTAAGTTTTTCAGTCGCCAAATCACGGCGCATACAGTTACAGACACCAGACATACATAGAACTGTTCGCCTAATCAAGACCTATCGAATGACATATTGCACCATAAAATCAGATCACCACCAGACCCTGAAACCACCAGAAAACCAGTTTTTGCGTCTTATCACCACCAGGACAACAGTTTTTCACAAAGCCCATATCACCATCAGAACGGGCTTTTTCAGGCGCATCTTTTGATACTACATTCAACATTTTTCAGTAACCAGTTCAGGAGAAAAGATTTTTTTTTCATATTTTCACAGTAAATTCTTCATAATTCCTTCAAGTTACACAAAAGTGTGCATTAAGTTATACAGAAAAATAGAGCGTTTCAGGGGCTATCATTTGATATCAAACTTGAATTTTTTCCACCAACCCCCGATTTTCTGGAGACCAGAAACTGGGGTTTCGCCCACCAGACTACAGCGCCAACACTTATATACAATCTTATAACTTCATAAAATCCGCCAAACAATAAGCTACCGATAGACATATCGCACATCAAAATTGGAGGAGGAATATCCCCTCAATCATCAGTAAAACCGGTTTTTGGGTGATTACCGTACCTGAACTTTCGAAAATTATATTGTGCCATACATCACTGCAAGCGCCTTAACGAGACGCTTCAAGAGACATTAACAACACTAAGATCCGACTTATAGTTCGAGAGATAGGACCACTGGAACATTTGCAGCCAGGGTTCCACCTGGAACCAACTAGATTAAAATTCAGGAACTAGTCTTAAAAGGTAGTTTTAATTCCGCACTACCTCACCACATCAAACTTAAGAAGCAACCCTCGATTTCCGCCGAGCTGGTCACCAATTTTTCTGGTGACCACCTGGAACAGCTCCAACACCGTCGCCATTCGCAAGATCTCGCCGGGGGCTGCTGGGAAACACCCATCACTCCTAGGCTGCGACCAACAACGCGGCGGATATCCTCAAGGGAAGCGTCAGGTAAGGCGGATTACCAGCACCAGCTTTTTAAAACACAAATTCTCAACAGAACACAGTCGAGCTTGGGCTCATTCAAACCGCCTCTTCAAGGCGAACACTAATACAGTAATACAGACTCACACAAACCTACCCTTCACCCCGCAGATCCAATTTTCACCCCCCCTCCCCCTAAATTTTTTCCCCCCTTACCCCACCCCCTCGAGTTTGGTATTGTTTAAATCGTCTTTTCAAGGCGGTTTCAACACTATACAGCACATCCCATTTAAATCCCCCCTCACCCCTCACGAAAAATGATGTCCAGGACTCCGCCAAAAACAACCAGCGCGGGCACCCCTTCGCCTATATCTTCGAACCCCTCAGCACGTCGGACTCTGGCCGACATGCTGAGCCCTGCGTTCACCCGCAAAACACCACCTGTCGAGCCAACTCGAATGGAGATGGCTAGGGAACATAGGCGAAAGGGATTGGAGGCACTTGCAGCCTCCAGGAACATCAAGGGTGAGCTTAAAACGGCAATCACCGAGGCCATCGATGGACTCTTCGGGGTCGTCGCCACCTTCATCCCCTCTACCCCTCCCCCCCCAAGAACCTCCCTACCACAGACCAGTAATACAGATACAAACATAAACACAAACACTGATCAACATACTAAAGAACTCATACAGAAACTCGAGGCCCACACCGGGCTACTGGAGGAGTCCTATAGGGCAATTAGGGAGCACAGCAAGCTTCTCAAGGCGCAGCCTAAACCCGCGCCAGTGGACATTCAACCCCGCGCGGTTGAACCAATCAACCCGAACAAGTCCTACGCCAAAGTTGCTGCTGCCGTCCCGAAACCCCCTGCAGGCCCTTCTATCGTGGTTACCGGTGAGGGCTTCAACACCACCGAACAACTCCTCACACAAATCAGCAAAACGGTCAACTTCCGTCAAGGTGGCTACGCACCATTAAAAATCACCCCCCTCTCGAACAAAAAACTTAAGTTGACGTTCGAGAAGGAAGAACACAAACTACACACGGTAACGAACTTACAAAAACACAAACAGATCAACACACAGGAGGAGAAAAGACTGGACCCTATGACAATTCTCAAAGGGATCTCCAAAAACACCGAACAAAAAGACCTCATTAACACCATCAAGGACCAAAACCCCACACTGGCCGACGAAACATTCACAATTAAATTCATCACCACAAACAGAAATTCGACACTTTATAATGTAGTTTTACACAACACACCCTCTGCCTGGAAGGCCTTCGCTAACCTAGGCAGAGTCAACATTGGCATGCAACGGGTGCACAGTGACAACTTTTCACCATTCAGGCAGTGTCAAAACTGCCTGAATTTCGGACATACTAAGAGCCGTTGCCCCGTTAAGACACCCACATGCGCCAAGTGCTCAGCTCAACATCCTACAGCTGAGTGCAAGGAACACACACACAAATGTACTAACTGCCATGAACACAATAAACAATTCAAAACTAACACTGACACCGAACACCGTGCCGACTCGGATCGCTGCCCCAAAGTCAAAGCCATGCGGGCCCGCGTTGAGGCCAAGGTTAATTACTTTTAAATATACATTGCACCCACCAAAACACTTCACACAGTTTACTTTTAACAGTAACCTGAAACACACTACACCTAAGACACATTTGACACACTATCATCACGCGATTAATTCACACACTATATTGATAATGACCTCAATGCGCGGCCCTGGCTTTCTCTGGGAAGCATTCGTAACCACTGACCACCAACATCACTGCCTCTCTATAACCATTCAACAGTAAAACCACACAGCTACACATCACATCTCAGTATACTTTAAATCTAAGCCTAATAACATCACGTACAACATTACTTCTTTCATCAACACTGTTTAAACTCAAATATAAATAACGGCTGCTAATCTGCCTTACCTAACTTGATTTCACTTCATTTTACTTTAATTTACTCTATCTTATCAACTTACTGCCCCCAGTCTTTATCGTGCTCCACTATAACCTTATGTTTCTTATACTTTTTAAATTTGTTATTTTTTCTATTTTACATCTTACTTTTTGTACTTGCTGTACTGGAAGCTATTTTGCACTTGTTTTACATAACCACTATTCTATTGTATTTCCCCTTTTTCTTTATTAATGTAAATATTGCATCATACTACCATTTTATTATCACTGTGCTTAAACTATCAGATTTCATGGTAGCATGAAAATTCTTTTATGCACTAAACTTGATAAAAATGCGCGGGTAGATGGTGGTTGAGAGGAAGGAATTGTATCAAATAGCAGACCTGATCCTCAACCACCTCTCCCGCGCCCACTTCCAATTTTTATATCTATGTTTTTCTTTCAATTTTCATTTGTAACTGGAACTGTAAATAACTCTTTAATCAATCATTGTAAAAATATCACCGTGTTTAAATCATTAGATGCTATGTTTCCATAGCCATCTTTTGTACACTAAACTTTATAAAAATGCGCGGGCAGATGGTGGTTGAGAGGAAGGTATTGTATCAAATAGCAGACCTGATCCTCAGCCACCACTCCCGCGCCCACTTCTAATTTTTATATCTTTATCGTTGTTTCTCACTTATTTTTATTATTAACTAGAATTGTAAATATTTATTTAATCAACCATTTTAAATCTAACAGTGTTTAAATCATTAGGTGTTATGTCTTCATAGCCATCCTTTTGTACACTAGACTTAATAAAAACGCGCGGGCTGATGGTGGTTGAGAGGAAGGAACTGTATCAAATAGCAGACCTGATCCTCAGCCACCTCTCCCGCGCTCACCAACAACTAATTTAAGTTTTAATTTCAATGTTACAATTACTGTTTAATTACCTTTTCATTATGTATATCACTTTAAATATTGTCTGTACTCTAGAATAAGTTTTTATTACCACTTTTGTTTTCACGCGGACTCTATGCAGGTGGCTCAGGGAAGGTTGATCGTATCCGATAGCGAAACCGACACTGAGCCACCTCACCTACACACATTGTTTAATTTTATTTTAATAAATAAAACCCATGAAAAAAATTATTACCTAGCTTAGCTTCCTCGGCCCCGGGGCGTGAGTCGCCGGGGAGGTAGGCCTACTAGCAATTAACAAAAAAAAAAAAAAAAAAAAAAAAAAACCTAACCTAACCTAACCTAACCTAACCTAACCTAACCTAACCTAACCTAACCTAACCTAACCTAACCTAACCTAACCTAACCTAACCTAACCTAACCTAACCTAACCTAACCTAACCTAACCTAACCTAACCTAACCTAACCTAACCTAACCTAACCTAACCTAACCTAACCTAACCTAACCTAACCTAACCTAACCTAACCTAACCTAACCTAACCTAACCTAACCTAACCTAACCTAACCTAACCTAACCTAACCTAACCTAACCTAACCTAACCTAACCTAACCTAACCTAACCTAACCTAACCTAACCTAACCTAACCTAACCTAACCTAACCTAACCTAACCTAACCTAACCTAACCTAACCTAACCTAACCTAACCTAACCTAACCTAACCTAACCTAACCTAACCTAACCTAACCTAACCTAACCTAACCTAACCTAACCTAACCTAACCTAACCTAACCTAACCTAACCTAACCTAACCTAACCTAACCTAACCTAACCTAACCTAACCTAACCTAACCTAACCTAACCTAACCTAACCTAACCTAACCTAACCTAACCTAACCTAACCTAACCTAACCTAACCTAACCTAACCTAACCTAACCTAACCTAACCTAACCTAACCTAACCTAACCTAACCTAACCTAACCTAACCTAACCTAACCTAACCTAACCTAACCTAACCTAACCTAACCTAACCTAACCTAACCTAACCTAACCTAACCTAACCTAACCTAACCTAACCTAACCTAACCTAACCTAACCTAACCTAACCTAACCTAACCTAACCTAACCTAACCTAACCTAACCTAACCTAACCTAACCTAACCTAACCTAACCTAACCTAACCTAACCTAACCTAACCTAACCTAACCTAACCTAACCTAACCTAACCTAACCTAACCTAACCTAACCTAACCTAACCTAACCTAACCTAACCTAACCTAACCTAACCTAACCTAACCTAACCTAACCTAACCTAACCTAACCTAACCTAACCTAACCTAACCTAACCTAACCTAACCTAACCTAACCTAACCTAACCTAACCTAACCTAACCTAACCTAACCTAACCTAACCTAACCTAACCTAACCTAACCTAACCTAACCTAACCTAACCTAACCTAACCTAACCTAACCTAACCTAACCTAACCTAACCTAACCTAACCTAACCTAACCTAACCTAACCTAACCTAACCTAACCTAACCTAACCTAACCTAACCTAACCTAACCTAACCTAACCTAACCTAACCTAACCTAACCTAACCTAACCTAACCTAACCTAACCAGTCCGCGTCCAAACGCCATTAAAATCGGTCGACTCCACGTCGCTCCGCGCCCTCACAAAGTTTGTTAAAAGTTTTAAAAATAGTTCTAGTGTAGTTACAGTGTTTATTTTCATATCAATAGATGCGGAAAAATCCGCTCTATCTTTTAGTGTAAAGTGCAATTTAAATTATTTTTGTTTTCTATTTTTTTTGGACCAAAAACATTAAAATTTTCAGTTTTTTCAATTTTAAAAATAGTATTTGTGACAATAAAATTATATAGTGAGTTTCAAGTGATAGGACACTGTGTCGTGTACATTTCGACCACATTTTGGTTGATAAGGACTGAAAATTGAGGATTTGGGGACCAAAACAACGGTAAAATCTTAATAACTTTTTAAGTGAATCTATGACAGCTACTTTTTAATATACCAATCGATAGAACTCTTCAAGGCGCGTCGATTGATACCACTCACGACCATATTCAACTGAAACTGGATTTTTCAGCGACTGAAAACCAGTTTTTCAGTCGCTAAATCACGGCGCTACCAGTTATACACACAAGATTTATACAGGATTATACGCCTATTCAAGAGCTATCGTTGGACATATCACACCTCGAATTCGGTACATCATCAGACCCTCAAATCACCAGAAAACCGGTTTTTGCGTTTAAACCCCACCAAGACAACGCACCACCGTCAAGGCGATTACACCATCTGAACCGGCTTTTCTTGGCGCATCTGCTGACACCAAATTCTCCAATTTTCATTGAGCAGTTCCGGAGATATTGATTTTTTTTCATATTTTCACAATAAATTCCAAATAACTCTGCCAACTTATTTATAGTTATACATTTTATTACATAAATCGATAGAGCGATCCAAGGCGCATCATTTAACACTAATTTTATATCAATCGGATAGAAACCCGATTTTTCAGGGGCTGAAAACGAACTTTTTCAAGTTTTTCAGTCCCCAAATCACGGCGCTTAAATTTATAACCACAAGACCTGCACAGGATTGTTATTAAGAGTGAGGGCTATCGACTGATATACGGATCACGAAAATCGGAGCACCGACTGCCCCTCAAACCTGCAAAAAACTGGTTTTTGCGTTCTAACGCCCTCGAAACTACGCACAACCGTCACGCTCGTTATTACAGCGGCACCGGCGTCGTCTGGCGCACCAGCCGACACCAGGAACATAATTTTCTGTTGCGTGGTTCTCGAGATATCTCCAGTTTTCACCTTCACCCCAGGGTTTCCAAGGGAACCACTTCACCAATAAACGGAATTTTTGCACCATAACATCTGCCAGAGCCGTCTTCTACGGTCCAGACCTCGTCACCGCATCGGCCTCCATCACCAGCTCCACCAGGAGGTAAGATTCCTGGTGATCATCAGCGTTGGCAGCACCACCTACACCATCAGACAGAGCTCGGCGGGGGCTTTCAGAAAAGCCCAAACACCGTGACATTCCGTGCAGGGGACTGGGAGCAATCCTACCGCAAAACACCAGGTAAGGCGGATTACCAGCCTCATCTCCAACATTACACTCTATCACTTGCAAACACACCGAGCTTGGGCTCGTTTAAATCGCCTTTTTAAGGCGAACACGAATATCACTGTACAGACGCTCACAAACCTTCCCTCCACCCTCCAGACGGAATTTCCCTTCCCCCCCCCCTCAAAATCTCAACCCCCCCTCCCCACCCCCTCAAGTTTGGTATCATTTGAATCGTCTTTAGAAGGCGATTCCAACCCACTACTCAGACCTCATTTTTGACCACCCCCCACCACCACCTTAATCATGCTCCCCCGAACCCCTCCGAAATCAGCTTTGATCAACACCCCTTCGCCGACTACTTCCAGTTCCACAGCAAGGCGGAACATTGTCAATTCTCTAAGCCCCGCCTTCGCCCGCTCCAGCCTACCTATGGAGTCTACACATATGGAGTTGGCAAGGGATCTTCGGCGAAGGGCCATGAACGCGCTCTCCTCTTCGCGCAATTTAAAAACAGAGATCAAGGTCGCGATCACTGAGGCTATCGACGGCCTTTTCGGAGTCGTCGCGATCCTTGATCCTTCCACTGACCCCACCAAACCTCCCCCTTCACAGACAAACAACACAATTGAAAACACTGAACAATACACGCAATTAATCCAGAAACTAGAGACTCACTCCGGATTGCTTGAGGAGTCTTACCGGGCCATCCGCGAACATACTAAACTTATAAAAACAATACCGAAACCAGCCTCCGTTGCATCATCACCTCCTGTTGTCGAGAAAAACAACATTATCAAATCTTACGCCAAGGCCGCCGCTGTACCGAAGCCCCCTGCGGGCCCCTCCATTGTGGTATCAGGCGAGGGCTTTGACACAACCGAAAAACTTATCACACAACTCACTAAAACAGTAGACTTCCGCCGGGGCGGATATGCTCCCCTAAGGGTAACACCTCTCTCCAATAATAAACTTAAATTGGTCTTCGAAACCGAAGACCATAAAAAACACACACTCGACAAACTACACACCAGCAACACCATTAAGGCGCAAGAGGAAAAGCGCCTCAATCCTATGGTCATCCTCAAAGGCATTTCGAAAACCACTGCTGAACGGGATCTCATAAACTCGATTACAGATCAAAACCCTACACTAAAAAACCACACTTTCACAATCAAATTCACAGCCAATAACCGTAACACATCCCTTTACAACATAGTACTCAACACTACACCCTCTGCCTGGAAGGCCTTTGTCGATCTAGGCAGAGTAAACATAGGAATACAACGCGTTCACTGCAGCACATTTTCACCGTTTAGGCAGTGTCAGAACTGCCTAAACTTCGGCCACACTAAGAGCAGATGCCCCACCAACACACCCACTTGCGCCAAGTGCTCAGCTCACCACCTGACAGCTGAGTGCAAGGAGCAAACACTTACATGCAATAATTGCGCCGAACACAACACCGCACACAAAACAAATACAGACACTCGGCACCGTGCCGACTCGGAGAGTTGCCCAAAGGTCAGAGCAATGCGTGCCCGTGTGGAAGCCAAAGTAAATTACATTTAAACTCATGCACACTTTATTCAAAACACAGAGCATATACACAACACACTCGACTACACAATACACAAACATTCAATGCACATATGAAAACGTGAACGACACCCACACTTCTTTATCATTTAACCACACACTTCCTCAACAAACAACACTCATCATCACCTCAACTCATTACTATGCTGTAACCCACCTTACCTGCGATGTATAGGCTGCTGCACTTTATACTCCAGAAACCAATTTTTTATTAATAATATAACATTTTATAATTTACTTTTCTTTACATGTCACTCGGAATTGCTTGTTTTAATTTACAGTATTTTTCTTTTTTCTATAACTTTTTGTGTGTACAATTTATCATTATATTTTATTGCTATACACGGCAACAATGCAGATGGTTGAGAGGAAGGGATTGTATCCAATAGCATGACCGACCCTCAACCATCTCTCCACTGGGTTTAAATTATTAAATCCCTAGACTAATATCCACATAGTTTAGGATTTTTTGTACTCAATTATTTACAATTATGGCGCGGGTCAAGAAGTGGTTGAGAGGAAGGATTTGTATCAAATAGCAGCCGGATCCTCAACCACCCTTCCCCGCGCCCACTACCACTAGCCTAGCAAAACTGTTTTTATTATACACCTTTGTTTTACACCTTTTCTGTATAGTCTAACTTTAATCACATTACTCTTTTTCTATATTTTACATATTGTATCTCTTCAATAAGTCGTAATGAGCACTTGGACTCACTACTGTATGTTAACTTTATTATCAATGTAAATAATTTCTTATCATTACTTTGTCGTTAAACACGACAACAACGCAGATGGTTGAGTGGAAGGGATTGTATCCAATAGCATGACCGACCCTCAACCATCTCTCCACTGGGTTTAAATCATTAAATCCCTAGACTAACATCCACATAGTCTAGGATTTTTTGTACTCAATTATTTACAAATATGGCGCGGGTCAAGACGTGGTTGAGAGGAAGGATTTGTATCAAATAGCAGCCTGATCCTCAACCACCCTTGCCCGCGCCCACGATCACTTGTATATTTTCATCATCTACTTTTATTAATTACATTGTGTACTCTAAGTTGTAAATACTTCAAATGTTTAATCATAATTTTAATTATTGTAATCTTTTACTTTTGCACTACCATATATTTCATCTCTTATGTTTAATTTTATTTTGTTAACTTTATTATCATATAACCATGTTTCACTTAATTTTAATCTATTCAATAACTCTTTGTATTCTCTAAATAACTATTTTTAAGATTTGTCAAAAATAATATTAATCACGAAAATTGTACCAAAAATTAAATTGTAACGACGCGGACTCTAAGCAGGTGGCTCAGCGAAGGTTGATCGTATCCGATAGCGAAGCCGACGCTCAGCCACCTCACCCACCTTTATACATTTTTTTTACAATAAAGTTCACCCATGAAAAAATTATTTCATAGCTTAGCTTCCTCGGCCCCGGGGCGTGAGTCGCCGGGGAGGTAGGCCTACTAGACAATTAACAAAAAAAAAAAAAAAAAAAAAAAAAAAAAAAAAAAAAAAACCTAACCTAACCTAACCTAACCTAACCTAACCTAACCTAACCTAACCTAACCTAACCTAACCTAACCTAACCTAACCTAACCTAACCTAACCTAACCTAACCTAACCTAACCTAACCTAACCTAACCTAACCTAACCTAACCTAACCTAACCTAACCTAACCTAACCTAACCTAACCTAACCTAACCTAACCTAACCTAACCTAACCTAACCTAACCTAACCTAACCTTTTTTTTTTTTTTTTTTAACGGTGGAAAAAACTGATTCTTTATCCAGCTAACCCCCCGCGCGGGCGTGCAAGGCGCGGGAGAGTGTGGAGTTCAGCCCCTAGCGCAGTTCCACTATCCACTAAAATAACCACCGATGCCCAGAATAACCGCATCAGCGGCGACCCGGTATCGATTTACATTACCCGGGATGTCGCTGCGGCTGCTGCTTAGCACCCTACCTCGGCGCGCAGCACTTCGTTTTTGGGGTACCCCCGAGAAGGGAAAGCACCCCGGCGCTATTGCGCGACGACATAGCCATCAATTTCGTTTAAACAATGAATAAACAAAAGAAAAATTACAACAGGTGTATAAAAACAACTGAGCGCAAGACAGGGCACAATAGTGCCCATGCCTGCTAACAAAAAGTAAATAATAATAAATAAGTAAATAGACCCTATTCCCTATCCCAGTGTCGACGCTTGAAAGCGTCGTCTTCTCCGTCTGCGTTGCCTCGCGGGGGCGGAACACGGATCCATCTCGCGTTTCCGTTCCGCCTCCTCCTTCTTGCTCATTACTTGAGATGCGAAGGTGACAACAGCCTGCCATTTCTCTTCGTTTTGGAGCATCTGCTCGACCATTCCCCTCAAGTCTTGAATCCGACCAACGACATCGTATAAAGAGCTCCTCTCGAGCGCCCAGGCTGGGCACTCGAAGAGGGTGTGGCGAGCGTCGTCATTGGCCGAACCACAATGGTGGCAGGACGTGGTCTCCTCCCTGCCGGCCGTGTTGCACAGATACCTCCCGAAACAACCGTGCCCCGAAAGTATCTGCACTAACCAGTAGGAGAGGTGTCCGCTCCTCCTCCTCGTCCACTCCTGCAAATGAGGGCCCAAAGCGTCAAGCGTCCAACGCCCAGCCCTGGCCTCCCCTATCTCTACAGCCCAATTTTCGAGTGCGGAATCTTCCGCTTCCGACCTCCACGACCTTACTACGTCTGGTTCAGGCTCAGAGCCTGATGTTCTGGCCCTAGTTCTCTTCCAGTAGACGCTCGAGAGAGCCCTTGCAGCATGCCGCCAGGGTAGCAGTCTAGTGAGCGCGCAGGCGGCATCAAAAGAAACCGTCCTGTAAGCTCGAGCCGTTCTGATTGCGATCTTTCGCTGGGCTCTTCTCAGGATCGCCCTATTTGCACTGATCCCGTTCGCCTCCTCTGCCCAGATCGGGCATCCGTAGAGGGCCTTACTCTTCAAGACACCCGCGAAAAGACGGCGTCTACTCTCGCTGGGCCCGCCGATATTGGGCATTACCCTCGCTAGGGCCGCAGCGGTGGCGTCTAGTTTTGGGACTAACGCTGTACAGTGTGGTGTAAAGGACCACTTAGAGTCCAGCGTCAGCCCCAAGTATTTCATTGTTGCGCCTATTTCAATCCTTGCTCCTCCAACCGTGATGACAGATCCTCTGGGTGCACGGCCTTTAGGTAGAAATGCGATGGCCTCGCATTTGTCTAGAGCGACACTTAAACCTAATTTCCTAATTTTTGCTACAAGCTGAGCGACCGAAGCCGTTGCTCTAATTTTAGCTTCTCGCAGATCTGACCCGGATGCCACGATCAGCGTGTCGTCGGCGTACCCCAAAAGCAGGACACCCCTCAATAACGCCGACCGTAGCACCGTATCGTAGCCGAGATTCCACAGGAGCGGCCCAAGGACCGACCCCTGTGGCACCCCGCACGACACTTCATGGCTGGACCAGCCCTCCTGTGTTGGGAACAAAATCCGTCTTCCGCGTAAATAGTCCGCGACAACGGCTCTCAGGTATTGCGGGACCTTGTGTAATGCAAGTCCCTCCATTATGGTGCTCCAGGGCAGGGTGTTGAAGGCGTTGGCTATATCGATAGACACAGCCACTACCACCCCACCCCGACATGTCGTCTCCTCAGATACTCTGCGCAAGTGCGCTATGGCGTCCACTGTCGAGCGCTGGCGTCTAAAGCCGTACTGCGCATCAGCCAGGTCCGGTCCTTGTGTGGTGAGGTGCGCGTTGATGCGACCGGCAATCATTCTTTCGAATAACTTGCCAGCCTCATTCAACAGCACGATGGGCCGGTAGGCTGACGGAGAGTCTTCCGGCTTCCCAGGCTTCCGCAGAAGTACCAACATGCCCGTCTTCCATATATCGGGGAAGCTCCCCTCGTCCAAACATCTGCTCGTCAGGTCCAGGAATGTCTGGTCGAGTCCGTACTGCAGCGCGAGCGACAGCACCCTTCCGTGCGTTCCATCTGGGCCAGGGGCCGCCTTCTTGCGTCGCAGTTTCGCCAGTGCTCCCTCTAGTTCCGAGATGGTCACCTCCGGTGTAAAAGGCCGAGAAGGTGACTCTGTCGCTGCTGGTACCTCTGGAATGTCCAGTACGGTGGACGGGACTCGCGGAAAAAGTACCGAGACCGTAGACCGCAAGAAACTTGGGTCCAGGGTGGTGGAGAGGGGAGGACCTCGGGGCCGTAGTTTGCTCATGATGAGCTTGTACGGGCGTCCCCAGGGGTCCTCTTCTAAGGTGTCGACAAAGTCCCGCCACGACTTCTCCTTGGCAGAGGAGATTTCCTTTTTGAGGCGGGTCTGCGCCTCTCTGAACAGCGTGTAAAGACGCTGTTCTTCCGCTGGATCGATATTTATGTTGGCCCTTCTGCGGTAGTGACTGTATCGCCTTCTTGCTCTGACGCAGTCACCACGCAGCTGCGCCAGGGCGTCATTCCACCAATGCACACTTCTGTTGTTATTCATGGCCCTGGATCGGCGCATGGAGCAGTCGGACAACTGCCCAAGCGTCTTGCCCAGCCAAGTCGCCTGGTCCTCGCTATTTGCGAGACTTGGCCGTGACCAAGCCGCCACTATCGCAGCAATCTCTAACTCCTCCTGCACAAGGGACTTAAGGGCCCATTTGGGGCCGATCTCCGGCGGAGTTCGATGAACCGGGGACTGGCCGGACCGAGTATCTGCCGAGGGGAGGACCTGAAACCGAATGTAGCGGTGATCTGACAGGGTCTCGACCTCGGTCAGTACCTCCCAGCCTTGAACACGCGGCGCGACAGAGGATTCCGCGAACGTGATGTCTATCACAGAACCTCCGCCCATGCGCACACAC
Organism: Pontia daplidice; assembly: GCA_963693355.1. Lineage (NCBI taxonomy): Eukaryota > Metazoa > Arthropoda > Insecta > Lepidoptera > Pieridae > Pontia > Pontia daplidice. Next base: position 50,411 of record CAVNZL010000085.1, read on the forward strand.
GTGAACTCGGAACCCCGGTTTAACGGCGACAGGTCGTGTGCCGCTGCCCATTCCAGCAACGCAACGCCGCGAGGGTCCGTGACTGATGAACCCCACGCCCGCGACTTGGCATTGAAGTCGCCCGCAACAATCAGGCCGAAAGGCCTGCTCCAGCGGATGACAACATCAACCTCGTTCAGGAACTCCTCGAACTCCGCCAGGGTGCGGTTTGGCGAGAAATATACACCAACAATACAAATAGCGCCTATTCTGATACCGACGCAGCCATTCTTGGATATTGAGGAAGTGACTGGGGTGTCACAGGTGTTAGTGACGATGGCGACGGAATTAGTGCTGTCTCCTACCCAGTCACTCCTGTCTGATATTCGGTAAGGCTCCGATATGACCGCGACGTTGATATGCCACTGTGCCAGAGATTGGACTAAAAGGTCCTGGGCTCCAGCGCAGTGGTTGACGTTGGCTTGGAGGACTTTCAGGGCGTGATCCATTACTGTCCCACGATCCCTGAAGTCTCCATAGCTTCGCCCTCCTTTGTAGGCGCTTGGCGGGTCTTCTGGACTGCTTGCCTTCGTGTCACCCTAACCTTGGGCGCCATACAGCGCAGGCTACCCAGGCTGTGGTCAGCCTTCCTCTTTTGCTCTGCGCAGACAGGGCAGTGAGGCACCGAGGAGCACTCGGCCGCTCTGTGCTCTACAGAACCGCACTTTCGGCAGAGGCCGCTCCTATCAACTTCTTCAGGACATCTGCTCGCTACGTGTCCCGTGCGACGACAACGGTAGCACTGCAGGTCCTTCGGAATCGACACAAGAACCTTGGCCGACACCCATCCTATTAGGAGCCGACCTTGTTGGAGGGCCTTTGCAGCGTTTACGGGAACCCGTGCCCAGGCTGTAAAGAGGCCTACTCTATCGGCACGGGGTTCCCCGACTTTAATTTGGTCAGCCGGACAACCCGTCTTTGTGGCTATGGCTGCTCTTATCTCATCTTTTGTGACAGAGTCATCAAGACCGAAGACTTTGATGTCCGCCATTTTCACTGGTCTTGCAACCTTCACTTCCTCTTCTGTATAGATAGCCTTCAGCTTGGCTGCTAAAGCGTCCGCTTTAGGGCCGCTCGTCGCCAGGGACCCAGGGATCTGGAGAATCGCAGCCCCCGTGATCGCGCGCCGGAACCGAAGACCATCGACGCCTATCTCTTGGAGGTTGATCTGCGCCTTCGCCCTTCTGATCGCCTCTGCATACGAGAGGCTCCCACCATCTTTTGAGATAGTGAGAACAACCGCAGCAGAACGAGGAGCCTTCAATTTTGGTGGTAGATCTGGCTTTCTGCCGGTTCTTGACCTACTTCTCCCGATTTGTTGCCGGGCTCTGAATGCCCTAGACGCTACCGGCAAATTGGTAGTAGCCGAAGCGTTGCGACGTCCCCTCCCGTTTGCCTTTGGTGGTGCTGGTGGTGGGCCCCTGGACCTATTGCCAGCATGGGGAATGCCGACCTCCACAGCGCCGTGGGCTTTGTAAGCCCTTGACGTTGATGGAAGCTGGGTCTTACCATTCCTTCCAACTTTTTGCCATCCGTCCTCCAAAACGTCCGGGTTAGGCAATCTGTATGCATCTTTCTGTGTCGAGTTAGCGCTGGCGGCGGTGGAGTGGGCCCTGGCTGACGCAGAGGTGCTGGCCATGGATCTTTCTGGCACCACCGGTGCCTCGTTCGAGTTCTTTTTGTTCTTCTTCTTTTTTGTTTTCTTCACTTTCTCTGGGACACTGGCGTTCGAGACGGCGGGGCTTCGCTTCGCGGGGACCGCGGGAGCAGTCGCCGGGAGCATCGCGTCGTCCATGGTTTTCGAAGCACCAGTTGGGTCATTTTTTCTGCTTATTTGCTTTTCTTTCCTTTTATCCGCCGCCAGCGGGGGACGGAGTACGGGCTCAGGATTGAGCCGGGACTCCAGACCCTCGATGCGGGCGTTAATTCTTTCCCCGACATTCTTAATCAGCCGGGCTTCAAGTTCGGCCAGGTCTCCTGGCTTGTAAGTCGGTCCGTTTGCCATAGACTTCCTCATTTCCACCATGTCATTTTGTATGGCCTCTAGTTGGGCCCTCAGTCGTTTGTTATCGTCGCGCAGTGCCCTTGTTTCATCGTTTATGGAACGGGCAAGGATCCTGCGGAAGTCCATCTGTAATGAGTGTACGGCATCCTTAAGGTCGCGGACGAAAGTCCCCTTTAGGGACGAGGACTTCGTCGCGACCTTCATTACCATATTAAGGCTTTCTTCCACTCGTTTCTGTATAACAACGGAGTGGTCGTCACCATCATCGAGGGAAACTTCTTCTATACCCCGTGGAAGGGTGTTTCTTGTTTTCCGTGCGTTGGCCATCTCCTTCTCCAGTTCAGCCTCCGCGCGCGCCCTTTCAAATTCCTTCTCTGTCCTGAGGTATTCACGCTTCGCAGCCGCTAGGCCCATGTATTCCCCAGTAGTGGGTGGGCGTCCCGGCTTGCGTTTACCGGCAGCAGCGACCGACGCAGGTGTATCGGTCGAGCTGCCCTCTTCTGACTCAGAAAGGCGCGCCCTCTTACGCGCTTTCCAAAACTTGGACGCTGGGGAGACTCCAGCACAGCCCGAATGGCCAGACGACGCACTATACATCGACCGGTCAGACTCATCTCCGCTATCCAAACCGCGGTTCTTATCAACCGCCTCCTCTCTACGCGAGGTTGTGGGCGTCGGCGTTCGCGTCACAACAACTCGCAACTCCTTTCCGTTCTCATTTAATATATAAGTTTTATTGTTTTTTCCTATTTTATCCGTCATCATGCATGGGTCGTTGCCGCCTTCACCCAGACATCCTTCAGGGACATCGCTGGCGGCAGGGTTCACTCGATAATTAGGGAAAAAAGTAGTCCGCCCGGGTGGAGCCCCACACCCGGGTAACCCTTGTACGCCGCGGGGGCGGGAGGTACCCGCGGGTTGGCCGCTAACGGCCAGGAAGCGTTCCTGGCACCCGCAGATGCGGGCGAGTGCTGGCCACGCGAGGCCCGATCGGGCGCCCCAGCCAACACTCTTTCCGGGTTTTTTCTGTGGTGTCCTTCCACTTGAGCCGGCCTCTTAAGGCAAGCCCCCTGGACCGCAGCTCCATGCTAAACGTGACAGCACGGGAGATGCGGCTAACAGGTCGCCCGATGGGGGGTCAGAACCCCTAACCACCGGCAGCACATCGCCACCGGGGCCCACCGCGCATTTTCAGCAGCAACACTGCAGCCTATCTTCTACAAACCCAAAAGGGTGACTTCTAAGCGTAAACAACGCACCTAGGCTCCTTGTGAGTAAGAAACCTTTCTTCTGATTTGCCGGTGATTACTTCCGCAGCGACGCCGATCGCCCCTTCAATAATCCCGGCAGCGCTCTTTTTTTAAGGTGGCAGCAGCCCACCCTCCCAGTTCGCGACCGTCGAATAACATACGACGATTCGACAAGCCCTGGGGACCGCAGATATGTACATGGGTGTAAAGAACCCTCTCCGCAACACATTGAAAATATATGTACATGGGTGTAAAGAACCCTCACCTTCATAATAAAGTGTATAATATTTACACGGGTCTCCAAATATATTTACAAAAATATAAAAGACTTACCAGAAAAACTCCAGTGATCCTCGCCCTTGTCCTTGTCCAGCGTAGTCCAGTCCACTGCAGACTCCAAGTCCGCAGGGTTCTCCTCACTGCACTGCGCTGCACTAAGCACTCACGCACACTGTGCACTACCGTGTTGTGGGCCATGTGTTAAGCCGACTAACTCGATCTTCAGCGCTCTACCGCACTGGATCACTCACCCTGTGGGCCATGTATTAGGCCAACTCCACTCGTTGCGACAACGGGGGATGCAAAACTCCCTAACCGGAGGCGCATTTCTCATACGCCATTCCCGGCCCGCCGCGCTGTATACGGTGATGACAACCGTCACACCACCCATAAACTGTGGGCTCTAAAGGCCGACTCCTTGTAAATGATGCCCAACAGGGCCATCTCCATAAAGCCTTACTTAACTTTCACGATCAGCGATCGCTCCAGCTGGCAAGGACGAGCGGGAATGGTCATCCGCTGGGCGCTGATGCCCTGTATACAGACCGGCGTCCAAAGTGGAGGCCGGCCAATCCCTTATTCGCTTCCCCTTCGCGACGGTAATACAACGGTCGCTCCAGGTACTGAGCCCCCCCCGGCACGACAAGCCTAGGGAGCCACGGGTAAGTTCGTCCGCGGTGGGGGGGGAACCTAACCTAACCTAACCTAACCTAACCTAACCTAACCTAACCTAACCTAACCTAACCTAACCTTTTTTTTTTTTTTTTTTTCCTGGGGAAACCCATTTACGGGCCCCCGCGCCGGGGCATTCGGAGAATTAGCGCGGGGAGTGTGGGACTCGCCTACAGGCGTTCGGCCAATACCCACTAAAACCACCAGGACCCCTTCTCAGCGCGTCATTGGACCGAGTCGTGGTATCAGCCGTTAGGCCATAACCCACTTCCCGGTCCGCGCATGCCGTGCATCGTGAGACGCACGGTTCTCCTTGGCCGTCTTAGACGGCTACCGCGTCCTTCACTTCTCTTTCGAGTCGGTCAGGAGCAGCTCTTCTAGGTCCCTTGCTTCACCTTCACGATCATGCGATCGCTCCAGCTCACAGGGGACGGGTAACAGCAGTCAAGCTAGCAAAATAAGCAAAAGCAACAAAAAGCAGAAAACATCACACAGAAAAGCAAAAAACAAAGGCATTAAGAGCAACAAAAAAAGCAACAAATATAAAAGCAACGCAAAGAGAGCAACATAAAGAAATAAGCAAAAGCAATAATAAGCAGAAAGCAGTGCGAAGCAGGTAGCCACAAACAGCAAGTAAAAAATAAACCAGCATTATGTCCTAATTGGGCTATGCGCGCCGGAGATATTCGCGGCGGCGGCGCCCAGGACGTCTTCTTCTTGAGGGCGGCGCTGCGGGATCTATTTCCCGGGCCCGCTCTGCGTTTTCTTTCTTCTGGAGAACGGCCTCAGCAAATGCGACGACCGCCTCCCAGGCTCTTCTATTCCCAACCATGGCGATCACCACATTGGGAAGCGTCAGATCCGGCGTTGTGATGGCTGAGCGAAGGGTGCTCCTTTCGGAGGCCCAGGCTGGACAGTCTCTCAATGTGTGGAGAGCGGTGTCGTTTAAACAACCGCAGTGATGGCAGGAGGGGGTTGCTTCTCGCTGGGCTACGCGGCTCAAATAGTAGCCAAAGCAGCCATGGCCGGTCAGCAGCTGGACTAGGTGGAATGTCAGCGTCCCCCATCGCCTGTCTAGCCAATCCTTGAGTACAGGCCGTATGGCCTCAAGGGTCCATGAGCCCGAACTCGCATTTGTCAGATCTTGGAGCCACCGGTGAAGGGCTGCGTCGCTGGACTCAGTCCGCCACTCTTCCATGGCCTCAGGGGTTGGTTCTCCGCCGCTTCTCCTGCAGCGATCCCTGTGCCAGTAAATTTCGGCAAGCGCGACCGCATCATGATACCACGGGCACGTGCCCGCGATCACGCAAACTGCGTCAAAAGATACGGTCCGGTACGCCCGAGCAATCCTCAACGAGACGATCCGCTGCGTCTGTCTCAAAAGTGTCCGGTTCTTTTGATTGAGACCTGTCGCATTGGCCCAAATTGGGCATCCGTAAAGGGCTTGAGCCCTAACGACGCCGGCAAATAGCTTCCTACACGAGTCGCGCGGCCCTCCAATGTTGGGCATGATGCGGCTTAGAGCTCTGGCTGTCGTCTCGATCTTCGGTCTTAACTCCTTAAAATGTTCCTTGAAGGACCATTTCGGGTCCAACGTGAGACCGAGGTATTTCAGCTTCTTTGCTATTGTTATTGGCACGCCTCCGACGACGATTTGCGCGTCTGGAGGCTGCAATCTGCGACGGCCTGTAAAGGCGATGGCTTCTGATTTTTCTAGGGCGACCCGTAATCCTAGATTCCGTATGCGTGTGACGACCTGCGCGACACCCGCAGTCGCCCGAAGGGAGGCATCTCGATACGTATCTCCGACGGCGACGACGAGGGTATCGTCCGCGTAGCACAGAACCTGCACACCACGGATCAACGCCCCCCTCAAGACCTTGTCGTATCCGATGTTCCACAAGAGCGGGCCCAGGACCGATCCCTGTGGAACACCGCACCGCACTTGGTGTCTTCTCCATCCGTTTCGACTCGGGTATGTGATTTCCCTGTTCCTCAGATAATCGCATACTATTGTCGTCAGGTAAGTGGGCACTCCGTGGTACCTGAGCCCGTTCAGGATGGCCTCCCACGGTAGGGTGTTGAAAGCGTTCGCGATGTCGAGCGATACCGCTATAGCGACACCGCCTTGGGCTACCGCTTCTTCTGTTATTTCTCTTAGACGAGCAATGGCGTCTATGGTAGACCTTCTGTGCCGAAAGCCGAACTGACAATCCGACAGATCGGGTCCGTCTGATGTTAGGTGACGCCCGATGCGTTCGGAGATAACTCGTTCCAGAATCTTGCCCATCTCGCAGAGTAGAACTATTGGCCGGTATCCCGAGGGTGAATCGGCCGGTTTTCCAGCCTTCCTTATGAGAACGAGCCGTCCGCTCTTCCAGTTATTTGGGAAGATTCCAGTTATCAAGCAGGATGAAAGAAAGGACCGGAACCTCTCCATCAATCCGTGCCGTAAAGAGAGCGCGAGGACCCGACCGTGTACACCGTCCGGGCCAGGAGCAGTCCTTTTGCTCGTCATCTTCTGGACTGCAGCCGTTATCTCGGCTTCTGATACCTCAGATTGTGCTTGTTCGTCGCCTAAGGAGTCTAGCGGTGGCGCCATTTCCGCAGTTGCCGTTGGGAAGAGAGACGTCACGACAGACTCTAGCAGAGGTGTTTGTAGCTGCTCCGTTATCGGGGGGGCCCATGGGCGTAATTTAGCCATCACCATCTTGTAGGGTCTCCCCCAGGGATCTAGTTCCAGAGTGGCCAGAAACTCCTCCCACGCTCGCTCTTTCGACTCGATGATCCCAATTCTGAGCGCCCTTTTTTGTTGTTGTAAATCTGCGCGGAGTCGCAGCTCCTCTTCTCCTCCACGCACTGCACCTTGCAACCTCCTGAGTCTCCGTAGACGTCTTCGCGCCGTTATGCATGCTTTCCGGAGTCTGGTCAGTTCTGCACTCCACCAATGCATATTCTTCTTGGCCGGCAGGCTCCGCGATCTACACATGGAGGCGTCGCAGATTCCTTTCAAGGTCGTCTCAAACCACGCCGCTTCTGTCTCGACCGTCGAGCCCTCGATGCGAGAGCACCAGGAGCTGACTTCCACTGCCACCTCCAACGCCTCTACATCCAAGGATTTGAGTGACCATCTAGGGCCGGCTTCTCGTTGAATTCTCTCCCGTACGGGAGGTACCGGCGATTGTGGTAGGACGCTGTATCTAATGTAGCGATGGTCCGAGAGCGTCTCCACGCCCGTTATAACTCTCCAGTCTTGCACTCGACGCGCGAGGCAAGGGGTTGCGAACGTTACGTCCACCACGGATCCTCCCCAGCCTCTAACACATGTGTGTACCGATCCCAAATTACAGATAACTGTGTTGGTCTCCGCCATCCACTCTATGATAGCTTCGCCTCTTCCGTTCGTTGTTGGGGAACCCCACACCGTGGATTTCGCATTGAAGTCCCCGGCAACCAAGACTTCAAGTGGGGCACACCAACTCAGCACACTCCTGAGCTCGGACAGAAGATCCTCAAACTCCACAATAGGTCGACTCGGTGGGGAGTATACCGAGATGATAGCAAACTCGGTTAACTTCACCGCCACCCATCCGTTTCCACGACGCGAATCCGTTACCCTGGAGGAGCCCGCCGGAACTACTATGGCAGCCAGCTGCCGTTCGTCGCCATACCATTTATCATTCTCTGGCACCAGGTAAGGTTCAGACACGATTCCTATATCGATCGCCCACTGCGCCATACTCTGAACGAGCAGATCTTGAGCTCGGGCGCAGTGGTTAAGGTTTGCCTGTAGTATAGGCAGCATATCACTTAGTGGCGATCGCTTCTGTCTCCATCATATCCCCGCTCGGCTGGGGAGGGGGTACTTTCTTAGTTTGTCCTCTTCTTGGCACCCTTCTTTTGGGAGCCGAGCACGAAGGACCGCCCAAACGATGCTGCGCCGACCTTCCAGCTGACGCACAGATGTTGCAGTGGGCTCTAGCCGTGCATTCAGCCACTTTGTGGCCAGGTGATCCGCATCTGTGGCACTGCGCACTTCTATCCTCTTCCACGGGACAGCGGTTTGCCACATGTCCTGCTTCAAGGCACCTGTAGCAACGCAGTGCTCTGGGTTTCTGTAAAGTGACTTTTGCCACCACCCATCCTACCAGGAATCTGCCTTCTGCAATTTTCTTGGCGACCGCCATCGGACATGTGATCCACGCCGCAAAGAGCCCGCCTCTCTCTGGGTGCACCCCGCTCACCCGAATTTGGTCTCCGGGGCACTCTCCCTTTGTGGAAACCGCAGTCCGGATCTCCTCAGCCGTGATTGAGTCATCCAGACCAGAGATTCGGACGCTCGTCATTTTGTGTGGTCTGGCGATTTTAATACCCTCCATGGGTAGCGCCTCTATCAATTTCGCCGCTAGGGTGTCCGCTATGCCATCCCTTCCCGTTCCGGGAATCTGAAGTATGGCAGAACCGGTAATTCCTCGACGGAACGTCACCGCTTCGAGGCCCAGGCCGTTCAGGTCAATCTTTGAGCGTGCCTCCTTCATTACCCCGGCGTAGGTTAACCCTCTATCTTGAGCCTCCTTTGAGAGCGTGATGCTCACGGCTGCCGAACGCGGGGCTCGGAGCTTTGGCTGTTCTTTTTGTGATGCTCGCTCTTTCTTCTTTTTTACGCCTTTGCGCGTTCTGGATATTACCGCGGGGGCCTTATTCTTGCCATCCTCCCTTCGTTGGACAGCCTTCCCTCTCTTGCCCACTTTGATCCAGGCGCTTTCCTCTGCGTCCGGATTAGGCGGGCGTGTCGCAGCAGCAGTGGTAGACGGTGTGTCGATGGGAACACTTTCGTATCCTTGCGCTGGCTGACTCTTCTTTGCCTTGGGGCTCTTTTTCTTCTTTTGGTTCTTCTTTGTCAGAGGGAGCGCCGAAATCGACGTTTCCACGACCTGAGTTCTAGAATCTGCTGCGAGCGGGGGTCGGAGGCGTTTCTCAGGATTGAGACGGGGCTCCAAATCCTCGATCCTCGCATTGATTCTCTCTCCAATATTGCGGTATATGCGGGCCTCCATCTCTTCCAGGTCCGGAATACGCGTCTCCTTTGATGCCGATTTCGGCGTCGGCATTTGATTTCTTAGAGTATCCATCTGCTTTTGCAGAAGGTCTACTTGGATTTGAAGACGATGGTTGTCTTTTCGCAGCGCTCGCGTCTCGTCCGACGTTGTTTTTTGGGCGAGCTCTATGGTGTCTTTCCTAAGCTCCTGTACGGCATCCTTCAACGCACGGATGAAGGGACCCTTGAGGTTCTTGGATTTCGACGCCACCTCCGTCACAATCCCCAGGCTCGCCTCGATGCGCCTGAGGACATTTTCTGACGAGTCCGAGCTGAGTCCCAGTTGACCGCTCAGAAAATCGTCTGTCTCCTTGTAGGATGGAGCCGGGCTCGTCTGTTGGGCTTCTGAGGCTGGGTCCATCAATTCAGCTTCAGCGCTTCTTCTTCTCAGTTGAGCCTCCTTAGCCTTAAGGTAGGCTTCTTTAGTTACTGCGAGGCCATCGCCCGTTGTCGATGGCTTGCCTCGCCCTTTCTTTTTCCGTTCGCGGGAGAGGGGGGTATCTGTCGAGCTACCCTCGCTTTCATCCCTTCCTCTCTTCTTTGCTCCTCTTGAGCTCCACATTCGACCGGCAAAGTCCCGTTGCGGTGATCCCACTCGACTGTTCGATGTTGCGCTGACCATCGATCCAGCATCCGAGTCGGTCTGGTCTACGCTCTCCTCCGCTGCGGACGGTATCGGCGTCGGAATCCGATTTAATACGATCCGCAGGTCCTTCGTTTTCGTCCTCCTGCTCTCCTCCGTAATGTCTCCTTCCTTTTCGTCGTTTTTGTTTTTTTCAATAAAATTTTCCATATGAGGTTGGTTCATGGGGGAAATAAAAGTCCACCCGGGCGGAGACCCCTGCACCCGAGTAACCCTGTTACCACTTGGAGGTCGGGAGGTATCCAAGGGTTGGCCGCTAGACACTCGAAGTACTGTTCGAGCAACCTGCTCACCCTGAAAAAGAGAGAAGGGGTGCAGCGCCACGCAAGGCCCGTAAGGGCGTCTCAGCGCGTGCACATTCAGGGTTTTTTATTGTGGTTTTCCTTCCACTCAAGCCGGCCGGTAAAGGCAAGCTCCCTGGCAGGGCGCAGTCCGCGAGACATGTCCACGACAACTGCACCGAGTAACAGTCTATCCCGGATCTAACTAAGATCTCTGACCGACAGTGACTCTTCGCCACCGCGGCCCCACGACGCTGCCCAGTAGGGCGATCTCCTATGTCCCTTGCCACACCTTCGCGATCAACGATCGCTCCAGCTGGCAGGGGACGTGCGGGAATGGTCATCCGCTGGGCGCAGATGCCCTGTATACAGACCGGCGTCCAAAGTGGAGGCCGGCCAATCCCTTATTCGCTTCCCCTTCGCGACGGTAATAGAACGGTCGCTCCAGGTACTGAGCCCCCCCCCGGCACGACAAGCCTAGGGAGCCGCGGGTAAGTTCGTCCGCGGTGGGGGGGGGAACCTAACCTAACCTAACCTAACCTAACCTAACCTAACCTAACCTAACCTAACCTAACCTAACCTAACCTAACCTAACCTAACCTAACCTAACCTAACCTAACCTAACCTAACCTAACCTAACCTAACCTAACCTAACCTAACCTAACCTAACCTAACCTAACCTAACCTTTTTTTTTTTTTTTTTTATCCTGGAGGAATCGTTTTACGACCCCGCGCCTGGGCTGTGCAGTGGCGCGGGAGTGTGGGACTCGGCCTAAAGTCGTTCGGCCCCTACCCTAACTAAACCATCCAGGGCCCACACGGAGCCCCATATGACGTATCCGGGATCATATTTAATATACACCGAATACGCCGGGGAAAACGAGGGCCATTAACCCCCTCCATGACAGCGGGGGTTAATGACTCTCTCTCCGTCTCCATGGTCATCCCCCGCCCGCTCTTGAGTGCGGAAAGGGGACGCCATCGTTCCCCCCCCGCAGCCCCACATCTTCTCCACTGGCCCGTCGGTGAGGCTGCTGCCCCCGCGTTGAGCCGCCTGAGCTACGGCCCGTAGCTCGGCGCGTGCCACCTCGTAACACCGGCAACCGCCGAGTGCCGCCAGCCCTCTGTTGCCTCGTCCGTCCTGAAAAAGATTCAACTCCCCCTCTACGCCGCCGCCCGCCTGGACCAGTATTAGAACCTCTGGTCCTGCGGGCGGCAACTCGGGAGCTACCAGACTCTCTTTCTCGCCTCCTTTCGGCTTCCTCCTTCTGCGACATTACTTTTTCGCAGAAGAGGGAAGCCGCCCTCCAGGCCTCTTCGCCGTCGAGCATGCCCCTTATCATGCTCGACAGCGAGAGGTCAAAACCCAACACCATCCTGAGGTCGTGGCGGGGTCTTTCCCAAGCCACGCACCTCAGGAGGGTGTGCTCCGCGTCGTCCTCCTCGGCGTCATCGTCACAGTGATGACACCGAGGAGTCCGCTCTTTCCGAACCACCTTGTGCAGGTACCGCCCGAAGCATCCGTGTGCGGACAGCACCTGCGCAAGTCTAAATGACATAGCACCATGACGCCGCTTCCTCCAGTCCTTAAGGACCGGAAGAACGGCGCCAATGGTACTCGTCCCCGCAGTGGCATTCTGCAGGAACTCCATCCACTGCTCTTCAAGAATGGAGTCAGCCTCACGTCTGATCTGCGCTTGAGACTGACTCCATTCTTCGGTGCCCATCTCCACCTTCATCCTATAGAGGGCACCGCTCATCCGGGCCTCGAGGCCCCACGGCAAAGTGCCCGCCAACACGCAGGCCGCATCGCACGACACCGTTCTGTAGCATCTGGCTATTCGATTGGCGATCGTACGCTGCGCCCCGCGAAGGCACCTCTGGTTGGACCTCTTGTCCAGGGTGTCCTCCCAAATCGGAGCACCGTAGAGAGCTATGCTCCGGAGGACTCCACTGTAGAGCCTCCTCACACTCTGTGAGGGGCCCCCGATGTTAGGCAGCAGTCGCGCGAGTGCTCCTGCTGCCCTTACCACCTTGCCCTCTAGGGCTTTGAAGTGGGGTTCGAACCCCCAGCGGCCATCCAGTATGAGACCTAGGTACTTCATACTGGTAGCCACCGGGATCCGCACTCCCGCCACTTCAATGGCCGCCCCCGGCGGTGGACCTTTTCTTGGACCATGGAACAGGATGGCGTCGGTTTTTTCCAACGCCACCCTTAGTCCCAATCGCCCAATCCGGTCCACCACCATCGAGGTCCCCTCCGAAGCCAGTGCGGCCACCTCCGCAAATCTGGACCCATGGACCACGACCAGGGTGTCGTCTGCGTAGCAGAAGACGCGCATCTTTGGCAAGAGCGCGCCTCGCAACACCCAGTCGTAGCCCATGTTCCACAGCAGAGGCCCCAACACCGAGCCCTGGGGAACCCCACTCTCCACAGGGCAGCGTCTCAAATGGCCATCGGCCGAGATGTACGCCACCCTTCGTCCCACCAGGTAGTCCCTCACGATTCGGCGCAAATACAAAGGCACCCCGAAAAATTCGAGGGCCCTCGCAATCACGCCGAACGGGAGGCTGTTGAAGGCGTTGGCTATGTCCAACGACACTGCCAACGCCCTCTCACCCCCAGCCACCACCCCCTGGGTGAAAGCCTTCACCTCCGAGAGAGCCTCGAGAGTGGAGCGGCCCCTCCTGAAACCAAATTGGCATTCGGCCAAGTCGGGCCCTCCAGCCCCCAGGTGCATCCTAAGTCGCTCCGCAATGACCCACTCCAGCAGCTTACCGACCTCATCCAAAAGAACGAGTGGTCGGTAAGCCGAGGGCGAGTCAGCGGGCCGCCCTTCCTTCTTAAGGAGACATAGTCGGCCCTCTTTCCATACGTCGGGGAACCGTCCAGCAGCCAAGCAACTGCTGAACAGAGCCCCGACCTCCTTTTCCATGTGAGGGAAGGCCACCGCCCATATACGTCCATGGATGCCGTCAGGGCCGGGCGCCTTCCTGCGCGTCCTTAATCGGTCCAGACAACAGCCCAGCTCCGCCTCGGTTACCCTCACCTCTTCCAGGGTTTCCGCTGCAGTGCCATCGACTGCTGTCGTCACCATACCGGGAGGCTCATATCCAGGCGTGGCTCGAGGGAAGAGTTCGGAAACAATTCCCTCAGCCACGCTCGGCTCCAAAATCTCCAGGATTGGAGCCCCACATCCCTGGAGTTTCCTGCGGGCAGCCTGATACGGACGTCCCCAGGGGTCTCGCTCCAGGTCTTCGCGGAGTTCATCGAAGGCCCTGTCCTTAGACTGCCTAATGGCAGCCTTGAGGGCCTTCTTTTCCTCCGCGTACACCTTTCGAAGGCTCTCGGTGACCTCGACTGGGTCACCGCGCCTTCGTCTGCTCCGGAGGTATGCTCTCCGGGCTCTCATGGAAGCCACGCGCAGGTCGGCTATCTCCTGGGTCCACCAGTAAACAGCCTTCCTACGCGTGGGTTTCCTCCACCTCGGCATGGCCGCATCTGCAATGGCGCCCATGGCCAGCCTCATTTCCTGGGCCGCAGCATCAACGTCCACTGGAGGAGGCATCTCGTCTGGTTTCAACCAAGACCTTACGATAGCCGCCTCCTCAGCAGCCTCCCTGTCGAGGCGGGTAATAACCCACCTCGGGAAGGCTGGACTCCGCCCAAGCCCAGACGGCGGAGTGGGGGCAGTTTTGCGGATCCCAAGTCGGACGTAACGATGGTCCGACAAGGTCTCCACACCTACCACCACCCGCCAATCAGTGACCCTGGAAGCCACCGCAGGCGAGGCGAAGGCGAGATCAACCACGGACTCCCCCCTGAGGCCGGACACAGGTGGGCACGCTGCCCCTATTCAGGAGTACAAGCCCGAGCTCGGCCACCCACTCCTCGAGAAGTGGGGTCCTGACGCCGGTCACGGAGTCACCCCAACCACGCGAACGGCAGTTGAGGTCCCCCATGATAAGGATCGGCCTGGATCCAACTCTGCGCACAACCAGAAGCAGGCGGTCAAGGAACTCCTCGAACTCGCTCAGCCTCCGATTGGGCGAAAAGTAAACCCCGACCAGCGTGAGGGCACCCCACTCCGCCACCACGAAACCAGGTCCACTCTCCCGCTTAGTAAGAAGCGGGCCTCCCGTTCTGGTGACAACCGCGACTAAACCCTCAGGATCGGCCGCCCAATTGTCACTGGCAGGGGGACGGTAGGGCTCTGCCACTACCGCTGCGTCTACACCCCACTCCGCCATCGACTGCAGGAGCAGGTCCTGAGCCGCAGCGGAGTGATTCAGGTTCCCCTGAAGAAGCTCGAATACAGTCGTGTTATCCATTAAACAGACATGTATTCGAGCTCATCAGAGACAGCCCCACCCTCAGACGTCGAGGGTGCCGTGGGCTCAGTCACGTCCGTGGACATAGTGAGGGGGACTGCCGGTGCAACCTTCTTCACCTTTACCAAAGGTGGGTTGCACGCTCTGCCCCCCCATACAATGGCCCACATTCTTCACGCCCGCATCCCTGCACACAGCGCAGTGTGGTACAGACGTGCAGGCGGAAGCGACGTGACCAGATTCGCCACAACGGCGGCACAGGCCGCTACGGTCTTTGGCGGTGCACGCTTCTCTGCCGTGCCCTGTGCCAAAGCACCGGTAGCAGCGCAGGGGGCGCTTCTCCAGTAAGGTCACCCTTGCCCCACTAAATCCTATTCGGATAACGCCCCCGGCATCCCTTATCGCCTGCGCGACCGTGACTGGGCACGTCACCACCGTCGCACGACTTGCGTCTCCCCCCGTGATGCGCCCCACACGGATCTGATCCCGAGGGCACTTAGTAAAGGCCATCAGCGTTGCGGCCACCTCCTCCTCTGTCACGCTGTCTTCGAGTCTTGAGACCCGAAGCTCAACGGACTTAACGGGGCGGTTGACTGTTGCGACCCGCCCGAGAACCTCGCGGATTTCCTCTGCAAGCTTGTCCGCCTGCTGGACTCGCTCTGGGCCTCCTATCTCCAGGATGCGGCTACCCACCGCCGTTTTACGGGTGCGGATATCCTGCACCCCTAAGGCACCCAGATCCACTGCCTCTTTGACCCTTGTGAGGGCTGAGGCGTATGTGGTTCCACTTGCCACCGCCTCCCGCTGCAGTGTGATGACCACTGCAGCGGTATTGGGTGACTGCAGGTTTGGTTTACCTGATGCAGCCTTGTTGTTCATTCTCCTGCCCCCCTTTGCCTTTGTGGCCTCTGATGAGGAAGGACCTGGAGCTACTGGCGCCGAACTCTGTCCCCCCCTTGCTGGTGTCGATGTTGAGGCCCCAGGACGCCTCGAAACAGAGTGCAGCTCAGAAGGGCGCGAACCCTGCCTCCGAGCCGTTGACCCAGCACCGTCTCCAGAGACCGGCAGCACCTGTTTTCCGGCACCTCTCTTCTTCTTCTTTGAAGTTACTGTTGCCCATGTTTCTTTTTCCACACTGGTGCTGGCTGGCTGCACAGTAGGTGCAGGTGCCTTAGCAGCATCAGTCACAACCAGTCGAGAAGGCTCCGCCCTCGCTGGGGTGCCTCTCGCTCCTGAGGCCGCCAAGGGTGGCCTCATAACAGGCGCCGGTGGAAGTCTCTCTGAGATCGTTTCGAATCTTGCATCCACTAGAGTGCCGACCGATCTCATGATGGCCGCCTGGTTCTCCTCCAGCAAATGCTGGAGATCAGCCAGGGTGACCACCTGAGTCGACGGTTTCTCTCTCTCCTCCGGTCGCCTATCTTTCTTCTCCACTGGAGCAGCTGGTGGAACACGCTCCGATATGTCACGCCTGAGGGCCTTCAATGAGGCCCTCAGTTCCTCAATGTGAGCCCTCATCCTCTCATTTTCCCTTCGCAGGGTCTTCATCTCGCGTGAGACCGGTCGTTCCAGCACGTCCAGTACCAGCTCACGGAGTTCCCTCGCGGCGATCTTAAGGTCCCTCTGCAGTGTTCCCTTGAGGTTGCCACTTTTTGTCGCAATCTCGGTAATTCGGCTTGTGTGCCGCTCCGCACGTTTCTTGAGCTCTGCAGAGCTCAAGAAAACGATATCTTCCGAATCCGGATTCGGGTTCACTTCGGATTCGGATTCGGATTCGCCTTCACCTGCCATTGGCAAGACAACCTGGCTGCCTGAGGCTACTGACTCCTCGCATCCTGATGCCTCTGAAGGCCCATCAGTAGATGGGACCTCCGCTCCGTTGCGTCGAGCTCCCGCCCTGAGCTGGCGCAGAAGGGACTGTTTGAAAGAGCGCCCTTTTTCCTCCTCCACGGCCTTCTTTTTGGAGCGAGTGACCCTCGTCTCCGTAGCCGTCTCCGAACCAGAGCTGCTCCGCACCTGCTTAGATTTTCGTTTCCGGCCCAATCCTAAGCCGACTTCTTCATCAGCAGTTGATGAGTCAGTCAACGGGCTGCAGTCCCTCACACTTTTTCCCTTAATAGGGCTCATTTTTAAAAACTTATAAGTTCCCAACTTCGAGTTAAACATTAATCGGCCGACTAATAATTTAATCGACCGATCAAGGTGAAAAACTATATACTACGAATTAACGAGTATATACACAACATATAAAATAAATAAATTCTAGTCGCGCCCACGCTTACAAAAATTGCGCTAGCGCGAGCAGAACTAAAAATTAAAACTAAATTATAATTAAAACACACAATACAAATAAATATACAAAAGCGCTTAAGTCTAACACCTATTGTCTCTAACGGCTGGCCGGCGGACCCGAGGGCGTGACGTCACAGCTCAGACAACAAAGGAAAAGCAAACTTGCACCTTTTTTCTCTCCGATTCCAACGAACGGGGTGTCGTTGGATTCGTCTCAGCGAGACGTACACAGATATGTGAATATCTTTTCCCCCCGGAGCAGTGGGGGGGAGATAACACAGAAAACTAAGTTTTTAGAAGAAAATTTCTAGCACCCTCATTTCTGAAGGGATTTTAAAATTTTTAACACTCACGTATACAGGACGTCAATGCGCATCTTATGACACCAAAAAAGTGGGGGGTCGTGGCGACTGATCGCCCAGCGCACGCGCTTGAACAAACACTTTTCTTCACGTCCACTTTTTTCTGAAAATTCGGAAAATTCCAAAGCCGCCAATTTCCACACGATTTCCAAACTTTTTTCAAAAATACGTACAATTCGTCTCAGCGCATCCAATGACACTAAGAAAGTTGGGTGTCACAGCGACTAATCGTGAGCCACACACTTTGCAAACTACGCGTCCTTTCGCACTAATTTTCACTGTTTTTTAAAGAAAATTGTGGTCCGATTTCCACGAAAATTATACCACTGCAATCCTTGCACAATTTTGCATCAGATGACACCAAAATCACCACGATACGCGAACTTTAACCACGCGCGGCGATTTTTAGAAAGCGGAGCGACGCCCAGAACGATCCGTTTGGTGCAGGCACTCGACGCAGACTAACCTAACCTAACCTAACCTAACCTAACCTAACCTAACCTAACCTAACCTAACCTAACCTAACCTAACCTAACCTAACCTAACCTAACCTAACCTAACCTAACCTAACCTAACCTAACCTAACCTAACCTAACCTAACCTAACCTAACCTAACCTAACCTAACCTAACCTAACCTAACCTAACCTAACCTAACCTAACCTAACCTAACCTAACCTAACCTAACCTAACCTAACCTAACCTAACCTAACCTAACCTAACCTAACCTAACCTAACCTAACCTAACCTAACCTAACCTAACCTAACCTAACCTAACCTAACCTAACCTAACCTAACCTAACCTAACCTAACCTAACCTAACCTAACCTAACCTAACCTAACCTAACCTAACCTAACCTAACCTAACCTAACCTAACCTAACCAGTCCGCGTCCAAACGCCATTAAAATCGGTCGACTCCACGTCGCTCCGCGCCACTTCAAAGTTTCGAAAAATAATTTAAAATAGTTCCTGTGCAGTGAAAGTGACCATTCGGATATCATTAGATGCAGAAAAATTAGCGCTATCTATTAGTGTTAAATTCATTTTAAAATATTTCATTTTTCGATTTTTTACAAGTGAAAAACTGAAAAATTTTCAGTTTTTGTGTTTTAAAAAATAGTTACTGTGCTTCAAAAATTCTAATTAGTGTTCTATAGTGTACATCTCGTTAAGGCGCACATTTCGACCCTATTTTCACGGATAAGGATACATATTTGAGGATTTGGTGGACAAAAAACCGGTAAATTCAATATAACTTTTTAATTAGATCTACAACTACAGTTTTTTATAATACCATTCGATAGGTCTCATCAAGACGCATCGTTTAATACCAATATCGACCACTTTCAACTAAAATTGGATTTTTCAGCGGCTGAAAACAAAATTTTTAAGTTTTTCAGTCGCCAAATCACGGCGCATACAGTTACAGACACCAGACATACATAGAACTGTTCGCCTAATCAAGACCTATCGAATGACATATTGCACCATAAAATCAGATCACCACCAGACCCTGAAACCACTGAAAAACCACTTTTTGCGTTGTAACACCACGAGGACAACAGATTTTCACAAAGCCCATATCACCATTAGAACCGGCTTTTTCAGGCGCATCTTTTGATACCACACTTAAAATTTTTCATGAACCGGATCTGAAGATAAGATTTTTTATTCATATTTTTACAGTAAATTCCTCATAACATCTCCAATTTTCATAAAAGTGTGCATTAAATTATATAGAAAAATAGTGCGTTTCACGGGCTATCATCTGACACTAAATTTGGATTTTTACCACCAACCCTCGATTTTCTGGAGACCAGAAACTGGGGTTTCGCCCACCAGACTGCGGCGCCACCACTTGCAGACAATTTTATACACTCAAAAAATCCGCTGAACAGGCAGCTACCGATAGACATATCGATCATAAAAATCGGAGAAGGGATCACCCCTCAATCACTGGAAAAACCGGTTTTTGGGTGATAACCTGACCTGAACATCCAAAAACCACTTTTTGCGATAAACCATCATAAGCGCCTTAACGAGACGCTTCAGGAGACACTAAGTTCACGAAGATCCGGTATATAGTTTGGGAGTTACAACATCAGGAATCCTTGCAGCCAGGGTTCCACCTGGAACCACTCATCTTAAAAATCAGGAACTACTCTCGTAAGATAGCCCTCATTCCATACTATCTTACTGCATCGAGTTCAGGAAGCAACCTTCGACGTCCGCCGAGCTGGTCACCAACTTTTCTGGTGACCACCTGGAACAGCTCCAGTACCATTTCCAACTGCAAGATCTCGCCGGGGGCTGCTGAAAAACACCCATCACTCAACGGCGGCGACCAACGGCGCGGCGGAGATCCTCACGGGAAGCTTCAGGTAAGGCGGATTACCAGCACCAGTTTTCCAAATACACATTTATCAACAGAACACAATCGTGCTTGGGCTCGTTCAAACCGCCTCTTCAAGGCCAACACTAACACACTACTACAGATCCTCACAAACTTACCCTTCACCCCTCAGACTCAATTTTCACCCCCCTCCCCCTAAATTTTTCCCCCCCCTCACCCCACCCCCCTCGAGTTTGGTATCGTTTAAATCGTCTTTTCAAGGCGGTTTCAACGCTATACAGCACATCCCATTTAAACCCCCCCCCCTCACCCCTCACGAAAAATGATGTCCAGGACTCCGCCAAAAACAACCAGCGCGGGCGCCCCTTCGCCTATATCTTCGAACCCCTCAGCGCGTCGGACTCTGGCCGACATGCTGAGCCCTGCGTTTACCCGCAAAACACCACTTGTCGAGCCAACTCGAATGGAGATGGCTAGGGAACATAGGCGAAAGGGATTGGAGGCACTTGCAGCCTCCAGGAACATCAAGGGTGAGTTGAAAACGGCAATCACCGAGGCCATCGATGGGCTCTTCGGGGTCGTCGCCACCTTCATCCCCTCTACCCCTCCCCCCCCAAGAACCTCCCTGCCACAGACCAGTCACACAGACACAAACACAAACACAAACACTGAGCAACACACTAAGGAGCTCATACAAAAACTTGAAGCCCACACCGGGCTACTGGAGGAGTCCTATAGGGCAATTAGGGAGCACAGCAAGCTACTTAAGGCGCAGCCTAAACCCGCACCAGTGGTCGCTCAACCTCGTGCGGTAGAACCATCTGAAACTACCAAATCCTACGCCAGAGTCGCTGCTGCTATCCCGAAACCCCCTGCAGGCCCTACCATCGTGGTCGCCGGTGAGGGTTTCAACACCACTGAACAGCTCCTCACACAGATCAGTAAAACTGTTAATTTCCGCCAAGGTGGCTATGCACCGCTAAAAATCACTCCCCTCTCGAACAAGAAACTCAAGTTGACGTTCGAGAAGGAAGAACACAAGATACACACAGTTACTCACTTACGAAAACACACACAGATTAACACTCAGGAGGAGAAGAGACTAGATCCAATGATTATCCTCAAAGGGATCTCCAAAAACATTGACCAAAAAGACCTCACAAACACCATCAAGGATCAAAACCCCACACTGGCCAACGAAACATTCGCGATTAAATTCACCACCACGAACAGAAACTCATCACTCTACAACGTAGTTCTGCACACCACACCCTCTGCCTGGAAGGCATTCGCTGATCTAGGCAGAGTCAACATAGGTATGCAACGGGTGCATAGTGACAACTTCTCACCATTCAGGCAGTGTCAAAACTGCCTGAATTTTGGACACACAAAGAGCCGCTGCCCCGCCAAGACACCCACATGCGCCAAGTGCTCAGCTCAACACCTCACAGCTGAGTGCAAGGAACACACACTCAAATGCACCAACTGTCACGAACACAACATTCAATTCAAAACAAACACTGACACCGAACACCGCGCCGATTCGGACCGTTGCCCGAAAGTCAAAGCCATGCGGGCCCGCGTTGAGGCCAAGGTCAATTACTCTTAAATATACACTTTACCTACCAGAACACTTCACACTGTTTATCGTTAACAGCAATCCCAAACATTATACACCTAAGTCACATTTGACACACTATCACCACACGTTTAATTTACACATTACATTGATAATGACCTCAAAGCGCGGCCCTGGCCTTCTTCGGGAATGCATCCGCAACCACTGGCCACCAACATCACTGCCTCTCTACAACCATACAACAGTAAAACTACACAACTACACATCACATCTTGTTATAATTCAAGCCCTTGGCCTAACAACATAACGTATAACATCACTCCCTTCATTAACATCAATTAAACCCAAACATAATTGCTGGCTGCTAATCCGCCTTACCCAACAATTTATTTCATCTTATTTACTCGCTGCTTTCAATTTTATTGTGCTCAACTATAACCTCATGTTACTTATATCCTCTCTTTTTAATTCAGTCATTTTTCTATTTTACTATTTTACCTTTCATGTTTTATTTTTTGTACTTGCTGCACTGGATGCTATTTAGCACCAGTTTTGTATAACCACCGCTCTACTGTTTCTCTTTTTTAATTACTGTAAATATTGCGTTATACCACCATTTTATATTTCTTACTGTGCTTAAATCATCAGATTTCATGGTATCATGAAAATTCTTTTGTGCACCAAACTTGATAAAAATGCGCGGGCAGATGGTGGTTGAGAGGAAGGAATTGTATCAAATAGCAAACCTGATCCTCAACCACCTCTCCCGCGCCCACTTTTAATTTTTATATCTATGTTTTTCTTTAAATTTTCACTCGTAACTAGAACTGTAAATAACTCTTTAATCGATCATTGTAAAAATATCACCGTGTTTAAATCATTAGATGCTATGTTCTCATAGCCATCTTTTGTACACTAAACTTCATAAAAATGCGCGGGCAGATGGTGGTTGAGAGGAAGGAATTGTATCAAATAGCAGTCCTGATCCTCAGCCACCACTCCCGCGCCCACTTCTAATTTTTATATCTTTGTTATTGTTTTTCACTTACTTTTATTGTTAACTAGAATTGTAAATATTTATTTAATCAACCATTTTCAATTTTACTGTGTTTAAATCATTAGATGCTATGTCTTCATAGCCATCCTTTTGTACACTAGACTTAATAAAAACGCGCGGGCTGATGGTGGCTGAGAGGAAGGAACTGTATCAAATAGCAGACCTGATCCTCAACCACCTCACCCGCGCTCACTAACAACTAATTTATGTTTTAATTTCAATGTTACAATTACTGTTTAATTATCTTTTCATTATGTACCTCACTTTCAACATTGTTTATACTCTAGAATAAGTTTCTATTATCACTTTTGTTTTACGCGGACTCTATGCAGGTGGCTGAGAGAAGGTTGATCGTATCCGATAGCGAAACCGACTCTCAGCCACCTCACCCACCTTTATATATATTTTTCACAATAAAGTTCATATATGGAAAAAATTATTTCATAGCTTAGCTTCCTCGGCCCCGGGGCGTGAGTCGCCGGGGAGGTAGGCCTACTAGACAATTAACAAAAAAAAAAAAAAAAAAAAAAAAAAAAAAAAACCTAACCTAACCTAACCTAACCTAACCTAACCTAACCTAACCTAACCAGTCCGCGTCCAAACGCCATTAAAATCGGTCGACTCCACGTCGCTCCGCGCCCTCACAAAGTTTCTTTTAAGTTTTAAAAATAGTTATAGTGTAGTGACAGTGACAATTTTTATATCAGTAGATGCGGAAAAATCCGCTCTATCTTTTAGTGTAAAGTGCATATTAAATTATTTTCTTTTTCGATTTTTTTTTGGACCAAAAACATTAAAATTTTCAGTTTTTTCGATTTTAAAAATAGTATTAGTGAAGTTAAAATTATTTAGTGATTACCAAGTGATAGGACACAGTGCTGCGCACATTTCGACCCTATTTGGGTCGATAAGGATTAAGAATTGAGGATTTGGTGACCAAAACTGCGGTAAATTCTCAATAACTTTTTATTTAAATCTACGACCACCCAGTTTCTATACATCAAACGATAGATCTCTTCAAGGCGCATCGACTGATACCAATCACGATCACATTCAGCTGAAACTGGATTTTTCAGCGACTGAAAACCAGTTTTTCAGTCGCCAAATCACGGCGCTTCTACATACAGACACGAATCTTTTACAGGCCTATTTGCCACATTAAGAGCTATCGTTTGACATATCACACTTGAGAATCGGTGCATCATCAGACCCTCAAATCACCGGAAAACCGGTTTTTGCGTTTGAACCCCCTCAAGCCAACGCACCACAATAGTGGCAATTATACCATCAGAACCGGCTTTTCTCGGCGCATCTTCTGACATCAAAATCACAAATTTCCGTTCAGCAGTTCAGAAGATACAGATTTTTTTTCACATTTTCACATTAAATTTCAAATTTCTCCTTCAAGATATACAAACTTATACATTTTTATATACCAAACGATAGAGCGATCCAAGGCGCATCGTTTAATACTAATTTTATCTCAGTCGGACAGAAACCCAATTTTTCAGGAGCTGAAAACTAACTTTTTCACGTTTTTTATTCGCCCAATCGCGGCGCTTCATTTTATAATTACAAAACCTGCACAGGATTATCAGAAAAGCTTAGAGCTATCACCTGACACATCAATTTTGAAAATCGGAACACCGAGCGCCCTTCAAATCCGCAAAAAACTGGTTTTTGCGTTCAAACGCCCTCGGAACAACGCACAACCTTTACACAAGTCATCACAGCAGCACCGGCGTCGTCTGACGCATCAGACGACACCAGGATCATCTTTCTCCGTTGTGCGGTTCCTGAGATACCAGCAGTTTCCACCTTTACTCCAGGGTTTCCTAGGGAACCAGCTCACCTAGAAACCTAATTTTTACACTACCATATCAGCAAAAATCATCTTTTACGGACTAGACCTTCTCTTTGCATCAACCTTCATCACCAGCTCCACCAGGAATCAAAATTCCTGGTGATCACCAGGAACTGCCTCATCACCACCACCATCTGGTAGAGCTCTTCGCGGGCTACTAGGCGATACCAAACACCAGCTTCAGCAGTGCTGCGGCTTTGAAGATATCCCGTGCGGAAGCAACAGGTAAGGCGGATTACCAGCCTCATCTCCAACACCACACTCATTCAATCAGAAACATATCGAGCTTGGGCTCATTCGAACCGCCTTTTCAAGGCCAACACTAATACAGCCACACAGACGATCACAATCCCTCCCTTCACCCCCCAAACTGATTTTTCCTTCCCCCCCCCTTAAAATCTCAACCCCCCCTCCCCACCCCCTCGAGTTTGGTATCATTTTAACCAGCTTTTGAAGGCGATTAAGCCCAGCACCACCCCCTCCTAAAATATGCTTCCCCGAACCCCCCCTAAAACTTCTTCGAACAATACCCCTCCGCCGACAACTTCCAACCCTACTGCAAGGCGGAACATAGTGAATTCTTTGAGCCCCGCCTTTGCTCGCTCCAGTCTACCTGCGGAGTCGACTCACATGGAGTTGGCAAGGGATCTTCGGCGTAGGGCGATCAATGCGCTCTCTTCATCACGTAATCTCAAAACAGAGATTAAAGTCGCGATCACGGAGGCAATCGACGGCCTTTTTGGGGTCGTTGCGATCCTCGATCCCTCCACCGCCCCCATCAAACCCCCCTCACCCAAAGCAGATAACACAAACACCGAGATCAACACCAATACCACACTGCTCATTAACAAAATAGACCAACACACAAAACTGCTAGAGGACTCCAACAAGGCTTTGAGTGCCTTTACAAAACAACTTAAATCGACACCCAAATCTATACCCTCTGACCCCCCACTACACAACACTGCACACAAAAGTAACACATACGCCGCCGCCGCTGCTACACCCAAACCCACAGGCCCCTCCATCGTCGTATCGGGAGAGGGTCTCGATACCACCGAAAGACTTTTAACACAAGTTAGTAAAACTGTCGATTTCCGTCGGGGCGGGTACGCACCCCTTAGAATCACTCCCCTTTCAAATAACAAAGTCAAGATGGTCTTCGAAACCGAAGAACACAAAACTCACACACTCACAAAACTACAAACCAACAACACAATCAAGGCACAAGAGGAAAAGCGCCTCAACCCGATGATTATCATCAAAGGCATCTCAAAAAACACACCCGAATTCGAACTTATAGACACACTCAAAGACCAGAACCCAACACTATCAAACCACACCTTCACAATTAAATTCCTAGCTAACAATCGCAACTCCTCACTATACAACACAGTCTTGAACACCACACCCTCTGCCTGGAAGGCGTTCGCTGACCTAGGCAGAGTGAACATTGGCATGCAACGCGTGCATTGCAGTAACTTTTCTCCGTTTAGACAATGCCAAAACTGCTTAAACTTTGGCCACACAAAAAGTCGATGCCCAAACAACACACCAACATGTGCCAAGTGCTCAGCAAAACACCCTACTGCTGAGTGCAAGGACTCTACACTAACATGCACTAACTGCTCAACACATAACACAGTACACAAGACCAACACAGACACTCAACACCGCGCCGACTCTGAGCGCTGCCCCAAGGTTCGAGCTATGCGTGCCCGCGTTGAGGCCAGAGTCAACTACGTCTAACATCATTTACTCTCACCAACAACACTTTATATCAGGTTTCACTGCCAACAGGAAACCTCTCCACACAATACATACTACACTTTTCACATTTCATACAAGTTCACACTCGCTCAGACACTGTAGTTGATTATGATCTCAATGCGCGACACAGGCTCTTGGGGAGCCTCCTTTTACACATATGGCCAATACACATATTTCAATATTAAACACTTATAACAACAAATACGCTCAATAACACAACACACTAAACCACATACATGGTACATTTCTACACACCTGCTACCTCTTCATCCCCTCCTTCCCTTAATAAACACATCAACTCACTGTATACACTCCACACAATTTCAATTAAACAACATAACTCTAGGCTACCATCCACCTTACCTGTGAAACTTCAAACTTCAACTTCATTTATCGCCTTTAAACTCTAAGTTTTATTTACATCTTTAAACTGTTAAATTTTACACTTATACTTTTACCTTCAATGTTAATTTTAAATGTAATTATACTTTATTCACATACGTAAATACCTTGACCTGTTAAATGTGCTCACGGCCGTGACCTATCAACGATTAACATAATTCATATGCTCATTTTACATTATTACAGAGTCACTGTAATACTCAAATTACTGCACTTAATTTATCAGTATATACTCAATGCTGAATTTATTATCGCACTATTGCCACTTCTGTTATTTTTATTAAGTATAACTACGCATATTGTTTTCTTTGTTTTACATTAATTGACATATGTTTTTTATTGTCACTTATTAATACCTCTAATCATTTTATCATAATTCCAATATTACAACTTTTTCGTTTTTTGTACTATCACATTGCATATCTTATGTTCACTTATAGTTCACACCTTTTATTTTAATTCAACCATGGTTACGTCGCTGGTGGTTGAGCGGAAGGGATTGTATCAAATAGCATGACCGACCCTCAACCACCACAACAGCGGCTAAACCTATAGGCTAAGAGTTTAAATTATTAAGTTCTTTATGTAAGAACTTTTTGTACTCCTCTCCATTTTAATCACGGTGCGGTATGGAGCGGTTGAGAGGAAGAAATTGTATCAAATAGCATGACTGATCCTCAACCGCCCCAACCGCACCCACAATCACTAGCTTAAGCTATTAATTTGTACAAACTATATTGTTCTCCTTTTTGTAATGTTTTATATAATTTGTAATCGTACTATTGTCACTTTTATTATTTTCACTAAGTATAACTACGCATATTGCCTTCTTTGTTTTACATTAATTGACATATGTTTTTATTGTAACTTATTAATACTCTTAATTGTTTTACCATAATTCTATTTTTATAACTTTTCCATTTTTGTACAATCATATATCGCACATCTTATGTTCACTTATAGTTCACTATTTTTACTTTAATTCAATCATGGTTACGTCGCTGGTGGTTGAGCGGAAGGGATTGTATCAAATAGCATGACCGACCCTCAACCACCACAACAGCGGCTAACCTCTAGGCTAGGAGTTTAAATTATTAAGCTCTGTATGTAAGAGCTTTTTGTACTCCTCTCCATTTTAATCACGGTGCGGTATGGAGCGGTTGAGAGGAAGAAATTGTATCTAATAGCATGACTGATCCTCAACCGCCCCAACCGCACTCACAGTCACTAGCCTAAGCTACTAATGTGTACATAACTATATTGTTCTCCTTTTTTTTGTAATTTTATATAAATTGTAATCCTACTCAACTTGTAATAATTTTAATTTTTAAATTGTAACTTTTTTCTAATCTGTAATTTTATTAACATATTGTAAACTATTTTTAAGATTTTCTCACTAATATTATCAACCGCAATAACAATTAAAAACTCATTAAATTGTAACGACGCGGACTCTATGCAGGTGGCTCAGAGAAGGTTGATCGTATCCGATAGCGAAGCCGACTCTCAGCCACCTCACCCACCTTTATACATTTTTATTGACAATAAAGTTCACCCATGAAAAAATTATTTCATAGCTTAGCTTCCTCGGCCCCGGGGCGTGAGTCGCCGGGGAGGTAGGCCTACTAGCAATTAACAAAAAAAAAAAAAAAAAAAAAAAAAAAAAAAAACCTAACCTAACCTAACCTAACCTAAC
Source organism: Pontia daplidice (assembly GCA_963693355.1). Classification (NCBI taxonomy): domain Eukaryota; kingdom Metazoa; phylum Arthropoda; class Insecta; order Lepidoptera; family Pieridae; genus Pontia; species Pontia daplidice. Next base: position 78,385 of record CAVNZL010000085.1, read on the forward strand.
CTAACCTAACCTAACCTAACCTAACCTAACCTAACCTAACCTAACCTAACCTAACCTAACCTAACCTAACCTAACCTAACCTAACCTAACCTAACCTAACCTAACCTAACCTAACCTAACCTAACCTAACCTAACCTAACCTAACCTAACCTAACCTAACCTAACCTAACCTAACCTAACCTAACCTAACCTAACCTAACCTAACCTAACCTAACCTAACCTAACCTAACCTAACCTAACCTAACCTAACCTAACCTAACCTAACCTAACCTAACCTAACCTAACCTAACCTAACCTAACCTAACCTAACCTAACCTAACCTAACCTAACCTAACCTAACCTAACCTAACCTAACCTAACCTAACCTAACCTAACCTAACCTAACCTAACCTAACCTAACCTAACCTAACCTAACCTAACCTAACCTAACCTAACCTAACCTAACCTAACCTAACCTAACCTAACCTAACCTAACCTAACCTAACCTAACCTAACCTAACCTAACCTAACCTAACCTAACCTAACCTAACCTAACCTAACCTAACCTAACCTAACCTAACCTAACCTAACCTAACCTAACCTAACCTAACCTAACCTAACCTAACCTAACCTAACCTAACCTAACCAGTCCGCGTCCAAACGCCATTAAAATCGGTCGACTCCACGTCGCTCCGCGCCCTCACAAAGTTTGTTAAAAGTTTTAAAAATAGTTCTAGTGTAGTTACAGTGTTAATTTTCATATCAATAGATGCGGAAAAATCCGCTCTATCTTTTAGTGTAAAGTGCAATTTAAATTATTTTTGTTTTCTATTTTTTTTGGACCAAAAACATTAAAATTTTCAGTTTTTTCAATTTTAAAAATAGTATTTGTGACAATAAAATTATATAGTGAGTTTCAAGTGATAGGACACTGTGTCGTGTACATTTCGACCACATTTTGGTTGATAAGGACTGAAAATTGAGGATTTGGTGACCAAAACAACGGTAAAATCTTAATAACTTTTTTAAGTGAATCTATGACACCTACTTTTTAATACACCAATCGATAGAACTCTTTAAGGCGCGTCGATTGACACCACTCACGACCATATTCGACATAAACTGGATTTTTCAGCGACTGAAAACCTGTTTTTCAGTCGCCAAATCACGGCGCTTCCAGATATACACATAAAATTTACACAGGATTATACGCCTATTCAAGAGCTATCGTTTGATATATCACACCCTGAATTCGGTACATCATCAGACCTTCAAATCACCAAAAAACCGGTTTTTGCGTTGGAACCCCACCAAGACAACGCACCACCGTCAAGGACAATATACCATCAGAACCGGCTTTTTGCGGCGCATCTACAGACACCAAATTCACAAATTTTCATGAAGCAGTTCCGGAGATAGAGAATTTTTTTCATATTTTCATAATTAATTACTAATAACTAATGCAGTTTATACAAAGTTGTACATTTTTATATATTAAACGATAGAGCGATCAAAGGCGCATCGTTTAATACCAGTATCATTACAATAGGACGGAATTCCGATTTTTCAGGAGCTGAAAACTGGATTTTTAGAGTTTTTCAGCCGCCAAATCACGGCGCTTCAACTTTTATTTACCACGGCTGTACAGGATTATAGGCAAGAGTAAGAGCTATCGCCTGATATATTAATCTCTAAAATCGGAGCACCGACAGCCCCTCAAACACTCCAAAAACTAGTTTTTGCGTTTAAACGCCCTCCGAACTACGCACAACTTACACGCACGTCATAACAGCAGAACCGGCGTCGTCTGACGCATCAGACGACACCAATATCATAAATTTTCGTCAAGCGGTTCCTGAGAAATCAACAGCTTTCACCTTTACTCCAGGGTTTCCACTGGAACCACTTCATCAAAAAATAAATTAAAAACAGCATAATATCCGCCATAGTCATCTTCTACGGACCAGATTATCTCACCACTTCGACCTTCATCACCAGCTCCACCAGGAACCATAATTCCTGGTGATTACCAGGAACTGCCTCCTCACCAGCACCACCTTGTAGACCTCTTCACGGGCTACAAGGCGAACCCAAACACCGGCTTCAGCTGCGAAGCGGATCAGGAGATATCCTGTGCGGAAATTTCAGGTAAGGCGGATTACCAGCCTCATCTCCAACACTACACTCTATCACTCGCAAACACATCGAGCTTGGGCTCGTTTAAATCGCCTTTCTAAGGCGAACACGAATATCACCGTACAGACGTTCACAAACCTTCCCTTCTCCCCCCAAACGGAATTTCATGTCCCCCCCCTCAAAATCTCAACCCCCCTCCCCACCCCCTCGTGTTTGGTATCATCTGAATCGTCTTTAGAAGGCGATTCCAACCCACTAGTCGGACCTCGATTTTGACCACCCCCCACCTCCACCTTAATCATGCTCCCCCGAACCCCTCCGAAAACAGCTCTGATTAACACCCCTTCGCCGACAACTTCCAGCTCTACAGCAAGGCGGAACATTGTTAACTCCTTAAGCCCTGCCTTCGCCCGCTCCAGCCTACCTGCGGAGTCTACTCACATGGAGTTGGCAAGGGATCTTCGGCGAAGGGCCATGAACGCGCTTTCCTCCTCGCGCAATTTGAAAACAGAGATCAAGGTCGCGATCACTGAGGCTATTGACGGCCTTTTCGGAGTCGTCGCGATCCTTGATCCCACCACCGACCCCACCAAACCTCCCCCTTCACAAACAAACAACACTATACAGAATACTGAACAATTCACGCAATTAGTACAGAAACTCGAGACTCACTCTGGATTACTAGAGGAGTCTTACCGGGCTATCCGCGAACACACTAAACTCATAAAAACGTTACCGAAACCAGCCTCTGTGGCATCACCACCTCCTGCAGTCGAGAAGAACAACACCATCAAATCATACGCTAAGGCCGCCGCCATACCAAAGCCCCCCGCGGGCCCCTCCATTGTGGTTTCAGGTGAGGGCTTTGACACAACTGAAAAACTAATCACCCAGCTGACCAAAACCGTTGACTTCCGCCGGGGCGGATACGCTCCCCTAAGGGTTACACCGCTCTCCAACAATAAACTCAAACTGGTCTTCGAGACCGAAGACCATAAAAAACATACACTTGATAAATTACACACCAGCAACACCATTAAGGCGCAAGAGGAAAAGCGCCTCAATCCTATGGTTATCCTAAAAGGCATCTCAAAAACCACTACTGAACAGGATCTCATAAACTCCATTACAGACCAAAACCCTACACTAAAGAACCACACTTTTACAATCAAATTCACTGCCAAGAACCGCAACACATCCTTATATAACACTGTACTTAACACTTCACCCTCTGCCTGGAAGGCCTTTGTCGATCTAGGCAGAGTAAACATAGGCATACAACGCGTCCATTGTAGCACTTTTTCACCGTTTAGGCAGTGTCAGAACTGCCTAAACTTCGGCCACACAAAGAGTCGATGCCCCACCAACACACCCACATGCGCCAAGTGCTCAGCAAAACACCCTACGGCTGAGTGCAAGGAGCAAACACTAACATGCACTAACTGCTCAGAACATAACACAGTACACAAGACCAACACAGACACTCAACACCGCGCCGACTCGGAGAGCTGCCCGAAGGTCAGAGCTATGCGTGCCCGTGTGGAGGCCAAAATCAACTACATTTAAATTCATGTACACTTTGTAGAACACACAGCATATATCTAACACACTCGATAACACAACACACAATCATTCAATGCACATATCAACACTCTAACTACCCCCACATTTCTTTTATCATATAACACATTTAGTTTACTATACTCTCCCTCAACAAATAACACCATATCATCTTATACTATGCTGTAACCCGCCTTGCCTACGAAATACAAGCTGCTGTACTATACAATTTGTAAATCAACTGTTAAATAATTATATAACTCGCTATATCGTAACTCAATTTTCTCTATATTTGCATTATTATTCGGAATTGTTTATTTGTTTTAATTTGTTTTGCTATAACTTTGTGTGTACTATTTCTTATGTTACTGTTTAACCTTAATTAATCATACTACTATACTTTTTATATTTTATATCTTGTAATCCCTCATTTGGTCGAAATGAGCACTTAAACCAACTACTTTATTTTAATTTTATTATCAATGTAAATAGTTTCTCAATGTTACTCTGTCGCCAATCATGACAACAATGCAGGTGGTTGAGTGGAAGGGATTGTATCCAATAGCATGACCGACCCTCAACCACCCCCCACCGAGTTTAAATTATTAAATCTTTAGAGTATGATCACATCTGGTCTAAGATTTTTTGTACTTGGATTGTTATAATTATGGCGCGGGTCTAGACGTGGTTGAGAGGATGGATTTGTATCAAATAGCAGCCTGATCCTCAACCACCCTACCCCGCGCCCACCATCACTTGTTTATTTTTATTATTACTTTTACTCATTACATTGTGCACTCTTAATTTGTAAATACCTTAAATGTTTAATCATAAATTTAATATTGTAATTTACCAACTTTTGCACTTCCATATATTTAATCTCTCATGTTTACTTTTATTTTGTCACTTTTATGTAATATAACAATTTTTTTTTACTTAATTTTAATTTACCTAATAACTCTTTGTACTCTTTCAATAACTATTTTTAAGACTTGCCAAAAATTTATATAAACCGCAAAAATTGTAACAAAATATGAAACTGTAACGACGCGGACTCTATGCAGGTGGCTCAGCGAAGGTTGATCGTATCCGATAGCGAAGCCGACGCTCAGCCACCTCACCCACCTTTATACATCTTTTTTACAATAAAGTTCATAAATGAAAAAATTATTTCATAGCTTAGCTTCCTCGGCCCCGGGGCGTGAGTCGCCGGGGAGGTAGGCCTACTAGCAATTAACAAAAAAAAAAAAAAAAAAAAAAAAAAAAAAAAAAAAAAAAAAACCTAACCTAACCTAACCTAACCTAACCTAACCTAACCTAACCTAACCTAACCTAACCTAACCTAACCTAACCTAACCTAACCTAACCTAACCTAACCTAACCTAACCTAACCTAACCTAACCTAACCTAACCTAACCTAACCTAACCTAACCTAACCTAACCTAACCTAACCTAACCTAACCTAACCTAACCTAACCTAACCTAACCTAACCTAACCTTTTTTTTTTTTTTTTTTTTATCCTGGAGGAATCGTTTTACGACCCCGCGCCTGGGCTGTGCAGTGGCGCGGGAGTGTGGGACTCGGCCTAAAGTCGTTCGGCCCCTACCCTAACTAAACCATCCAGGGCCCACACGGAGCCCCATATGACGTATCCGGGATCATATTTAATATACACCGAATACGCCGGGGAAAACGAGGGCCATTAACCCCCTCCATGACAGCGGGGGTTAATGACTCTCTCTCCGTCTCCATGGTCATCCCCCGCCCGCTCTTGAGTGCGGAAAGGGGACGCCATCGTTCCCCCCCCGCAGCCCCACATCTTCTCCACTGGCCCGTCGGTGAGGCTGCTGCCCCCGCGTTGAGCCGCCTGAGCTACGGCCCGTAGCTCGGCGCGTGCCACCTCGTAACACCGGCAACCGCCGAGTGCCGCCAGCCCTCTGTTGCCTCGTCCGTCCTGAAAAAGATTCAACTCCCCCTCTACGCCGCCGCCCGCCTGGACCAGTATTAGAACCTCTGGTCCTGCGGGCGGCAACTCGGGAGCTACCAGACTCTCTTTCTCGCCTCCTTTCGGCTTCCTCCTTCTGCGACATTACTTTTTCGCAGAAGAGGGAAGCCGCCCTCCAGGCCTCTTCGCCGTCGAGCATGCCCTTTATCATGCTCGACAGCGAGAGGTCAGAACCCAACACCATCCTGAGGTCGTGGCGGGGTCTTTCCCAAGCCACGCACCTCAGGAGGGTGTGCTCCGCGTCGTCCTCCTCGGCGTCATCGTCACAGTGATGACACCGAGGAGTCCGCTCTTTCCGAACCACCTTGTGCAGGTACCGCCCGAAGCATCCGTGTGCGGACAGCACCTGCGCAAGTCTAAATGACATAGCACCATGACGCCGCTTCCTCCAGTCCTTAAGGACCGGAAGAACGGCGCCAATGGTACTCGTCCCCGCAGTGGCATTCTGCAGGAACTCCATCCACTGCTCTTCAAGAATGGAGTCAGCCTCACGTCTGATCTGCGCTTGAGACTGACTCCATTCTTCGGTGCCCATCTCCACCTTCATCCTATAGAGGGCACCGCTCATCCGGGCCTCGAGGCCCCACGGCAAAGTGCCCGCCAACACGCAGGCCGCATCGCACGACACCGTTCTGTAGCACCTGGCTATTCGATTGGCGATCGTACGCTGCGCCCCGCGAAGGCACCTCTGGTTGGACCTCTTGTCCAGGGTGTCCTCCCAAATCGGAGCACCGTAGAGAGCTATGCTCCGGAGGACTCCACTGTAGAGCCTCCTCACACTCTGTGAGGGGCCCCCGATGTTAGGCAGCAGTCGCGCGAGTGCTCCTGCTGCCCTTACCACCTTGCCCTCTAGGGCTTTGAAGTGGGGTTCGAACCCCCAGCGGCCATCCAGTATGAGACCTAGGTACTTCATACTGGTAGCCACCGGGATCCGCACTCCCGCCACTTCAATGGCCGCCCCCGGCGGTGGACCTTTTCTTGGACCATGGAACAGGATGGCGTCGGTTTTTTCCAACGCCACCCTTAGTCCCAATCGCCCAATCCGGTCCACCACCATCGAGGTCCCCTCCGAAGCCAGTGCGGCCACCTCCGCAAATCTGGACCCATGGACCACGACCAGGGTGTCGTCTGCGTAGCAGAAGACGCGCATCTTTGGCAAGAGCGCGCCTCGCAACACCCAGTCGTAGCCCATGTTCCACAGCAGAGGCCCCAACACCGAGCCCTGGGGAACCCCACTCTCCACAGGGCAGCGTCTCAAATGGCCATCGGCCGAGATGTACGCCACCCTTCGTCCCACCAGGTAGTCCCTCACGATTCGGCGCAAATACAAAGGCACCCCGAAAAATTCGAGGGCCCTCGCAATCACGCCGAACGGGAGGCTGTTGAAGGCGTTGGCTATGTCCAACGACACTGCCAACGCCCTCTCACCCCCAGCCACCACCCCCTGGGTGAAAGCCTTCACCTCCGAGAGAGCCTCGAGAGTGGAGCGGCCCCTCCTGAAACCAAATTGGCATTCGGCCAAGTCGGGCCCTCCAGCCCCCAGGTGCATCCTAAGTCGCTCCGCAATGACCCACTCCAGCAGCTTACCGACCTCATCCAAAAGAACGAGTGGTCGGTAAGCCGAGGGCGAGTCAGCGGGCCGCCCTTCCTTCTTAAGGAGACATAGTCGGCCCTCTTTCCATACGTCGGGGAACCGTCCAGCAGCTAAGCAACTGCTGAACAGAGCCCCGACCTCCTTTTCCATGTGAGGGAAGGCCACCGCCCATATACGTCCATGGATGCCGTCAGGGCCGGGCGCCTTCCTGCGCGTCCTTAATCGGTCCAGACAACAGCCCAGCTCCGCCTCGGTTACCCTCACCAACCTAACCTAACCTAACCTAACCTAACCTAACCTAACCTAACCTAACCTAACCTAACCTAACCTAACCTAACCTAACCTAACCTAACCTAACCTAACCTAACCTAACCTAACCTAACCTAACCTAACCTAACCTAACCTAACCTAACCTAACCTAACCTAACCTAACCTAACCTAACCTAACCTAACCTAACCTAACCTAACCTAACCTAACCTAACCTAACCTAACCTAACCTAACCTAACCTAACCTAACCTAACCTAACCTAACCTAACCTAACCTAACCTAACCTAACCTAACCTAACCTAACCTAACCTAACCTAACCTAACCTAACCTAACCTAACCTAACCTAACCTAACCTAACCTAACCTAACCTAACCTAACCTAACCTAACCTAACCTAACCTAACCTAACCTAACCTAACCTAACCTAACCTAACCTAACCTAACCTAACCTAACCTAACCTAACCTAACCTAACCTAACCTAACCTAACCTAACCTAACCTAACCTAACCTAACCTAACCTAACCTAACCTAACCTAACCTAACCTAACCTAACCTAACCTAACCTAACCTAACCTAACCTAACCTAACCTAACCTAACCTAACCTAACCTAACCTAACCTAACCTAACCTAACCTAACCTAACCTAACCTAACCTAACCTAACCTAACCTAACCTAACCTAACCTAACCTAACCTAACCTAACCTAACCTAACCTAACCTAACCTAACCTAACCTAACCTAACCTAACCTAACCTAACCTAACCTAACCTAACCTAACCTAACCTAACCTAACCTAACCTAACCTAACCTAACCTAACCTAACCTAACCTAACCTAACCTAACCTAACCTAACCTAACCTAACCTAACCTAACCTAACCTAACCTAACCTAACCTAACCTAACCTAACCTAACCTAACCTAACCTAACCTAACCTAACCTAACCTAACCTAACCTAACCTAACCTAACCTAACCTAACCTAACCTAACCTAACCTAACCTAACCTAACCTAACCTAACCTAACCTAACCTAACCTAACCTAACCTAACCTAACCTAACCTAACCTAACCTAACCTAACCTAACCTAACCTAACCTAACCTAACCTAACCTAACCTAACCTAACCTAACCTAACCTAACCTAACCTAACCTAACCTAACCTAACCTAACCTAACCTAACCTAACCTAACCTAACCTAACCTAACCTAACCTAACCTAACCTAACCTAACCTAACCTAACCTAACCTAACCTAACCTAACCTAACCTAACCTAACCTAACCTAACCTAACCTAACCTAACCTAACCTAACCTAACCTAACCTAACCTAACCTAACCTAACCTAACCTAACCTAACCTAACCTAACCTAACCTAACCAGATCTCGCCGGGAGCAGCTGGAAAACACCCATCACTCCTCGGCTGCGACCAACAACGCGGCGGATATCCTCACGGGAAGCTTCAGGTAAGGCGGATTACCAGCACCAGTTTTCCAAACACATAATTTCCAATAGAATACCGTCGAGCTTGGGCTCGTTCAAACCGCCTCTTCAAGGCGTACACCATTACACTAATACAGATTCACACAAACCTACCCTTCACCCCGCAGATCCAATTTTCACCCCCCACCCCTAAATTTTTCCCCCTCACCCCACCCCCCTCGAGTTTGGTATCGTTCAAATCGTCTTTTCAAGGCGGTTTCAACGCTACACAGCACATCCACTTTGAACCCCCCCCCCACCCTTCACGAAAAATGATTTCGAGAACTCCGCCAAAAACAACCAGCGCGGGCACCCCTCCGCCTATATCCTCGAACCCCTCAGCACGGCGGACTCTGGCCGACATGCTGAGTCCTGCGTTTGCCCGCAATACACCACCTGTCGAGCCAACTCGAATGGAGATGGCTAGGGAACATAGGCGAAAGGGATTGGAGGCACTCGCAGCCTCCAGGAACATCAAGGGTGAACTGAAAACAGCTATCACCGAGGCTATCGATGGTCTCTTCGGGGTCGTCGCCACCTTCATCCCATCTACCCCTCCCCCCCCAAGAACCTCCCTACTGCAAACCAGTGACACAAACACTAACACACATACAAACACCGATCTACAAACCAAAGAACTCATACAAAAACTTGAGGCCCACACCGGACTACTGGAGGAGTCCTATAGGGCAATTAGGGAGCACAGCAAGCTTCTTAAGGCGCAGCCTAAACCCGCGCCAATGGTCACTCAACCCAGCGCGGTGGAATCAATCGACACGAACAAGTCCTACGCCAAAGCTGCTGCTGCTATCCCGAAACCCCCTTCGGGCCCTTCCATCGTGGTCGCCGGTGAGGGCTTCAATACCACTGAACAACTCCTCACACAAATCAGCAAAACGGTCAACTTCCGCCAAGGTGGCTATGCACCGTTAAAAATCACTCCCCTCTCGAACAAGAAACTCAAGTTGACGTTCGAGAAGGAAGAACACAAAATACACACAGTAACTCATTTACAAAAACACAAACAGATCAACACACAGGAGGAGAAGAGACTGGACCCAATGACTATTCTCAAAGGGATCTCCAAAAACACTGAACAAAAGGACCTCATAAACACCATCAAGGATCAAAACCCCACACTGGCCGACGAAACATTCTCAATCAAATTCATCACCACCAACAGAAACTCATCACTTTACAATGTAGTTCTACACAACACACCCTCTGCCTGGAAGGCCTTCGCTAACCTAGGCAGAGTCAACATAGGCATGCAACGGGTGCATAGCGATAACTTTTCACCATTCAGGCAGTGTCAAAACTGCCTGAATTTCGGACACACTAAGAGCCGTTGCCCCGTTAAGACCCCCACATGCGCCAAGTGCTCAGCTCAACATCCTACAGCTGAGTGCAAGGAACACACACTCAAATGTACTAACTGCCACGAACATAATAAACAATTTAACACAAACACCGACACCGAACACCGTGCCGACTCGGATCGCTGCCCCAAAGTCAAAGCCATGCGGGCCCGCGTTGAGGCCAAGGTTAATTACTCTTAGTTATACATTACACCTACCAATACACTTCACTCTGTTTACTTTTAACAGAAACCTGAAACATGCAACATTAGTCACATTTAACATACTATCACAACACGCTTAATCCACACATTGCATTGACAGCGACCTCAACGCGTGGCCTCGGCTTTCTCTGGGAAGCATCCGCAACCACGAGCCACAAACATCACTGCCTCTCTAGAACCATTCAACAGTTAAACCACACAGCTACACATCACCTCTTATTATACTTCAAGCCCTAGGCCTAATTACATTACGTACAACATCACTCCTTTCATCAACATCGTTAAACCTAATATAAATACTGGCTGCTAATCCGCCTCACCCAACAATTTATTTTATTTTATTTCATCTTATTTACTTGCTGCTCCCAATCTTTACTGTGCTCCACTATAACCTTATGTTTCTTATACCTTTTTTTAAATTTGTCATTTTTTCTATTTACTATTTTACATTTGATTTTTGTACTTGCTGCACTGGATATTATTTAGCACTCGCTTTATATACCACTTTTCTATTGTACTTCTTTTTCACATTGTAAATATTACGTCATACCACCATATCATACATCATCACTGTGTTTAAATCATTAGATTTCATGTTGTTATGAAAATTCTTTTGCACACGAAACTACATAAAAATGCGCGGGCTGATGGTGGTTGAGAGGATGGAACTGTATCAAATAGCAGACCTGATCCTCAACCACCTCTCCCGCGCCCACTTCTAACTTTTATATCTTTGTTTTTTCTTACTGTAACTAGTATTGTAAATATTTCTTTAATCGACCATGTTAAATTGTACCGTGTTTAAATCATCAGATGCTATGTTCTCATAGTCATTTTTTGTACACAAAACTTCATAAAAATGCGCGGGCAGATGGTGGTTGAGAAGAAGGAACTGTATCAAATAGCAGACCTGATCCTCAACCACCTCTCCCGCGCCCACTTCTAACTTTTATATCTTTGTTTTTTTTTTTTTTTTTTTTTACCGTAATTAGTATTGTAAATATTTCTTTAATCAACCATGTTAAATTGTACCGTGTTTAAATCATCAGATGCTATGTTCTCATAGTCATTTTTTGTACACAAAACTTCATAAAAATGCGCGGGCAGATGGTGGTTGAGAGGAAGGAACTGTATCAAATAGCAGACCTGATCCTCAACCACCTCTCCCGCGCCCACTTCTAACCTTTATATCTTTGTTTTCTTTTTAATTGTAACTTGTATTGTAAATATTTCTTTAATCTATCATGCTAAATTGCACCGTGTTTAAATCATCAGATGCTATGTTTTCATAGTCATTTTTTGTACACAAGACATCATAAAAATGCGCGGGCAGATGGTGGTTGAGAGGAAGGAATTGTATCAAATAGCAGACCTGATCCTCAACCACCACACCCGCGCTCAATATCAACTAATCTAAGTTTTTAATCTCAATGTTACAATTACTCTTTATGTACCCTTTTTACTATGTTCCTCACTTTTAATACTGTTTGTACACTAGAATAAGTTTTGTTTTTTATATTTGTTTCTACGCGGACTCTATGCAGGTGGTTGAGGGGAAGTGATTTGTATCAAATAGCGAAACTGAACCTCAACCACCTCACCTACTGTAAATTGCATTTTTAATAAAAACACACTGAAAAAATTATTTTAGCTTAGCTTCCTCGGCCCCGGGGCGTGAGTCGCCGGGGAGGTAGGCCCACTATCAATCAAACAAAAAAAAAAAAAAAAAAAAAAAAAAAAACCTAACCTAACCTAACCTAACCTAACCTAACCTAACCTAACCTAACCTAACCTAACCTAACCTAACCTAACCTAACCTAACCTAACCTAACCTAACCTAACCTAACCTAACCTAACCTAACCTAACCTAACCTAACCTAACCTAACCTAACCTAACCTAACCTAACCTAACCTAACCTAACCTAACCTAACCTAACCTAACCTAACCTAACCTAACCTAACCTAACCTAACCTAACCTAACCTAACCTAACCTAACCTAACCTAACCTAACCTAACCTAACCTAACCTAACCTAACCTAACCTAACCTAACCTAACCTAACCTAACCTAACCTAACCTAACCTAACCTAACCTAACCTAACCTAACCTAACCTAACCTAACCTAACCTAACCTAACCTAACCTAACCTAACCTAACCTAACCTAACCTAACCTAACCTAACCTAACCTAACCTAACCTAACCTAACCTAACCTAACCTAACCTAACCTAACCTAACCTAACCTAACCTAACCTAACCTAACCTAACCTAACCTAACCTAACCTAACCTAACCTAACCTAACCTAACCTAACCTAACCTAACCTAACCTAACCTAACCTAACCTAACCTAACCTAACCTAACCTAACCTAACCTAACCTAACCTAACCTAACCTAACCTAACCTAACCTAACCTAACCTAACCTAACCTAACCTAACCTAACCTAACCTAACCTAACCTAACCTAACCTAACCTAACCTAACCTAACCTAACCTAACCTAACCTAACCTAACCTAACCTAACCTAACCTAACCTAACCTAACCTAACCTAACCTAACCTAACCTAACCTAACCTAACCTAACCTAACCTAACCTAACCTTTTTTTTTTTTTTTTTTTTTTTTTTTACGGTGGAAAAAACTGATTCTTTATCCAGCTAACCCCCCGCGCGGGCGTGCAAGGCGCGGGAGAGTGTGGAGTTCAGCCCCTAGCGCAGTTCAATGCTGTAGCGCAAAGAGGCCACTATCCACTAAAATAACCACCGATGCCCAGAATAACCGCATCAGCGGCGACCCGGTATCGATTTACATTACCCGGGATGTCGCTGCGGCTGCTGCTTAGCACCCTACCTCGGCGCGCAGCACTTCGTTTTTGGGGTACCCCCGAGAAGGGAAAGCACCCCGGCGCTATTGCGCGACGACATAGCCATCAATTTCGTTTAAACAATGAATAAACAAAAGAAAAATTACAACAGGTGTATAAAAACAACTGAGCGCAAGACAGGGCACAATAGTGCCCATGCCTGCTAACAAAAAGTAAATAATAATAAATAAGTAAATAGACCCTATTCCCTATCCCAGTGTCGACGCTTGAAAGCGTCGTCTTCTCCGTCTGCGTTGCCTCGCGGGGGCGGAACACGGATCCATCTCGCGTTTCCGTTCCGCCTCCTCCTTCTTGCTCATTACTTGAGATGCGAAGGTGACAACAGCCTGCCATTTCTCTTCGTTTTGGAGCATCTGCTCGACCATTCCCCTCAAGTCTTGAATCCGACCAACGACATCGTATAAAGAGCTCCTCTCGAGCGCCCAGGCTGGGCACTCGAAGAGGGTGTGGCGAGCGTCGTCATTGGCCGAACCACAATGGTGGCAGGACGTGGTCTCCTCCCTGCCGGCCGTGTTGCACAGATACCTCCCGAAACAACCGTGCCCCGAAAGTATCTGCACTAACCAGTAGGAGAGGTGTCCGCTCCTCCTCCTCGTCCACTCCTGCAAATGAGGGCCCAAAGCGTCAAGCGTCCAACGCCCAGCCCTGGCCTCCCCTATCTCTACAGCCCAATTTTCGAGTGCGGAATCTTCCGCTTCCGACCTCCACGACCTTACTACGTCTGGTTCAGGCTCAGAGCCTGATGTTCTGGCCCTAGTTCTCTTCCAGTAGACGCTCGAGAGAGCCCTTGCAGCATGCCGCCAGGGTAGCAGTCTAGTGAGCGCGCAGGCGGCATCAAAAGAAACCGTCCTGTAAGCTCGAGCCGTTCTGATTGCGATCTTTCGCTGGGCTCTTCTCAGGATCGCCCTATTTGCACTGATCCCGTTCGCCTCCTCTGCCCAGATCGGGCATCCGTAGAGGGCCTTACTCTTCAAGACACCCGCGAAAAGACGGCGTCTACTCTCGCTGGGCCCGCCGATATTGGGCATTACCCTCGCTAGGGCCGCAGCGGTGGCGTCTAGTTTTGGGACTAACGCTGTACAGTGTGGTGTAAAGGACCACTTAGAGTCCAGCGTCAGCCCCAAGTATTTCATTGTTGCGCCTATTTCAATCCTTGCTCCTCCAACTGTGATGACAGATCCTCTGGGTGCACGGCCTTTAGGTAGAAATGCGATGGCCTCGCATTTGTCTAGAGCGACACTTAAACCTAATTTCCTAATTTTTGCTACAAGCTGAGCGACCGAAGCCGTTGCTCTAATTTTAGCTTCTCGCAGATCTGACCCGGATGCCACGATCAGCGTGTCGTCGGCGTACCCCAAAAGCAGGACACCCCTCAATAACGCCGACCGTAGCACCGTATCGTAGCCGAGATTCCACAGGAGCGGCCCAAGGACCGACCCCTGTGGCACCCCGCACGACACTTCATGGCTGGACCAGCCCTCCTGTGTTGGGAACAAAATCCGTCTTCCGCGTAAATAGTCCGCGACAACGGCTCTCAGGTATTGCGGGACCTTGTGTAATGCAAGTCCCTCCATTATGGTGCTCCAGGGCAGGGTGTTGAAGGCGTTGGCTATATCGATAGACACAGCCACTACCACCCCACCCCGGCATGTCGTCTCCTCAGATACTCTGCGCAAGTGCGCTATGGCGTCCACTGTCGAGCGCTGGCGTCTAAAGCCGTACTGCGCATCAGCCAGGTCCGGTCCTTGTGTGGTGAGGTGCGCGTTGATGCGACCGGCAATCATTCTTTCGAATAACTTGCCAGCCTCATTCAACAGCACGATGGGCCGGTAGGCTGACGGAGAGTCTTCCGGCTTCCCAGGCTTCCGCAGAAGTACCAACATGCCCGTCTTCCATATATCGGGGAAGCTCCCCTCGTCCAAACATCTGCTCGTCAGGTCCAGGAATGTCTGGTCGAGTCCGTACTGCAGCGCGAGCGACAGCACCCTTCCGTGCGTTCCATCTGGGCCAGGGGCCGCCTTCTTGCGTCGCAGTTTCGCCAGTGCTCCCTCTAGTTCCGAGATGGTCACCTCCGGTGTAAAAGGCCGAGAAGGTGACTCTGTCGCTGCTGGTACCTCTGGAATGTCCAGTACGGTGGACGGGACTCGCGGAAAAAGTACCGAGACCGTAGACCGCAAGAAACTTGGGTCCAGGGTGGTGGAGAGGGGAGGACCTCGGGGCCGTAGTTTGCTCATGATGAGCTTGTACGGGCGTCCCCAGGGGTCCTCTTCTAAGGTGTCGACAAAGTCCCGCCACGACTTCTCCTTGGCAGAGGAGATTTCCTTTTTGAGGCGGGTCTGCGCCTCTCTGAACAGCGTGTAAAGACGCTGTTCTTCCGCTGGATCGATATTTATGTTGGCCCTTCTGCGGTAGTGACTGTATCGCCTTCTTGCTCTGACGCAGTCACCACGCAGCTGCGCCAGGGCGTCATTCCACCAATGCACACTTCTGTTGTTATTCATGGCCCTGGATCGGCGCATGGAGCAGTCGGACAACTGCCCAAGCGTCTTGCCCAGCCAAGTCGCCTGGTCCTCGCTATTTGCGAGACTTGGCCGTGACCAAGCCGCCACTATCGCAGCAATCTCTAACTCCTCCTGCACAAGGGACTTAAGGGCCCATTTGGGGCCGATCTCCGGCGGAGTTCGATGAACCGGGGACTGGCCGGACCGAGCATCTGCCGAGGGGAGGACCTGAAACCGAATGTAGCGGTGATCTGACAGGGTCTCGACCTCGGTCAGTACCTCCCAGCCTTGAACACGCGGCGCGACAGAGGATTCCGCGAACGTGATGTCTATCACAGAACCTCCGCCCATGCGCACACACGTGAACTCGGAACCCCGGTTTAACGGCGACAGGTCGTGTGCCGCTGCCCATTCCAGCAACGCAACGCCGCGAGGGTCCGTGACTGATGAACCCCACGCCCGCGACTTGGCATTGAAGTCGCCCGCAACAATCAGGCCGAAAGGCCTGCTCCAGCGGATGACAACATCAACCTCGTTCAGGAACTCCTCGAACTCCGCCAGGGTGCGGTTTGGCGAGAAATATACACCAACAATACAAATAGCGCCTATTCTGATACCGACGCAGCCATTCTTGGATATTGAGGAAGTGACTGGGGTGTCACAGGTGTTAGTGACGATGGCGACGGAATTAGTGCTGTCTCCTACCCAGTCACTCCTGTCTGATATTCGGTAAGGCTCCGATATGACCGCGACGTTGATATGCCACTGTGCCAGAGATTGGACTAAAAGGTCCTGGGCTCCAGCGCAGTGGTTGACGTTGGCTTGGAGGACTTTCAGGGCGTGATCCATTACTGTCCCACGATCCCTGAAGTCTCCATAGCTTCGCCCTCCTTTGTAGGCGCTTGGCGGGTCTTCTGGACTGCTTGCCTTCGTGTCACCCTAACCTTGGGCGCCATACAGCGCAGGCTACCCAGGCTGTGGTCAGCCTTCCTCTTTTGCTCTGCGCAGACAGGGCAGTGAGGCACCGAGGAGCACTCGGCCGCTCTGTGCTCTACAGAACCGCACTTTCGGCAGAGGCCGCTCCTATCAACTTCTTCAGGACATCTGCTCGCTACGTGTCCCGTGCGACGACAACGGTAGCACTGCAGGTCCTTCGGAATCGACACAAGAACCTTGGCCGACATCCATCCTATTAGGAGCCGACCTTGTTGGAGGGCCTTTGCAGCGTTTACGGGAACCCGTGCCCAGGCTGTAAAGAGGCCTACTCTATCGGCACGGGGTTCCCCGACTTTAATTTGGTCAGCCGGACAACCCGTCTTTGTGGCTATGGCTGCTCTTATCTCATCTTTTGTGACAGAGTCATCAAGACCGAAGACTTTGATGTCCGCCATTTTCACTGGTCTTGCAACCTTCACTTCCTCTTCTGTATAGATAGCCTTCAGCTTGGCTGCTAAAGCGTCCGCTTTAGGGCCGCTCGTCGCCAGGGACCCAGGGATCTGGAGAATCGCAGCCCCCGAACCTAACCTAACCTAACCTAACCTTTTTTTTTTTTTCCTGGAGGAATCCGTTTACGGACCCCCGCGCCTGGGCAATATATACAATGGCGCGGGGAGTGTGGGGCTCGGCCTAAAGTCGTTCGGCCCATACCCACTAAACCATCCAAGGCCCACTCCACTCCACGATTGGCAGGGCAAGGCGTCGCCAAAAGGCTTTGTCCTAGAGCCCCGCCGAGTGGATGTCGCGTTGCGTCCTAAGACGC
This sequence comes from Pontia daplidice, assembly GCA_963693355.1. Taxonomy (NCBI): domain Eukaryota; kingdom Metazoa; phylum Arthropoda; class Insecta; order Lepidoptera; family Pieridae; genus Pontia; species Pontia daplidice. The sequence goes on from CAVNZL010000085.1 coordinate 96,129, forward strand.
GCGACTCTGCTTACCGTGTCACGTCCGGGAGTTCTAGGGGGGGGACTAGACGGAGATAGTTCCGCCGCCGCCCGCCAGGTCGTCGTCTTCGTTGCGGAGCTGCACCTGGGGCGATTTCTCGCAGGCGCTCCGCTTCTTCCTTCTTTGTGAGGACTGCCTCGCAGAAGGTACTGAAGGCCCTCCACTTGGCGTCACTCTCCAGAATTGTACCTACGACTGTGGGCAAACTCAATGCACAATTAATGGTTGCCGACAGGGAGCTTCTTTCAGCATCCCATGCCGGACAGTCTGACAACGTGTGGCTTACCGTATCTACCGTGCATCCACAATGATGGCAAGCGGGGGTCTGTTCCCTGCCGATCTTGTGCAGGTAGCTGCCGAAGCACCCGTGTCCGGTCAGCATCTGCACCAATCGGTACGACAGATGTCCCCACCGCCTCTTCATCCAGTCCGAGAGGACCGGCTGTAAGGCCGAGATTGTCCACATACCAACCCTTGAGGCCGCAAGTCCGCGGGCCCACTCGTCTGCAACCCAAAGCTGGCCGCGTCGTCGCCAATCGTTCACCGTTTCCAGGGAGGGCTCCACACCTCTCATCCGAACCCTCGCCCGTCGCCAGTGAACATCTGCCAGGGCAGTCGCCTCGAGGTGCCAGGGCGCGGTTCCGGCTATTGCGCACACGGCGTCGCAAGACACCGTGCGGTAAGCCCTCGCGACCCTTATGGCTATTGCTCGCTGCGACTGCCTCAGCACCGCCCTATTCTGGGAGGACATCCCGTACGCCCATATTGGGCAACCGTACAACGCCATGGAACGCATGACACCCGCAAAAAGGCGGCGACACCCTCCGCCCGGTCCGCCAGTATTCGGCATGATCCGGCTAAGAGCCGTTGCCGTGGCGGCCAGCTTGGGGGCCAGTGCCGCAAAGTGCGGTCCGAACGTCCAGCGGGAGTCCAGTACCAGGCCCAGGTACTTCAGCGTGGACCCGATCTTTATGGAGCACCCGCTCACCACTAGCATTTCTCCAGCTGGTGGAGCCCGCCGCGCCCCATGGAAGGCGATCGCCTCCGACTTCTGTAGGGCCACTTCGAGTCCTATGCGCCTAATCCGCGCCACTGCTTGGGCGACTCCGGCTGTGGCCTTCAGCTTCGCTTCCCTGAAGTCTCTGCCTTTCGCCACCACAAGTGTGTCATCGGCATAACATACCACCTCGACTCCCCTGATCCAGGACCCTCGCAGAACCCAGTCGTATCCGAGGCACCACAAAAGTGGGCCCAAGACAGACCCCTGCGGTACACCCCGGGCCACTGGATGACGACCCCATCCCTCTCGGGTCGGGAAGATGGTCTCCCTCCCCTCGAGGTAGTCTTTTACCACCCTAACAAGGTAAGGCGGCAAATTGTGCTGCTGCATCCCATCGAGGATTGCCTCCCAAGGCAGAGTGTTGAACGCGTTCGCGATGTCAAGAGACACCGCGATGACTACCCCACCTTGTTGCACTACCTCTTCGCACACGTCACGAAGCCTCCCGATCGCGTCGATGGTCGAGCGACCGCTCCGGAACCCGTACTGGACGTCAGACAAGTCTGGTCCGTCTGTGGACAGGTGCTGTTGAATGCGGCCGGCTACGACACGCTCGAAGAGCTTGCCGTCCTCGTTCAGAAGCACTATCGGCCGATACGCCGACGGGGAGTCCGCCGGTTTGCCGGGCTTCCGTAGAAGGACAAGCTTGCCCTGCTTCCATCTCCTGGGGACACGTCCATCCTGCAGGCACTTCGTGAGAAGGTGCCGAAATCTTTCTCCCAACTCGTTCCGCAAAGCAAGGACCCAAATCTGGCCATGAACCCCGTCGGGGCCAGGCGCGGTCCTTTTGCCCGCGAGTCTGTCCACGGCGACCTCCAGCTCAGCGACGGACACCTCGGGGACGAAGTCCCGCGGCGTCAGCTCAGCCAATTCGGCCGAGAGAGCCTCCCCCGCCGGGAACAGAGTCGACACTATCGAATTCAGCAGCGCCGGCTCCATCCCGGATGTTAGCGGCGGGGCCCAGGGGCGGAGCTTACTCATTACGAGTTTATAGGGCCGCCCCCAGGGGTCTAACTCAAGCGTGTCGACCAACTCGGTCCACGCTCGCTCCCTGGCCTCTGCTATCGCACGGCGCAGTGCCATCCTGGCGTCGGTGTACTCACCGTAAATACGGCGTTCCTCTTCCGGGACGTGTGTGCGTCTTCTTCTCCGATATCGGTTGTACCGGTTTCGCGCGGAAACGCATTCGCTCCTAAGTTGCGCCAGCTCCGCGTTCCACCAATACACTTGGTCTCTCGGGGGTGGCTTCTGGGTTCTTCTCATAGCGCAGTCGGAGATGTGCGCCACGGACTCTGCGAACCACGCCACCTCACCCTCGATTGAGGTCGCTTCCGGTATTGGGCACCATGCCCTGACCACAGATGCCACTTCTGCCTCTTCCTTGTTTAGGCTCTTCAGCGACCATCTGGGTCCTGTCTGCTCCGGAATCGACGGGCTCCGGCTGCTCGGTGTCACTGACGAGGGGAGAACGTGATACCGGATATACCGGTGATCTGATAGGGTCTCCACCTCTGTCAGGACTTTCCAGTCCGGGATCCGTCGCGCTAAGACGGGGCTCGCGAAAGCCACGTCCACCACGGAACCACCCTGCTGCCTCACGCATGTCCACTCCGTCCCTTGGTTTAGCGGGACCAAGTTGTGGGCTGCGATCCATTCCGAGAGGACGTCTCCGCGTCGATCCGTGACCGAGGATCCCCACGCCGTAGATTTGGCGTTGAGATCTCCAGCCACTACCACCTTCTGGGGACTACTCCACTCGACCATGGCACTCACTCCCGCCAAATAAGACTCAAACTCCGCCACAGTCTTATTCGGCGAGAAGTAGGCTGCCACGACGACGATCTCTCCTAGCTTGCAGGCCACGTAGCCATCCCCTGACTGAGACGAGACAATTGGGTTTTTGCCGTCGATGTCGTTGACGACAATTGCGACTGACTTGTCACGAGCGCCCAGCCAATTGTCTCTGTCCGGAACCGTATAGGGTTCGGCAACCACCCCAATGTGTATCCTCCACTGCGTCAGACTCTGAAGGAGAAGGTCTTGAGCCCTGGCGCAGTGGTTGATGTTCGTCTGAAGAAACCGTAGGGCCATACTAATCCGCTACGATTTCTTCAGTCTCCATAGCACCCGTCGGCTGGGTGGAGCCAGCTTTCTTCGCCGGCTTCGTCTTCTTCACGTGTCTGGGGGCCGAACAGTTTACCCCTCCCAGACGGTGGTCGGCCTTCTTCCCCACTTTTGCGCAGAGCACGCAATGGGGTTTGGCGCTGCATGTCGAAGCCCGGTGTCCCGGCTGGCTACACCTGTAGCACAGCTGGCTTCGGTCTTCTTCGAGGCACTTCGCAGCGACGTGCCCCAGTCTCAGGCACCTGTAGCACCTGGTCTCCCTTGGCTTCGAGAGGGATATCTTCGCCTCAATGAAGCCTACTCTAAATTTACCCTCCACCAGCTTCTTAGCAGCGGTGACAGGGACTTGTGCCCATGCGGCGTTCGTACTCCTTCTGTCCGGTTTTATTGCGCCCACCCTGATTTGCTCAACCGGGCACTGCCCCTTCTGAGCGAGGGCTTCCGCCAACTCCGACGATGTGACGGCGTCGTCCAACTCTGACACCCTGATGTCAGTACACTTCACAGGAGTGTACACTTTGACATCCTTGTCCGCAATGGCCTCCTTCAGTTTCGCGGCCAGCACTTCCGCCTTCGGCCCGCTGGAGGCGCCGGGTATCTGCAGAATTGCAGCACCCGTCGCCGCCCTCCGGAATTTGACGGACTCGATGTCAGTGTCCGCCAAGTCCAGCTTGGCCTTAGCCTCTCGGACCACCGCCGCGTATGTGACGCCCCTTCCCTCCGCGTCTTTTGTCAGGGCTATGACCACAGCCGCAGACCGAGGAACCTTCAGCTTAGGCTTCGGTGCAGGTTTGGGAGCCTTCCTGGCATCCCCCGGTCGCGGCCGGCTCGGAGTCTTGTCCGGTTTATGCGCTTTGTGCGCCTGTGTCGTCTCTCTTGTTTGAGGCCTCCTCGTTGGTTGCTCGGGAGCCCCCTGAGTTGCCCTCAATCTTCGGCCTTTGTAGGCGACCGTCGCCCAAGTCTCTTTCGAGGCTTCTCGGGTCGACTGTGTCATCGCCGCCAAGGAACGAGAGGTCGATGGCACCTGAGTGGGCTCTGGCTGCGAATCCCTGGCCACACTCCTATCATCCTTACGACCCTCCTGTCCTTTCTTCTTCTTGTTTTTACTCTTCTTTCTCTTTTCAGGTTCCCCTTCCGTTTCCACTGTCTCTTCCGTAGGGGGTGTCTTCTTGGGGTAAGTTTCCTTTGGAGCTGGCCTCGAAGACCCTCCCGGCTCCTTCTTACCTTTTCCCTTCTTATCCGCCGCTAGCGGGGGACGAAGTCTCGGTTCAGGGTTGAGTCGAGGCTCTAGCCCTTCGAACCGTGCGTTCATCCTGTCTGCCAACCGGCTCAACAACCTGTTCTCCATATCTTCCAGGTCATTGGGCGCCTGTGGCATCTGCGGGCGTCTGTCCTGCATGAGATTCCGCAGTTCTCCCATTTCCTTTTGCAGTGTCTCCAGGAGACGCCTGAGACGCGCATTATCCTCCTGGAGGACTCTAGTTTCATCCGTGACGGAGCGCCTGGCCAACTCGTACGTGTCCTCACGTAGGTCGGCTACCGCCTTCTTTAGGGCACTGATGTAAGTGCCCTTTAAGTTTCCTGAGGTCTTCATGACCTTTTCTACAATCCCTATACTCGCTTCGATCCGTTTTTGTACAACGGCCGATACGTCTGCTTCGGGATGTTGGGACAACTCCATAGGGCTCGGGCACGATGACCGGGTCACCCTCGCCTCTGCCACTACATCTAAGAGTTCCGCTTCCGCACGCCTCTTCAGCTCTTCCTGTTCTTCCCGGGCTAGAGCCCTCTTGGCTTCCGCGAGACCTGAATATTCCCCAGTTGTAGGGGGCCTTCCTCTGCCCTTCTTTTTGCCTTTTGTAGGCGTTATGGTCTCGGTGGAACTGTCATCGTCCGACAGTGTCGACCGTTTCCTCTTCATCCACTGGCTGATGTTTCGGCCTGAAGGCCCTGGCAACTCGGACAGACGATCCGATGACATCGATGGTACACTAGTCATCGAGCCGTCGTCCGAGTCACTTAAATCTTCAGCGCTGTAGAACGCCCCCTGGCGATTAGCGACTTCTGCTGCGCGAGATGTCGTCGGCGTCGGCGTACGCACGATGACAACTCTAAGCTCTTTATCGAGCATCTTCTTACCTCCTCTTCCTTCCTCCCCTATCTCATCATTTTGTTTTTTGGTTTGGTTTAATTTTGTTGTATCCATACTCCTTCATTAACTTCTGCCATCCCCCAACGTCCTCTAAGAGGAGCATTGTTGACGGCGGGTAATTTCTTCCCTGGGGAAATGAACAGTCCACCCGAGCGGAGCCCCTCGCCCGGGTAACCCTAATACTGCGTGGGTGCGGGAGGTGCCCACGAGTTGGCCGCTAGAAGCCCGACATACTAGCCGAGCACCAGTTCACCCTGCGGGTGAACGGGAGAGTGGCGCCGCGCAGAGTCCCCTTGGGGCACCCCAACGCACACTCATTTAGGGTTTTTTATTGTGATTTTCCTTCCACTTAGACCAGCCAATTAAGGCAAGCCCCCCCTGGTCTGGCCGATCGACGAGACATGACCGCCGAATCGAGCCAGGAAACAGGTTGCCCGACGGGGGATCGCAATTAATCCCTAACCGACGGTGGCACATCGCCACCGAGGCCCGCCGCGCCGTGCCAGGTGTAAAAAGCCCGCACACTCTCTCTATATACAAAATATACAAGCTCATTAGAGCACCACCTACGATATATTTACAGCATACACAGTTAGGCTGTGAAACCTTCTCCCTGCGATTACACTGATTCCAGTCCGACGCCGACCGAACCGAAACCCAATGCAAGCGCCAAAAGATAGCCTTACCAGACCCGAAAGCCGGATAATGCTACCCTCCCGGTTGACGTCACCCCGCACATAGACGAGCGCTAGGTCTTACGTACCATAATAAGCCCCAGAGAAGTCCGCGCAAAGGTGGCCACGAAGGACCGGGGGACCCCCAAGAATCGAACTTGGGAGTAACATCTCTATACATATTTACAATTATTATTAATTACACACACAATAATAATAATAAAATCATATGTACATGGGTGTAGAGAACCCTCTCCGCAACACATTAAATATATGTACATGGGTGTAAAGAACCCTCTCCGCAACACATTAAATATATGTACATGGGTGTAAAGAACCCTCTCCGCAGCACATTAAATATATGAACATGGGTGTAAAGAACCCTCTCCGCAACACATTGAAAATATATGTACATGAGTGTAAAGAACCCTCACCTTCATAATAAAGTGTATAATATTTACACGGGTCTCCAAATATATTTACAAAAATATAAAAGACTTACCAGAAAAACTCCAGTGATCCTCGCCCTTGTCCTTGTCCAGCGTAGTCCAGTCCACTGCAGACTCCAAGTCCGCAGGGTTCTCCTCACTGCACTGCGCTGCACTAAGCACTCACGCACACTGTGCACTACCGTATTGTGGGCCATGTGTTAAGCCGACTAACTCGATCTTCAGCGCTCTACCGCACTGGATCACTCACCCTGTGGGCCATGTATTAGGCCAACTCCACTCGTTGCGACAACGGGGGATGCAAAACTCCCTAACCGGAGGCGCATTTCTCATACGCCATTCCCGGCCCGCCGCGCTATGTACGGTGACGTAAACCGTCCGACCACACACAAAATGTGGGCTCTAAAGGCTGACACCTTGTCGCGACGACGGGGAACGTGAAACGGTCCTGAACCAGAGGCGGGTCTACGCCATTCCTGGCCCGCCGACTCGAACTGGTTGCCCAACAGGGCCACCTCCATAAAGCCTTGCTTAACTTTCACGATCAGCGATCGCTCCAGCTGGCAGGGGACGCGCGGGAATGATCGTCCGCTGAGCGCTGATGCCCTGTATACAGACCGGCGTCCAAAGTGGAGGCCCGCCAATCCCTTATTCGCTTCCCCTTCGCGACGGTAATACAACGGTCGCTCCAGGTACTGAGCCCCCCCCCGGCACGACAAGCCTAGGGACCCGCGGGTATGTTCGTCCGCGGTGGGGGGGGAACCTAACCTAACCTAACCTAACCTAACCTAACCTAACCTAACCTAACCTAACCTAACCTAACCTAACCTAACCTAACCTAACCTAACCTTTTTTTTTTTTTTTTTTTTTATAAGGGAGGTAAAAATGCACGAATGCAGCCCCGCGGGCGTATGCAGTCGCTTACGCGGGGACTGTGGGGCTGGTAAACTCTTAGTCCCTCTGCTAATCAGAGGGGAGCTACCGACCCACTAAAACTTCCTCCGAGCCCTCCATACCGCCTGTGGCACCGAGCGACACCCACACCTGAGTGAGTGGCGCCCTGCACCACATTGCGATCCCCGGGGGTCGCACTGGGCATTCAACCCGGGGAGCGCAGGCGAATACGTCCGCATAAGGGCTCATCACGGATGCGACGGGGCAACTCGGGGCCTGCGTCTGGCCCTCGAGCGCCCCCGCCGTCCGCTCCGAGCAACACCTCTTCGGCCATCGCCGAGGGCCTCCCGCTGACGTTCGGCGGCCTCCTTCTGCAGCATAACGTGCTCACAAAAGAAGGCCACCGCTCGCCATGCCTCCTGGCTACCGAGCATTGCTGCGACAATACCCGGCAGCGAGAGGTCCGTCCCAATGACCGAAACCAGGTCCTGGCGTTGCCTGGACCAGGTGACACAATCGGCCAAGGTGTGCTCCGCCGTATCCTCCAGGGCACCACAGTGGTGACAAATTGGGAGGATCTCCCGTTTTGCCACCACGTGCAGATACCGTCCGAAACAACCGTGTCCGGACAGCACCTGTGCCATTCTAAAGGACACGGCTCCTCCTGGACGATTCACCCATTCCCTCAGGAATGGGCGAATCGCCTCCACCGTCCTCAACCCCGCCCTTGGCGAGGCCAGGTCATCGGCCCACCTCTCCAAGACGACCTCTCTGGCCTGCCTTCTGGCGGGCCCGGCCAGCTCGGGCCATCGATCCCCGCTCGCCCTGGTCTCGACTTTCAGGCGATACAGGGCACCGAGGGCCCCCGCCTCCAACTCCCATGGGGGCGTACCCGCGAGCAGACAAGCCGCCTCGAATGAGACGGTCCGGTAGCATCGAGCAGCCCTGACCGCCAACACCCTCTGCGGCTTCCGCAGCTGGGCGCGATTGCGCGCCCCCAAGCTATCATCCCAAACAGGGGCCCCATAAAGTGCCATACTGCGAACGATGCCGCAGTACAGCCGCCGGGTCCCCTGTCTGGGACCACCAAGATTGGGAAGCAGCCGCGCAAGCGCCCCCGCCGCGCCAACGAGCCTGCCCTCGAGATCCCCGAAGTGGGCCTCGAATTTCCATCGGCCATCCAGGACGAGACCAAGATACCTCATCCTGGAAGCCAACGGGACCCGCACTCCCTCGACCATGAGAGCTGCGCCGGGGGGGGGACCATTCCTAGGGCCGTGGAACAATAGGGCATCAGTCTTATCGAGAGACACCCTAAGTCCCAGGGCCCTGATCCGCCTTACCACCAAAGAGGTGCCAGCGGTCGCCAATCGCTGCACCTCTCCGTAACTCCCTCCGCTGGCCACGACAAGGGTGTCGTCTGCATAGCAGAGAACGCGCAACCCCACAGGGAGCGCGCCACGCAACACCCGGTCGTAGGCCATGTCCCAGAGGAGCGGTCCGAGGACTGAGCCCTGCGGGACCCCACACCGTACAGGGTGGTATACCATCGACCCCTCTCTATTCTGATATACCACCCGCCGTCCCTCGAAGTAGTCAGCCACCAATCGGCGCAAATAGAGTGGCACCCTGAAAAATTCAAGGGCCTCCCCAACCACGCCGAAAGGTAGGCTGTTAAAGGCATTGGCGATATCCAAAGATACCGCCAGTGCCCTGCCACCTCTCTCGACGACCCTCTTGGTGTGGGCCTTTAGCTCCAGCAATGCATCGAGAGTTGACCGCCCGGCACGGAAGCCATACTGCGCATCGCTGAGATCCGGCCCCTCCACAGCCAGATGCCGACTCAGTCGGGACGCCACAATCCATTCGAGCGCCTTACCAGCCTCATCCAGCAGGACAATGGGCCGATAAGCCGCCGAACTATCCAGCGGGCGTCCCTCCTTGCGCAGCAGGCATAGCCGTCCCGTCTTCCAGATAGCCGGGAACCGACCCTCATGTAGGCATGAGTTGTACAGTTCCCGAACCATCTCCTCCATGTGAGGGAGGACCAGTGCCAGTACGCGCGCATGAATACCATCCGGCCCAAACCTTTTTTTTTTTTTTTTTTATAAGGGAGGTAAAAATGCACGAATGCAGCCCCGCGGGCGTATGCAGTCGCTTACGCGGGGACTGTGGGGCTGGTAAACTCTTAGTCCCTCTGCTAATCAGAGGGGAGCTACCGACCCACTAAAACTTCCTCCGAGCCCTCCATACCGCCTGTGGCACCGAGCGACACCCACACCTGAGTGAGTGGCGCCCTGCACCACATTGCGATCCCCGGGGGGCGCACTGGGCATTCAACCCGGGGAGCGCAGGCGAATACGTCCGCATAAGGGCTCATCACGGATGCGACGGGGCAACTCGGGGCCTGCGTCTGGCCCTCGAGCGCCCCCGCCGTCCGCTCCGAGCGACACCTCTTCGGCCATCGCCGAGGGCCTCCCGCTGACGTTCGGCGGCCTCCTTCTGCAGCATAACGTGCTCACAAAAGAAGGCCACCGCTCGCCATGCCTCCTGGCTACCGAGCACTGCTGCGACAATACCCGGCAGCGAGAGGTCCGTCCCAATGACCGAAACCAGGTCCTGGCGTTGCCTGGACCAGGTGACACAATCGGCCAAGGTGTGCTCCGCCGTATCCTCCAGGGCACCACAGTGGTGACAAATTGGGAGGATCTCCCGTTTTGCCACCACGTGCAGATACCGTCCGAAACAACCGTGTCCGGACAGCACCTGCGCCATTCTAAAGGACACGGCTCCTCCTGGACGATTCACCCATTCCCTCAGGAATGGGCGAATCGCCTCCACCGTCCTCAACCCCGCCCTTGGCGAGGCCAGGTCATCGGCCCACCTCTCCAAGACGACCTCTCTGGCCTGCCTTCTGGCGGGCCCGGCCAGCTCGGGCCATCGATCCCCGCTCGCCCTGGTTTCGACTTTCAGGCGATACAGGGCACCGAGGGCCCCCGCCTCCAACTCCCATGGGGGCGTACCCGCGAGCAGACAAGCCGCCTCGAATGAGACGGTCCGGTAGCATCGAGCAGCCCTGACCGCCAACACCCTCCGCGGCTTCCGCAGCTGGGCGCGATTGCGCGCCCCCAAGCTATCATCCCAAACAGGGGCCCCATAAAGTGCCATACTGCGAACGATGCCGCAGTACAGCCGCCGGGTCCCCTGTCTGGGACCACCAAGATTGGGAAGCAGCCGCGCAAGCGCCCCCGCCGCGCCAACGAGCCTGCCCTCGAGATCCCCGAAATGGGCCTCGAATTTCCATCGGCCATCCAGGACGAGACCAAGATACCTCATCCTGGAAGCCAACGGGACCCGCACTCCCTCGACCATGAGAGCTGCGCCGGGGGGGGGACCATTCCTAGGGCCGTGGAACAATAGGGCATCAGTCTTATCGAGAGACACCCTAAGTCCCAGGGCCCTGATCCGCCTTACCACCAAAGAGGTGCCAGCGGTCGCCAATCGCTGCACCTCTCCGTAACTCCCTCCGCTGGCCACGACAAGGGTGTCGTCTGCATAGCAGAGAACGCGCAACCCCACAGGGAGCGCGCCACGCAACACCCGGTCGTAGGCCATGTCCCAGAGGAGCGGTCCGAGGACTGAGCCCTGCGGGACCCCACACCGTACAGGGTGGTATACCATCGACCCCTCTCTATTCTGATATACCACCCGCCGTCCCTCGAAGTAGTCAGCCACCAATCGGCGCAAGTAGAGTGGCACCCTGAAAAATTCAAGGGCCTCCCCAACCACGCCGAAAGGTAGGCTGTTAAAGGCATTGGCGATATCCAAAGATACCGCCAGTGCCCTCCCACCTCTCTCGACGACCCTCTTGGTGTGGGCCTTTAGCTCCAGCAATGCATCGAGAGTTGACCGCCCGGCACGGAAGCCATACTGCGCATCGCTGAGATCCGGCCCCTCCACAGCCAGATGCCGACTCAGTCGGGACGCCACAATCCATTCGAGCGCCTTACCAGCCTCATCCAGCAGGACAATGGGCCGATAAGCCGCCGAACTATCCAGCGGGCGTCCCTCCTTGCGCAGCAGGCATAGCCGTCCCGTCTTCCAGATAGCCGGGAACCGACCCTCATGTAGGCATGAGTTGTACAGTTCCCGAACCATCTCCTCCATGTGAGGGAGGACCAGTGCCAGTACGCGCGCATGAATACCATCCGGCCCAGGGGCCTTTTTGCGCGCTTTAAGGCGGTCCAGGATGGCCTCCATTTCTTGGTCCGAGACCTCAGGCGCCATCCCGCCGCCTCCATCCGCTGCAGCCGCCTCAGTCGCCGCTGTCCCTGTAGGATGTGATCCTTGAGGAGAAGGAAAGAGCTCCGTCACCACCCTCTCCAACAGGGTTGGTTCCAACGTCTCCGCGAGTGGTGCCCCCACGTTCGTGAGCCTTTTTCGGGCTGCACGATAGGGACGCCCCCACGGATCATCGTCCAGTCCCCGCAGAGTCTCTTGATGGGCTCTGTCCTTCGCCTCACAAATGGCTATTTTGAGAGCCCTCTTCAGATTTGTATAGGTCTGCCGAAGGCCCCCTGCCAAACCAGGATCATCCCCAGTCCTTCGGCGGCTTCTGTAATAGGCCCTTCTGGCTTCATGGCACGTGCGTCGGAGATCACCGATCTCCGACGTCCACCAGTACACCTCCCTCTTTCCTTTCGGCGGTCTCCACCTTGGCATTGCCGCATCGGAAACCCTTTTCAGGCTTACGCTCAGTCCTCGCGCTCCCTCCTCTGTGTCGCTCACACTGCCCTGTGCGCTCCACCCTTCGACTATCGCTACTTCCCTCGCTATTTGACTATCGAGGCGACCGATAGTCCAGCGAGGGAAGCCCTGTCGCATCCGCACCCCTCGCACCTCAGGGGTAGAGACCCTGAACCGGATATAACGGTGGTCTGACAGGGTCTCCACCCCGACAACCACCCGCCAAGCCGAAACCCTCGGCGCCGCCACAGCGGAGGCAAGGGTAACGTCCACCCTGGAGGAACCCTGTGCACGGACACAGGTGGGCTCCGTCCCTTCGTTTAAGAAGACGAGCCCAACCTCCGCCGCCCATTCCTCCAGCAACGGAGCCCTGCGACACGTACACCGGTCCCCCCAGGTAGGAGACCTCGCATTAAGGTCTCCCATCAGGATAAGGGGGCGTGAAAGCGCCCTCTGTACGGCCAGGCCGAGTGCGTCGAGGAATTCCTCAAATTCGCATCTCGGCCTATTTGGGGAGAAGTAAGCTCCGACAAGCGTCCATTCCCCCCAATCCGCCAGAACGAATCCCGCCCCCCTCTCCCTCAATGAAACGGGTGGACCGTGCAGCCGGACAACGACTGCCGCATCTCCACGGGAGTCCGCCACCCAGTGCCCACGCTGCGTGACAAAGTTCGGCTCCGTTACCACGGCTGCCGCGATTCCCCACTCCGCCATAGACTGCAGGAACAGGTCCTGAGCCGCGGCGGAGCGTCCTATATTCCCCTGCAGGAGGTCGATGTGGTTCTCTACCATATTATTGTCGAGAATTCACACCGACCTCCATGCAAGAGCCTTCCGCAGTTGATGTACCGGGAACATCAGGCTTCCTTCTCTGCACTGGGGGAGAACAGTGCTTGCCCGTCATCTTGTGGTCTGCCGGCTTCCCGGCAGCCGCGCAGACCACACAGTGTAGCTTCTTTGAGCTGCACTCGTTGGCCTTGTGGCCCTCACCTCCGCATCTGAAACATGCCGCCGCGAAGTCCTCGGTCGAGGGACACGTGGCACGCACGTGCCCCAGCTTCATACAACGAAAGCACCTCATCGGGCGATCCCCCCGGGCTTCCACCCGGCAGGAGCTCCACCCGACAAGGAGCTTTCCACTCAGGACTTTTTTTGCGGCGGCAACCGGGCATAGCACGTTTACCTCCCCCATCCCCCACCCACGTTTGACAATTAGACCCGCCTTGATGGCGGAGCTGTCGCACCCACCCATGGATGCCACAGCCTCCACCACCTCCTCCACCTTAATACTATCGTCCAGGTCCCTAATATGGAGGTCAACACGTTTTGTAGGCCTCCCCACCAGGGCATCCTCCGACAGCACCAGCCGCAGGCTCTCCGCAAGGCGATCTGCTTTTTCCTCGCGGTCATCGCCTGCGACTTCTAGCATTCTTGCCCCAGTGGCCGTCACCCTCAGACTCACCCTAGCTATGCCCAGGGCAGGCAGGCTTATCTCCCGCTTCGCCCTGGACAAGGCATCGGCGTAGGTCACGCCACGTGCCAACGCCCCCTGCCGCAGCGTCAGCACCACAGCAGCAGTCGCCGGCGTGACGAGTGAGGGCGAATTTCGACTCTCCGGCTTTTTACCCACTACGGGGCCCACACTCGCCGGTTTTTTGACACCCACCTCCCCGCCGCCACGCGCGGACGTAGCAGCGGGAGGATTTGGGGCCTCCACGTTCCCAGTTACTTTCCCCCCCCTCTTCCTCTTCTTCTTGCCCACCACTTGAGACCAAGACTCCTTGGTCTGTCCCATCTCCTCCCTATTCTCTTTTGGCACTTCTTTCGTCTGGAGGGCTTTCCGCTCAGATGCCGCAAGCGGCGGCCGGATCACAGGCTCAGGAAGGAGCCTGTGCTGTACCCCCGCAATCTTGGCATCGAACATGCCCCCCCACTGCCCGCAATATCTCCCCCCATCAGGTCTTCCTTCAATCCGGCGACTGCTCTCTCGATAGTGTCCTTCAGACATGTGCCCTGCACCTCTGGAGAGGATTTATCGCCGTCACGCATCTCCCTCTCCAGTTGCGCAAGGCGCTCCGCCCTTTCTGAAAACTCCCTCCTCAAGGCCCCAACCTCCGACTCTAGGTCGGAGACTCGAGCCCTCAGCCTCGTATTTTCTCGCTGGAGGCGCCGTCCTTCATCTCCTGCAAGACACCTCTCAGCGAGATCCTCCACCACCTCACCCAACTCTTTCGCCGCGACCTTTAAGTCGCGAACGAATTCCCCCTTTAAGTTGCCCGACTTCGTCGCTATCTCTACGATGCGACGAACCCGGGCAACCGTCCTCTCCCTTAACTGGGGAACCTCGACAAACATTACATCTAAGGGCTGTGAGGCCCCCTCGAAAGCGACTGCGGTTTTCGGGGCCCCACTATCATCTTTAGTCATTCCGCTTCGCAGCGCCATCTGCCCCTCAAGAGAAGAGCGAGCCTCCACATCCAGCTTTGACAGCTCAGCAGCCTTCTTTGAAGGCTTGCCCTTCGGAGGCGGCGAGTCAGGCGGAGATGCCCCCCTCTTATCCTTCCTGAAGGACCGTTTCCTAGATGCGGAGCGATCCCGCAGAGGGGATTCCCCCACACTCTCCTCCGAGAGGCTTCGCCTCGAACGCGTCTTGCGCATCCTCGCGGTTTAAGTATTAAAAAAAAAAAAAAAAAAAAAAAAAAAAAAAAAAAAAAATCGAAACAAACAAACACACGAAGTAACAATGGTACAAATAAACTTAAATTGGACAGATCTTCGTTAACTAAAACTAAAAGAACAATTATTTTTTATATATATTTTTATAATTTTTATTATTATTTTCCATTTTTTTTTGTTATCCTTTATATTTTTATATATTTTTTATTTTTTTAATATATTTTTTTTTTTATATATATATATATATATAAAATATATATATTTCCTTTTTTCCTTTACAAATCACTCAACCAAAAGAAAGTCCTGTCTGTCCTTAATAACATAAACTAAACTAAACTAAATTAATCTATAACTAAAATTAATTTATAACTAACTTAGGATTAATTCAAGGAATACAAAACACAAACCACACAATGACAAACAAACAAACAATTAAAGTAAAGTTACAAATAGGAGCAAAATAAAAAGTCAAAACTTATACCGCTCTCAACAACACTTAACCTAACTTATCTAATAAGTGTCAATATCACTCTCAGGAATGCGGCTCAAAGTTGTAAACAACAGGTGCAGGCCCGTCTGGCGCCGTCCTGTCTACGTTGGAACAAAGGAATTTGCAACTTCCTTGTTCTTAAGCCAATCTCTTCGTGATGCACACCAAACGATTCGTCTCGCCAAGACAAAGACGATGATGTGCAACACTAAGGGTGTTGCAACCCCCACTCCGCACAAAATTCAGTAAGATTTTTAAGGAAATAAAAAATTACTGTAGCCAAACTACTGAGTAAATAAATAAAAAATTTTACTCACAGGTAGCCAAGGGTCCATAGCATACACTGCACACAAAAAATATGTATGTCGTCGCGACAAATCGCAAACGGCACAGCACTTTCATAAGGGTCAATATCCCACCATAAAACTTTCTTATTTAAACGGAAACTACTGATCCGAATAAAACAAAAATAAGTTTAATAAAACCACCACAGAATTGCGAGAAAAAGATATAAGACTCGGGATTGCACACACAAGGAAAACCCACTCAAAGAGCCTGAAGAACGCGGAGCGCGAATCACACCGTGTTGATCCGATCACAGCTCGACGCGGACTATCCGGCCCAAACCTAACCTAACCTAACCTAACCTAACCTAACCTAACCTAACCTAACCTAACCTAACCTAACCTAACCTAACCTTTTTTTTTTTTTTTTTAACCTGGGGAAACCCAACTACGGGCCCCCGCGCCGGGGCATTCGGAGAATAGCGCGGGGAGTGTGGGGCTCGGCCTAAAGGCGTTCGGCCTATACCCACTAAAACCACCAGGACCCCATCTCAGCGCGTATTGGACCGGCCATGGTATCAGCCGTTTGGCCACAACCCACGACACGGCCCGCGCATACCGTATGAAACGGTTCTCCTATGCCGTATTAAACGGCTGCCGCGTCCTTCTCGAACCTTTCGGGACGATCAGGTGCAGCTCTCCTATGTCCTTTGCCTCACCTTCGCGATCAACGATCGCTCCAGCTGACAAGGGACGTGCGGGAAAGATCGTCCGCTGAGCGCTGATGCCCCATATCAAGACCGGCGTCCAAAGTGGAGGCCGGCCGATCCTTAACTATCCTGGTGATACCCGATAACGGGCCCCCGCGCCGGGGCATTCGGAGAATAGCGCAGGGAGTGTGGGGGTCTGAGCTCGCAGTGCGATGGCAACACACCCACCACTTTTACCACCAGGACCCCACCTCGGCGCATCATGGACCGAGTGGTGGTGTCAGCCAGTGGCCTTAACCGACCACCAGGCCCGCGCCTGCCGCGCGTCGGTTGACGCGCGGTTCTCCTTGGCCGTCATGGACGGCTGCCGCGTCCTTCCCTACTCTTGCGAGATGGGATGGAGCAGCTCCTCCGGTGTCCCTTGCTTCACCTTCACGATCAACGATCGCTCCAGCTGGCAAGGGACGTGCGGGAATGATCGTCCGCTGAGCGCTGATGCTTATACCTAGACCGGCGTCCAAAGTGGAGGCCGGCCGCTCCCTTATTCGCTTCCCCTTCGCGATGGCTGCCCATACAGCGATCGTTCCAGGTACTGAGCCCCCCCCCGGCACGACAAGCCTAGGGAGCCGCGGGTAAGTTCGTCCGCGGTGGGGGGGGGAACCTAACCTTTTTTTTTTTTTTTTTCCTGGGGAAATGCATTTCGCAGACACCGTGCCGGGGCAAAAATTCTGTTGGCACGGGTACTGTGGGGACTCAAGCCCTGAAAAGGGCTCACTACCCCACTAAAACCCCAGGGCCCAATTCAACTCGCTATATGTCGGGGCCCGGTTACTGAGATGTCATTGCTCCGGGACCCCAACAAGCGACTGCTGCGACTGCAGCTCTCCTTGCCGCACTTATGCGGTGCGACACCTTATATATACAGTTTCAACCCACCTAATAGTGGGGTGAGAATTTCTCCTTATTTACATATTTACAGATCTATATTTACAGATATATATGTACATACTCCTAAGTATAAAAATTACCTAATTACTATTTACAGTATATTCTCGCGCTGCGTGACGTCGCCGGCGACCGCCTGTTCTACGACGCCGTATCGGAGCGGACGCGGGATCAACTTCACGCGCCCGCTCGGCTTCCTCCTTTTGCCTAAGTACAGTACACGCAAAGTTTTCCAGCCGTGTCCACGCCGTCTTATCGTCTATAATACGAGCCCAATTTTTCTTATTCGAGCCACAATCTGTGCCACTGCGGCCGTTCCCCGCAGGCACGCCTCCCTAAAATCTTTTCCGGATGCCACTACCAGCGTATCGTCGGCGTAACAAATAATCTGCACACCGGCAAGTAACGCCGCCCGCAGCACCCAGTTATATCCAATGTTCCACAGGAGCGGCCCAAGGACCGACCCCTGTGGAACACCGCACGTGACTTCATGTTCATGCCAGCCATATTCCAGGGGGAACACTACTTTTCTTTGCCTGAAATAATCATTAATTATATCTATCAAATATTGTGGAACCTCGCAATAACGGAGCCCATCAATAATATGTCTCCAGGGCAAGGTGTTAAACGCGTTCGCTATGTCGAGCGATACTGCGATCACAACCCCGCCCCGAGACGTCGTCTGTTCCGTAAATTGTCTTAATTTGGCTATGGCATCCATCGTGGACCTGGACCGCCGAAAGCCGAATTGCGAGTCGGCCAAATCCGGACCGACTGTGCTCAGGTGTTGGTTGACTCGACCGGCAATCACCCTTTCGAGCAACTTGCCGGCTTCATCGAGCAGCACAATCGGCCGGTACGCTGACGGGCTGTCAGCCGGTTTCCCAGCCTTGGCCAGCAGCACCAATCTTCCAATTTTATATCTTTTTGGGAAGCGACCTTCTTGAAGACATTTCGTAAATAGGCGTAAGAGCCTCTTCTCCAATCCGTGTTTCAGCGCAAGGGCCAGCACCCTCCCGTGGATGCCATCCAGGCCTGGGGCAGTCCTCTTGCACTTAATTTTCAACATAGCTATGTTAAGTTCCTCCGACGTCACCTCCGAGACAGAACTCGTTGGATTCGCCGGAGGAGAAAGTCCGATCCGGTCATCGCCGCCCGAGGGGGAGGAGGCAACGGGAAACAGGGATTCGACGACCCGCATAGCAACATCCGGCCTGAGAGTCATGGTTAGCGGCGGAGCCCAAGGGCGCAGCCTGCTCATGACGAGCTTGTACGGACGCCCCCATGGGTCCCGCTCGAGCGTATCGAGGAACTCGATCCATGCTCTCTCCTTTTCTTCGGCAATGGCTGTAGTTAAGGCCTTGCGGGCGTCTCTATAATTATTGTAGAGACGTGCCTCTTCATCAATGTTAAATGTCGAGCGACGACGTCTGAAGCGGGTGTACCGGCGGCGGGCAGCCACACATGCCCTGCGCAGACAAGTGAGCCTTTCCGTCCACCAATGCACCTGCTTTTTTGGCTTGGCTGGGCGACTCCTGGCCATGGAGCAGTCCGATATCTGCTCCAGTGCCCTCGCAAACCAGTCCGACTCGCTGTCAATCGTGACATCCTCCGGCCAGGAGTTCCAAGACTGTACAATAGCCGACAGCTCCAAGCATTCCCTGTCCAGTGACTTCAAGGACCACCTGGGTCCGAGCTCCGGCGGGCCGTTGTTATTGTGCGCCATGGGAGTCGACGGGGGGAGAATCTCGAATCGAATATATCGATGATCGGAGAGGGTCTCAACCTCCGCCAGCACTTCCCAGTTTCTGATGCGTCTAGCAAGAGGGGCGCTCGCAAACGTTATATCAACGATCGAGCCCCCACTCCTGCGCACACAAGTTAAAGTTGTGCCCTGGTTTATTATGGCCAGGTTTTTGGACGCCGAGAAATGTAGCAACAGATCCCCCCTTCCATCTGTTGTTGTGGAACCCCATGCTCTCGACTTGGCATTGAGATCGCCAGCGAGGAGGACGTTCGGGTGATCGCACCAATCAATGATGGAGTCTACCTCCCCCAGGAAGGACTCAAAGTCTGCCAATGGCCTGTTGGGAGAGAAATAGACTCCAACGATCGCTAGGTCCTTTGTTTTGAGGCCCACGCAACCGTTTCCTCTTCGGATGGAACTGACTGGAGGTGTGCCGCTGGTGATAATTGCGACAGTTCTGCTAGTGTCCCCAGTCCAGTCAGCTCGCTCTGGAATCGAATACGGCTCCGCCACGATTCCTATGTTGGCTGAAAACTGCGCCAGGCTCTGGACGTAAAGATCCTGAGCCCTGGCGCAGTGGTTCAGATTTCCTTGCAGAACTCGTAGTGACATTACGGACTTACGAACCCACGAGCTCCGCTACTTCCATTTGTTCCCCGATCTGGGAAGGCGCCTCGCTGGACTTTATGGGGGCTCTCCTTGGCAGACGCTTTTTGGGGGCCGAACACTTGGGGCCACCCAATCTGTGAGCCGCATTTTTATTGTGTGCTGCGCAGATCGCACAGTGCGGCTTCTCACTGCATTCTGCCGCGACGTGACCCGGCTTGCCGCACCTGTAGCACGACTGGCTACGGTCTTCGGCATTGCAGTGCCGGGCCACGTGGCCGGTTTGCAGGCACCTGAAGCACCGAAGTTCACGGGGCCTTCCCACCGAGAACTTCAGCGCAGTCCACCCTAGCAAAATTCTTTCCGAGGTCAAGACCTTCGCCGCGCTGATTGGGACCTGGATCCACGCAGCGGAAAGGCCTGACCTGTCCGGGCGAATGCGTCCGACTCTTACTTGGGTCGGAGGGCACTGGAGCTTTTTAATAATAGCCTCCTTTAGGCTCTCCGGCGTCACCGAATCATCCAGCTCCGTCACACGAACGTCAATGCACTTGACGGGCCTGGACACCTTAATGCTGTCGTCATTAAACGTTTCAATCAGCTTTTGCGCCAATAACTCAGCCTTGTCGTCGTTGCCAGTGCCAGGGATTTGAATGATCGTGGCACCGGTGACGGCTCTCCGGAACTTGACCGATTCGACACCTATGGTCTCCTTGAGGTTGACCGAGGTCTGGGCGTTTCTTAATAAAGATGCATATGTGATTCCTTTTTTAACTGCATCGTCGGATAGTGTGATCACCACCGCCGCCGAACGTGGAGGACGCAGTTTCGGGGGCTTTGGCGGCACTTGCCTTTGCACTCTAGACTTATTGCCAGTGGGTTGGTTGCCGATCGCCGACGAGAGCTGCACCCTTCCTTTCCGTCCTACCGTCCTCCATTCATCCACTGGCCGCGATTGCCCTTTTTGGGTCTCTTCTCGAGCTCTTAGTGCTCTCGATTTGCTCGGAAGCACCACGGACTGAGTTCTGTTCTTCTTAGTTCGGCCCTCGTCGACCGCGACCCATTCGCTTTCAGTGGCGTCTGGATTCGGCGGGCGAGTTGGGGCGTTATCACAGACAGATTTAGTGGAGCCAAGATTGTGGCTCTTAGGTGTCTTACCCGTGGTCCCGACGTACCCTCCTTTAGCTTCTGCCTGCATTCTCAACTTTTTGTTAAGTCGTTTTCGTTGACTTCTACTGCGTTTTACCTCACCAGTAGCAGCACCAGGAGGCACTACTGCCGGAGCCATACTTGGAGGTTCCGCTTCCGCGTGTTTCTTCGCTGCAGGATACGTTGATCTCGGGCGACCAAGCCTCCCGATCTCAGCATCCGCGCCGTCATCCCACCACATCGCATCCGAAGAATCGGCGACGGGCTCGGAGGATCTCGCTGGAAGCCTCTTTTCCTTCCTCGAATCCGCTGCAAGGGGGGGCCTGATTCGCGGTTCAGGATTCAACCGCGGCTCGAGGCTCTCGAATCTCGCATTTAGACGATCGCCCACCGATTTTAGTATTCGGGCTTCAATTTCCTCAATGGCCTTATCCGCATTACCGGGTTGGGGCTCTTTGACCTCCTTCATCAGTTGAAGCTGCTGTTCTTGAACCTGCTTCATCTGGTTTTGAAGACTCTCCAACTCTATGCGCAGACGCGCATTTTCGGCTTGAAGAGCTTGAGTTTCTTCTGTCAGATTTCTTCCAGCGAGCACCGTGACGCTCTCCCTAATAGCCTTTACGGCATCATGTAGTGCTCGCTTGAATGTACCTTTTAGGTTGCTAGATTTTGTCGCAACCGTGTCGACAGTCTTTAATTCAATCTCTAGCTGTTTTAAGATTGCAGCTGTAGGGTCATTTCCATTTCCAGTGACGCCACTCGGACCGGCTACCGGCGAAATTATTGTAGCCAGGGTCGAGCGTGTTTTTCGAGCTTCATCGAGCGTGTCAAGAAGATACGACTCCGCTCGGGCCTTCAGCATCTCTTTTTGTGCTTTTATCACTGCCTGTTTGGCAGCCGCTAGGCCGCAATACTCGCCAGTTGTTGGCGGGCGACCAGGCCTCTTCCGTTTTTCGATCACAGAGGGAGCGTCTGTGGAACTCCCACCACGATCTTTGTCATTGTCCATCGCATGTCCTATTGCCCTCGGCTTCCAGAAGCGCCCAGGACCGTCACGGTCAAGGGACTCCATTGAATTGATCCTGCTCATTGACTGGCCAGACGATATGCTGACCTTAGAGTCCGAGTCAGATTCAGAAAGCGGAGCAGACGGGGGACGACTCCCCTCCGCTCGGCTAGTTGTTCTCTGAGGCACAGGGGTTAGGGTACGCGTCCGCGAGCCCCTCAACCGCCTGCCCCTGATTGCCGTTCTACCGGTTATCTCCTTTCTTTCTTCTATCTCCTCCCTTTCTTGTATCTCCTCCCTTTCCTCTACTTCCACCTCGTCATCACTTAACCTAAGATAATTTTTAAAAGATTTCTTTTTTGATTTGTCCATACTTCCTATCAAATCGGCCCGACAGCGTGGATTGCACCCTGTCAGCCACAATTGTTGCGTATATAATTCAGAGAAGAAACAAACGGCCGCTAGCGTCCGACATACTGGCCGAACACCCGCAAACACGGGGCGGCAGCACCACGCAATGGCCCCTTGGGCGCCTCAGTGCATACCGATTCAGGGTTTTTTAGTGTGGTTTTCCTTCCACTTGAGCCAGCCGGTCAAGGCAAGCTCCCTGGCCTCCGTCGCTCCGCGAGACATGTCCACTGCAAGCGAACAAGGAGGTAACAGGTTTGCCCGACGGGGGATCTGCAGTAGACCCCTCACCGACAGCGGCACATCGCCACTGCGGCCCGCCGCGCCGCGGTCAGCCACACACCGCACATCCGTGGCAACCTTGCCACCATACACCGCTGCTACGCAGCCGCTGGTCCGGCCGGTTAAGGCAAGACCTCTTCGTTCACACCTGTTAGGGTGCGTTCGGTCGACCGATCCGACCTCACCAAGGATCTAATTCCGCGTCGTCTTCAGAACTAGACCAAGAAGGTTCTGCGCTCCCACAGAGCCCAACCACAGACATTCAGGCACCATCGCAGCGCATCACCTCTGCGCTTGCACAAAGAAAAGAAGAGAGAAGAAGTGTAAAGTCAGGAAAAAAGAAGAAATGCAAGTGCAGCGGTCCTGCCAGCGGCCCCTTAAATCGGTACGGGGACCGCCGGACAAGACCTGCCCTGTTCGCGGCCGCCCCCAAATGGAGGCGACTCGGGCCCCCTCGGCACGACAAGCCCAGGGCCCCCCGGAAATAGACGTCCGGGGGGTGAGGGGGGGGGGGGAACCTAACCTAACCTAACCTAACCTTTTTTTTTTTTTTTTTTTTTTTTTTTTTTCACCTGGGGAAACCCAACTACGGGCCCCCGCGCCGGGGCATTCGGAGAATAGCGCGGGGAGTGTGGGGCTCGGCCTAAAGGCGTTCGGCCTATACCCACTAAAACCACCAGGACCCCATCTCAGCGCGTATTGGACCGGCCATGGTATCAGCCGTTTGGCCACAACCCACGACACGGCCCGCGCATACCGTATGAAACGGTTCTCCTATGCCGTATTAAACGGCTGCCGCGTCCTTCTCGAACCTTTCGGGACGATCAGGTGCAGCTCTCCTATGTCCTTTGCTTCACCTTCGCGATCAACGATCGCTCCAGCTGACAAGGGACGTGCGGGAAAGATCGTCCGCTGAGCGCTGATGCCCCATATCAAGACCGGCGTCCAAAGTGGAGGCCGGCCGATCCTTAACTATCCTGGTGATACCCGATAACGGGCCCCCGCGCCGGGGCACTCGGAGAATAGCGCAGGGAGTGTGGGGGTCTGAGCTCGCAGTGCGATGGCAACACACCCACCACTTTTACCACCAGGACCCCACCTCGGCGCATCATGGACCGAGTGGTGGTGTCAGCCAGTGGCCTTAACCGACCACCAGGCCCGCGCCTGCCGCGCGTCGGTTGACGCGCGGTTCTCCTTGGCCGTCACGGACGGCTGCCGCGTCCTTCCCTACTCTTGCGAGATGGGATGGAGCAGCTCTCTCCTATGTCCCTCGCCTCACCTTTGCGATCAACGATCGCTCCAGCTGGCAAGGGACGCGCGGGAATGATCGTCCGCTGAGCGCTGATGCCCTGTATACAGACCGGCGCGGCGTCCAAAGTGGAGGCCCGCCAATCCCTTATTCGCTTCCCCTTCGCGACGGTAATACAACGGTCGCTCCAAGTACTGAGCCCCCCCCGGCACGACAAGCCTAGGGAGCCGCGGGTAAGTTCGTCCGCGGTGGGGGGGGAACCTAACCTAACCTAACCTTTTTTTTTTTTTTTTTTTTTTTTTTTTAACCTGGGGAAACCCAACTACGGGCCCCCGCGCCGGGGCATTCGGAGAATAGCGCGGGGAGTGTGGGGCTCGGCCTAAAGGCGTTCGGCCTATACCCACTAAAACCACCAGGACCCCATCTCAGCGCGTATTGGACCGGCCATGGTATCAGCCGTTTGGCCACAACCCACAACACGGTCCGCGCATACCGTATGAAACGGCTCTCCTATGCCGTATTAAACGGCTGCCGCGTCCTTCTCGAACCTTTCGGGACGGTCAGGTGCAGCTCTCCTATGTCCTTTGCCTCACCTTCGCGATCAACGATCGCTCCAGCCTGGCAAGGGACGTGCGGGAATGATCGTCCGCTGAGCGCTGATGCCCCATATCAAGACCGGCGTCCAAAGTGGAGGCCGGCCGATCCTTACCTAACCCGGTGATACCCGATAGCGGGCCCCCGCGCCGGGGCATTCGGAGAATAGCGCGGGGAGTGTGGGGGTCTGAGCTCGCAGTGCGATGGCAACACACCCACCACTTTTACCACCAGGACCCCACCTCGGCGCATGATGGACCGAGTGGTGGTGTCAGCCAGTGGCCTTAACCGACCACCAGGCCCGCGCCTGCCGCGCGTCGGTTGACGCGCGGTTCTCCTTGGCCGTCATGGACGGCTGCCGCGTCCTTCCCTTCTCTTGCGAGATGGGATGGAGCAGCTCTCTCCTATGTCCCTCGCCTCACCTTCGCGATCAACGATCGCTCCAGCTGGCAGGGGACGCGCGGGAATGATCGTCCGCTGAGCGCTGATGCCCTGTATACAGACCGGCGTCCAAAGTGGAGGCCGGCCAATCCCTTATTCGCTTCCCCTTCGCGACGGTAATACAACGGTCGCTCCAGGTACTGAGCCCCCCCCCCGGCACGACAAGCCTAGGGAGCCGCGGGTAAGTTCGTCCGCGGTGGGGGGGGAACCTTTTTTTTTTTTTTTTTTTTTTTTTTTTTTTTTTTTTTTTTTTTTTTTTTTTTACGGTGGAAAAAACTGATTCTTTATCCAGCTAACCCCCCGCGCGGGCGTGCAAGGCGCGGGAGAGTGTGGAGTTCAGCCCCTAGCGCAGTTCAATGCTGTAGCGCAAAGAGGCCACTATCCACTAAAATAACCACCGATGCCCAGAATAACCGCATCAGCGGCGACCCGGTATCGATTTACATTACCCGGGATGTCGCTGCGGCTGCTGCTTAGCACCCTACCTCGGCGCGCAGCACTTCGTTTTTGGGGTACCCCCGAGAAGGGAAAGCACCCCGGCGCTATTGCGCGACGACATAGCCATCAATTTCGTTTAAACAATGAATAAACAAAAGAAAAATTACAACAGGTGTATAAAAACAACTGAGCGCAAGACAGGGCACAATAGTGCCCATGCCTGCTAACAAAAAGTAAATAATAATAAATAAGTAAATAGACCCTATTCCCTATCCCAGTGTCGACGCTTGAAAGCGTCGTCTTCTCCGTCTGCGTTGCCTCGCGGGGGCGGAACACGGATCCATCTCGCGTTTCCGTTCCGCCTCCTCCTTCTTGCTCATTACTTGAGATGCGAAGGTGACAACAGCCTGCCATTTCTCTTCGTTTTGGAGCATCTGCTCGACCATTCCCCTCAAGTCTTGAATCCGACCAACGACATCGTATAAAGAGCTCCTCTCGAGCGCCCAGGCTGGGCACTCGAAGAGGGTGTGGCGAGCGTCGTCATTGGCCGAACCACAATGGTGGCAGGACGTGGTCTCCTCCCTGCCGGCCGTGTTGCACAGATACCTCCCGAAACAACCGTGCCCCGAAAGTATCTGCACTAACCAGTAGGAGAGGTGTCCGCTCCTCCTCCTCGTCCACTCCTGCAAATGAGGGCCCAAAGCGTCAAGCGTCCAACGCCCAGCCCTGGCCTCCCCTATCTCTACAGCCCAATTTTCGAGTGCGGAATCTTCCGCTTCCGACCTCCACGACCTTACTACGTCTGGTTCAGGCTCAGAGCCTGATGTTCTGGCCCTAGTTCTCTTCCAGTAGACGCTCGAGAGAGCCCTTGCAGCATGCCGCCAGGGTAGCAGTCTAGTGAGCGCGCAGGCGGCATCAAAAGAAACCGTCCTGTAAGCTCGAGCCGTTCTGATTGCGATCTTTCGCTGGGCTCTTCTCAGGATCGCCCTATTTGCACTGATCCCGTTCGCCTCCTCTGCCCAGATCGGGCATCCGTAGAGGGCCTTACTCTTCAAGACACCCGCGAAAAGACGGCGTCTACTCTCGCTGGGCCCGCCGATATTGGGCATTACCCTCGCTAGGGCCGCAGCGGTGGCGTCTAGTTTTGGGACTAACGCTGTACAGTGTGGTGTAAAGGACCACTTAGAGTCCAGCGTCAGCCCCAAGTATTTCATTGTTGCGCCTATTTCAATCCTTGCTCCTCCAACCGTGATGACAGATCCTCTGGGTGCACGGCCTTTAGGTAGAAATGCGATGGCCTCGCATTTGTCTAGAGCGACACTTAAACCTAATTTCCTAATTTTTGCTACAAGCTGAGCGACCGAAGCCGTTGCTCTAATTTTAGCTTCTCGCAGATCTGACCCGGATGCCACGATCAGCGTGTCGTCGGCGTACCCCAAAAGCAGGACACCCCTCAATAACGCCGACCGTAGCACCGTATCGTAGCCGAGATTCCACAGGAGCGGCCCAAGGACCGACCCCTGTGGCACCCCGCACGACACTTCATGGCTGGACCAGCCCTCCTGTGTTGGGAACAAAATCCGTCTTCCGCGTAAATAGTCCGCGACAACGGCTCTCAGGTATTGCGGGACCTTGTGTAATGCAAGTCCCTCCATTATGGTGCTCCAGGGCAGGGTGTTGAAGGCGTTGGCTATATCGATAGACACAGCCACTACCACCCCACCCCGGCATGTCGTCTCCTCAGATACTCTGCGCAAGTGCGCTATGGCGTCCACTGTCGAGCGCTGGCGTCTAAAGCCGTACTGCGCATCAGCCAGGTCCGGTCCTTGTGTGGTGAGGTGCGCGTTGATGCGACCGGCAATCATTCTTTCGAATAACTTGCCAGCCTCATTCAACAGCACGATGGGCCGGTAGGCTGACGGAGAGTCTTCCGGCTTCCCAGGCTTCCGCAGAAGTACCAACATGCCCGTCTTCCATATATCGGGGAAGCTCCCCTCGTCCAAACATCTGCTCGTCAGGTCCAGGAATGTCTGGTCGAGTCCGTACTGCAGCGCGAGCGACAGCACCCTTCCGTGCGTTCCATCTGGGCCAGGGGCCGCCTTCTTGCGTCGCAGTTTCGCCAGTGCTCCCTCTAGTTCCGAGATGGTCACCTCCGGTGTAAAAGGCCGAGAAGGTGACTCTGTCGCTGCTGGTACCTCTGGAATGTCCAGTACGGTGGACGGGACTCGCGGAAAAAGTACCGAGACCGTAGACCGCAAGAAACTTGGGTCCAGGGTGGTGGAGAGGGGAGGACCTCGGGGCCGTAGTTTGCTCATGATGAGCTTGTACGGGCGTCCCCAGGGGTCCTCTTCTAAGGTGTCGACAAAGTCCCGCCACGACTTCTCCTTGGCAGAGGAGATTTCCTTTTTGAGGCGGGTCTGCGCCTCTCTGAACAGCGTGTAAAGACGCTGTTCTTCCGCTGGATCGATATTTATGTTGGCCCTTCTGCGGTAGTGACTGTATCGCCTTCTTGCTCTGACGCAGTCACCACGCAGCTGCGCCAGGGCGTCATTCCACCAATGCACACTTCTGTTGTTATTCATGGCCCTGGATCGGCGCATGGAGCAGTCGGACAACTGCCCAAGCGTCTTGCCCAGCCAAGTCGCCTGGTCCTCGCTATTTGCGAGACTTGGCCGTGACCAAGCCGCCACTATCGCAGCAATCTCTAACTCCTCCTGCACAAGGGACTTAAGGGCCCATTTGGGGCCGATCTCCGGCGGAGTTCGATGAACCGGGGACTGGCCGGACCGAGCATCTGCCGAGGGGAGGACCTGAAACCGAATGTAGCGGTGATCTGACAGGGTCTCGACCTCGGTCAGTACCTCCCAGCCTTGAACACGCGGCGCGACAGAGGATTCCGCGAACGTGATGTCTATCACAGAACCTCCGCCCATGCGCACACACGTGAACTCGGAACCCCGGTTTAACGGCGACAGGTCGTGTGCCGCTGCCCATTCCAGCAACGCAACGCCGCGAGGGTCCGTGACTGATGAACCCCACGCCCGCGACTTGGCATTGAAGTCACCCGCAACAATCAGGCCGAAAGGCCTGCTCCAGCGGATGACAACATCAACCTCGTTCAGGAACTCCTCGAACTCCGCCAGGGTGCGGTTTGGCGAGAAATATACACCAACAATACAAATAGCGCCTATTCTGATACCGACGCAGCCATTCTTGGATATTGAGGAAGTGACTGGGGTGTCACAGGTGTTAGTGACGATGGCGACGGAATTAGTGCTGTCTCCTACCCAGTCACTCCTGTCTGATATTCGGTAAGGCTCCGATATGACCGCGACGTTGATATGCCACTGTGCCAGAGATTGGACTAAAAGGTCCTGGGCTCCAGCGCAGTGGTTGACGTTGGCTTGGAGGACTTTCAGGGCGTGATCCATTACTGTCCCACGATCCCTGAAGTCTCCATAGCTTCGCCCTCCTTTGTAGGCGCTTGGCGGGTCTTCTGGACTGCTTGCCTTCGTGTCACCCTAACCTTGGGCGCCATACAGCGCAGGCTACCCAGGCTGTGGTCAGCCTTCCTCTTTTGCTCTGCGCAGACAGGGCAGTGAGGCACCGAGGAGCACTCGGCCGCTCTGTGCTCTACAGAACCGCACTTTCGGCAGAGGCCGCTCCTATCAACTTCTTCAGGACATCTGCTCGCTACGTGTCCCGTGCGACGACAACGGTAGCACTGCAGGTCCTTCGGAATCGACACAAGAACCTTGGCCGACATCCATCCTATTAGGAGCCGACCTTGTTGGAGGGCCTTTGCAGCGTTTACGGGAACCCGTGCCCAGGCTGTAAAGAGGCCTACTCTATCGGCACGGGGTTCCCCGACTTTAATTTGGTCAGCCGGACAACCCGTCTTTGTGGCTATGGCTGCTCTTATCTCATCTTTTGTGACAGAGTCATCAAGACCGAAGACTTTGATGTCCGCCATTTTCACTGGTCTTGCAACCTTCACTTCCTCTTCTGTATAGATAGCCTTCAGCTTGGCTGCTAAAGCGTCCGCTTTAGGGCCGCTCGTCGCCAGGGACCCAGGGATCTGGAGAATCGCAGCCCCCGTGATCGCGCGCCGGAACCGAAGACCATCGACGCCTATCTCTTGGAGGTTGATCTGCGCCTTCGCCCTTCTGATCGCCTCTGCATACGAGAGGCTCCCACCATCTTTGGAGATAGTGAGAACAACCGCAGCAGAACGAGGAGCCTTCAATTTTGGTGGTAGATCTGGCTTTCTGCCGGTTCTTGACCTACTTCTCCCGATTTGTTGCCGGGCTCTGAATGCCCTAGACGCTACCGGCAAATTGGTAGTAGCCGAAGCGTTGCGACGTCCCCTCCCGTTTGCCTTTGGTGGTGCTGGTGGTGGGCCCCTGGACCTATTGCCAGCATGGGGAATGCCGACCTCCACAGCGCCGTGGGCTTTGTAAGCCCTTGACGTTGATGGAAGCTGGGTCTTACCATTCCTTCCAACTTTTTGCCATCCGTCCTCCAAAACGTCCGGGTTAGGCAATCTGTATGCATCTTTCTGTGTCGAGTTAGCGCTGGCGGCGGTGGAGTGGGCCCTGGCTGACGCAGAGGTGCTGGCCATGGATCTTTCTGGCACCACCGGTGCCTCGTTCGAGTTCTTTTTGTTCTTCTTCTTTTTTGTTTTCTTCACTTTCTCTGGGACACTGGCGTTCGAGACGGCGGGGCTTCGCTTCGCGGGGACCGCGGGAGCAGTCGCCGGGAGCATCGCGTCGTCCATGGTTTTCGAAGCACCAGTTGGGTCATTTTTTCTGCTTATTTGCTTTTCTTTCCTTTTATCCGCCGCCAGCGGGGGACGGAGTACGGGCTCAGGATTGAGCCGGGACTCCAGACCCTCGATGCGGGCGTTAATTCTTTCCCCGACATTCTTAATCAGCCGGGCTTCAAGTTCGGCCAGGTCTCCTGGCTTGTAAGTCGGTCCGTTTGCCATAGACTTCCTCATTTCCACCATGTCATTTTGTATGGCCTCTAGTTGGGCCCTCAGTCGTTTGTTATCGTCGCGCAGTGCCCTTGTTTCATCGTTTATGGAACGGGCAAGGATCCTGCGGAAGTCCATCTGTAATGAGTGTACGGCATCCTTAAGGTCGCGGACGAAAGTCCCCTTTAGGGACGAGGACTTCGTCGCGACCTTCATTACCATATTAAGGCTTTCTTCCACTCGTTTCTGTATAACAACGGAGTGGTCGTCACCATCATCGAGGGAAACTTCTTCTATACCCCGTGGAAGGGTGTTTCTTGTTTTCCGTGCGTTGGCCATCTCCTTCTCCAGTTCAGCCTCCGCGCGCGCCCTTTCAAATTCCTTCTCTGTCCTGAGGTATTCACGCTTCGCAGCCGCTAGGCCCATGTATTCCCCAGTAGTGGGTGGGCGTCCCGGCTTGCGTTTACCGGCAGCAGCGACCGACGCAGGTGTATCGGTCGAGCTGCCCTCTTCTGACTCAGAAAGGCGCGCCCTCTTACGCGCTTTCCAAAACTTGGACGCTGGGGAGACTCCAGCACAGCCCGAATGGCCAGACGACGCACTATACATCGACCGGTCAGACTCATCTCCGCTATCCAAACCGCGGTTCTTATCAACCGCCTCCTCTCTACGCGAGGTTGTGGGCGTCGGCGTTCGCGTCACAACAACTCGCAACTCCTTTCCGTTCTCATTTAATATATAAGTTTTATTGTTTTTTCCTATTTTATCCGTCATCATGCATGGGTCGTTGCCGCCTTCACCCAGACATCCTTCAGGGACATCGCTGGCGGCAGGGTTCACTCGATAATTAGGGAAAAAGTAGTCCGCCCGGGTGGAGCCCCACACCCGGGTAACCCTTGTACGCCGCGGGGGCGGGAGGTACCCGCGGGTTGGCCGCTAACGGCCAGGAAGCGTTCCTGGCACCCGCAGATGCGGGCGAGTGCTGGCCACGCGAGGCCCGATCGGGCGCCCCAGCCAACACTCTTTCCGGGTTTTTTCTGTGGTGTCCTTCCACTTGAGCCGGCCTCTTAAGGCAAGCCCCCTGGACCGCAGCTCCATGCTAAACGTGACAGCACGGGAGATGCGGCTAACAGGTCGCCCGATGGGGGGTCAGAACCCCTAACCACCGGCAGCACATCGCCACCGGGGCAGGTGGGGGGGGAACCTAACCTAACCTAACCTAACCTAACCTAACCTAACCTAACCTTTTTTTTTTTTTTTTTTTTTTTTCCTGGGGAAACCCATTTACGGGCCCCCGCGCCGGGGCATTCGGAGAATTAGCGCGGGGAGTGTGGGACTCGCCTACAGGCGTTCGGCCAATACCCACTAAAACCACCAGGACCCCTTCTCAGCGCGTCATTGGACCGAGTCGTGGTATCAGCCGTTAGGCCATAACCCACTTCCCGGTCCGCGCATGCCGTGCATCGTGAGACGCACGGTTCTCCTTGGCCGTCTTAGACGGCTACCGCGTCCTTCACTTCTCTTTCGAGTCGGTCAGGAGCAGCTCTTCTAGGTCCCTTGCTTCACCTTCACGATCATGCGATCGCTCCAGCTCACAGGGGACGGGTAACAGCAGTCAAGCTAGCAAAATAAGCAAAAGCAACAAAAAGCAGAAAACATCACACAGAAAAGCAAAAAACAAAGGCATTAAGAGCAACAAAAAAAAGCAACAAATATAAAAGCAACGCAAAGAGAGCAACATAAAGAAATAAGCAAAAGCAATAATAAGCAGAAAGCAGTGCGAAGCAGGTAGCCACAAACAGCAAGTAAAAAATAAACCAGCATTATGTCCTAATTGGGCTATGCGCGCCGGAGATATTCGCGGCGGCGGCGCCCAGGACGTCTTCTTCTTGAGGGCGGCGCTGCGGGATCTATTTCCCGGGCCCGCTCTGCGTTTTCTTTCTTCTGGAGAACGGCCTCAGCAAATGCGACGACCGCCTCCCAGGCTCTTCTATTCCCAACCATGGCGATCACCACATTGGGAAGCGTCAGATCCGGCGTTGTGATGGCTGAGCGAAGGGTGCTCCTTTCGGAGGCCCAGGCTGGACAGTCTCTCAATGTGTGGAGAGCGGTGTCGTTTAAACAACCGCAGTGATGGCAGGAGGGGGTTGCTTCTCGCTGGGCTACGCGGCTCAAATAGTAGCCAAAGCAGCCATGGCCGGTCAGCAGCTGGACTAGGTGGAATGTCAGCGTCCCCCATCGCCTGTCTAGCCAATCCTTGAGTACAGGCCGTATGGCCTCAAGGGTCCATGAGCCCGAACTCGCATTTGTCAGATCTTGGAGCCACCGGTGAAGGGCTGCGTCGCTGGACTCAGTCCGCCACTCTTCCATGGCCTCAGGGGTTGGTTCTCCGCCGCTTCTCCTGCAGCGATCCCTGTGCCAGTAAATTTCGGCAAGCGCGACCGCATCATGATACCACGGGCACGTGCCCGCGATCACGCAAACTGCGTCAAAAGATACGGTCCGGTACGCCCGAGCAATCCTCAACGAGACGATCCGCTGCGTCTGTCTCAAAAGTGTCCGGTTCTTTTGATTGAGACCTGTCGCATTGGCCCAAATTGGGCATCCGTAAAGGGCTTGAGCCCTAACGACGCCGGCAAATAGCTTCCTACACGAGTCGCGCGGCCCTCCAATGTTGGGCATGATGCGGCTTAGAGCTCTGGCTGTCGTCTCGATCTTCGGTCTTAACTCCTTAAAATGTTCCTTGAAGGACCATTTCGGGTCCAACGTGAGACCGAGGTATTTCAGCTTCTTTGCTATTGTTATTGGCACGCCTCCGACGACGATTTGCGCGTCTGGAGGCTGCAATCTGCGACGGCCTGTAAAGGCGATGGCTTCTGATTTTTCTAGGGCGACCCGTAATCCTAGATTCCGTATGCGTGTGACGACCTGCGCGACACCCGCAGTCGCCCGAAGGGAGGCATCTCGATACGTATCTCCGACGGCGACGACGAGGGTATCGTCCGCGTAGCACAGAACCTGCACACCACGGATCAACGCCCCCCTCAAGACCTTGTCGTATCCGATGTTCCACAAGAGCGGGCCCAGGACCGATCCCTGTGGAACACCGCACCGCACTTGGTGTCTTCTCCATCCGTTTCGACTCGGGTATGTGATTTCCCTGTTCCTCAGATAATCGCATACTATTGTCGTCAGGTAAGTGGGCACTCCGTGGTACCTGAGCCCGTTCAGGATGGCCTCCCACGGTAGGGTGTTGAAAGCGTTCGCGATGTCGAGCGATACCGCTATAGCGACACCGCCTTGGGCTACCGCTTCTTCTGTTATTTCTCTTAGACGAGCAATGGCGTCTATGGTAGACCTTCTGTGCCGAAAGCCGAACTGACAATCCGACAGATCGGGTCCGTCTGATGTTAGGTGACGCCCGATGCGTTCGGAGATAACTCGTTCCAGAATCTTGCCCATCTCGCAGAGTAGAACTATTGGCCGGTATCCCGAGGGTGAATCGGCCGGTTTTCCAGCCTTCCTTATGAGAACGAGCCGTCCGATCTTCCAATTATTTGGGAAGATTCCAGTTATCAAGCAGGATGAAAGAAAGGACCGGAACCTCTCCATCAATCCGTGCCGTAAAGAGAGCGCGAGGACCCGACCGTGTACACCGTCCGGGCCAGGAGCAGTCCTTTTGCTCGTCATCTTCTGGACTGCAGCCGTTATCTCGGCTTCTGATACCTCAGATTGTGCTTGTTCGTCGCCTAAGGAGTCTAGCGGTGGCGCCATTTCCGCAGTTGCCGTTGGGAAGAGAGACGTCACGACAGACTCTAGCAGAGGTGTTTGTAGCTGCTCCGTTATCGGGGGGGCCCATGGGCGTAATTTAGCCATCACCATCTTGTAGGGTCTCCCCCAGGGATCTAGTTCCAGAGTGGCCAGAAACTCCTCCCACGCTCGCTCTTTCGACTCGATGATCCCAATTCTGAGCGCCCTTTTTTGTTGTTGTAAATCTGCGCGGAGTCGCAGCTCCTCTTCTCCTCCACGCACTGCACCTTGCAACCTCCTGAGTCTCCGTAGACGTCTTCGCGCCGTTATGCATGCTTTCCGGAGTCTGGTCAGTTCTGCACTCCACCAATGCATATTCTTCTTGGCCGGCAGGCTCCGCGATCTACACATGGAGGCGTCGCAGATTCCTTTCAAGGTCGTCTCAAACCACGCCGCTTCTGTCTCGACCGTCGAGCCCTCGATGCGAGAGCACCAGGAGCTGACTTCCACTGCCACCTCCAACGCCTCTACATCCAAGGATTTGAGTGACCATCTAGGGCCGGCTTCTCGTTGAATTCTCTCCCGTACGGGAGGTACCGGCGATTGTGGTAGGACGCTGTATCTAATGTAGCGATGGTCCGAGAGCGTCTCCACGCCCGTTATAACTCTCCAGTCTTGCACTCGACGCGCGAGGCAAGGGGTTGCGAACGTTACGTCCACCACGGATCCTCCCCAGCCTCTAACACATGTGTGTACCGATCCCAAATTACAGATAACTGTGTTGGTCTCCGCCATCCACTCTATGATAGCTTCGCCTCTTCCGTTCGTTGTTGGGGAACCCCACACCGTGGATTTCGCATTGAAGTCCCCGGCAACCAAGACTTCAAGTGGGGCACACCAACTCAGCACACTCCTGAGCTCGGACAGAAGATCCTCAAACTCCACAATAGGTCGACTCGGTGGGGAGTATACCGAGATGATAGCAAACTCGGTTAACTTCACCGCCACCCATCCGTTTCCACGACGCGAATCCGTTACCCTGGAGGAGCCCGCCGGAACTACTATGGCAGCCAGCTGCCGTTCGTCGCCATACCATTTATCATTCTCTGGCACCAGGTAAGGTTCAGACACGATTCCTATATCGATCGCCCACTGCGCCATACTCTGAACGAGCAGATCTTGAGCTCGGGCGCAGTGGTTAAGGTTTGCCTGTAGTATAGGCAGCATATCACTTAGTGGCGATCGCTTCTGTCTCCATCATATCCCCGCTCGGCTGGGGAGGGGGTACTTTCTTAGTTTGTCCTCTTCTTGGCACCCTTCTTTTGGGAGCCGAGCACGAAGGACCGCCCAAACGATGCTGCGCCGACCTTCCAGCTGACGCACAGATGTTGCAGTGGGCTCTAGCCGTGCATTCAGCCACTTTGTGGCCAGGTGATCCGCATCTGTGGCACTGCGCACTTCTATCCTCTTCCACGGGACAGCGGTTTGCCACATGTCCTGCTTCAAGGCACCTGTAGCAACGCAGTGCTCTGGGTTTCTGTAAAGTGACTTTTGCCACCACCCATCCTACCAGGAATCTGCCTTCTGCAATTTTCTTGGCGACCGCCATCGGACATGTGATCCACGCCGCAAAGAGCCCGCCTCTCTCTGGGTGCACCCCGCTCACCCGAATTTGGTCTCCGGGGCACTCTCCCTTTGTGGAAACCGCAGTCCGGATCTCCTCAGCCGTGATTGAGTCATCCAGACCAGAGATTCGGACGCTCGTCATTTTGTGTGGTCTGGCGATTTTAATACCCTCCATGGGTAGCGCCTCTATCAATTTCGCCGCTAGGGTGTCCGCTATGCCATCCCTTCCCGTTCCGGGAATCTGAAGTATGGCAGAACCGGTAATTCCTCGACGGAACGTCACCGCTTCGAGGCCCAGGCCGTTCAGGTCAATCTTTGAGCGTGCCTCCTTCATTACCCCGGCGTAGGTTAACCCTCTATCTTGAGCCTCCTTTGAGAGCGTGATGCTCACGGCTGCCGAACGCGGGGCTCGGAGCTTTGGCTGTTCTTTTTGTGATGCTCGCTCTTTCTTCTTTTTTACGCCTTTGCGCGTTCTGGATATTACCGCGGGGGCCTTATTCTTGCCATCCTCCCTTCGTTGGACAGCCTTCCCTCTCTTGCCCACTTTGATCCAGGCGCTTTCCTCTGCGTCCGGATTAGGCGGGCGTGTCGCAGCAGCAGTGGTAGACGGTGTGTCGATGGGAACACTTTCGTATCCTTGCGCTGGCTGACTCTTCTTTGCCTTGGGGCTCTTTTTCTTCTTTTGGTTCTTCTTTGTCAGAGGGAGCGCCGAAATCGACGTTTCCACGACCTGAGTTCTAGAATCTGCTGCGAGCGGGGGTCGGAGGCGTTTCTCAGGATTGAGACGGGGCTCCAAATCCTCGATCCTCGCATTGATTCTCTCTCCAATATTGCGGTATATGCGGGCCTCCATCTCTTCCAGGTCCGGAATACGCGTCTCCTTTGATGCCGATTTCGGCGTCGGCATTTGATTTCTTAGAGTATCCATCTGCTTTTGCAGAAGGTCTACTTGGATTTGAAGACGATGGTTGTCTTTTCGCAGCGCTCGCGTCTCGTCCGACGTTGTTTTTTGGGCGAGCTCTATGGTGTCTTTCCTAAGCTCCTGTACGGCATCCTTCAACGCACGGATGAAGGGACCCTTGAGGTTCTTGGATTTCGACGCCACCTCCGTCACAATCCCCAGGCTCGCCTCGATGCGCCTGAGGACATTTTCTGACGAGTCCGAGCTGAGTCCCAGTTGACCGCTCAGAAAATCGTCTGTCTCCTTGTAGGATGGAGCCGGGCTCGTCTGTTGGGCTTCTGAGGCTGGGTCCATCAATTCAGCTTCAGCGCTTCTTCTTCTCAGTTGAGCCTCCTTAAGGTAGGCTTCTTTAGTTACTGCGAGGCCATCGCCCGTTGTCGATGGCTTGCCTCGCCCTTTCTTTTTCCGTTCGCGGGAGAGGGGGGGATCTGTCGAGCTACCCTCGCTTTCATCCCTTCCTCTCTTCTTTGCTCCTCTTGAGCTCCACATTCGACCGGCAAAGTCCCGTTGCGGTGATCCCACTCGACTGTTCGATGTTGCGCTGACCATCGATCCAGCATCCGAGTCGGTCTGGTCTACGCTCTCCTCCGCTGCGGACGGTATCGGCGTCGGAATCCGATTTAATACGATCCGCAGGTCCTTCGTTTTCGTCCTCCTGCTCTCCTCCGTAATGTCTCCTTCCTTTTCGTCGTTTTTGTTTTTTCCAATAAAATTTTCCATATGAGGTTGGTTCATGGGGGAAATAAAAGTCCACCCGGGCGGAGACCCCTGCACCCGAGTAACCCTGTTACCACTTGGAGGTCGGGAGGTATCCAAGGGTTGGCCGCTAGACACTCGAAGTACTGTTCGAGCAACCTGCTCACCCTGAAAAAGAGAGAAGGGGTGCAGCGCCACGCAAGGCCCGTAAGGGCGTCTCAGCGCGTGCACATTCAGGGTTTTTTATTGTGGTTTTCCTTCCACTCAAGCCGGCCGGTAAAGGCAAGCTCCCTGGCAGGGCGCAGTCCGCGAGACATGTCCACGACAACTGCACCGAGTAACAGTCTATCCCGGATCTAACTAAGATCTCTGACCGACAGTGACTCTTCGCCACCGCGGCCCCACGACGCTGCCCAGTAGGGCGATCTCCTATGTCCCTTGCCACACCTTCGCGATCAACGATCGCTCCAGCTGGCAGGGGACGTGCGGGAATGGTCATCCGCTGGGCGCAGATGCCCTGTATACAGACCGGCGTCCAAAGTGGAGGCCGGCCAATCCCTTATTCGCTTCCCCTTCGCGACGGTAATAGAACGGTCGCTCCAGGTACTGAGCCCCCCCCGGCACGACAAGCCTAGGGAGCCGCGGGTAAGTTCGTCCGCGGTGGGGGGGGAACCTAACCTAACCTAACCTAACCTAACCTAACCTAACCTAACCTAACCTAACCTTTTTTTTTTTTTTTTTTATAAGGGAGGTAAAAATGCACGAATGCAGCCCCGCGGGCGTATGCAGTCGCTTACGCGGGGACTGTGGGGCTGGTAAACTCTTAGTCCCTCTGCTAATCAGAGGGGAGCTACCGACCCACTAAAACTTCCTCCGAGCCCTCCATACCGCCTGTGGCACCGAGCGACACCCACACCTGAGTGAGTGGCGCCCTGCACCACATTGCGATCCCCGGGGGTCGCACTGGGCATTCAACCCGGGGAGCGCAGGCGAATACGTCCGCATAAGGGCTCATCACGGATGCGACGGGGCAACTCGGGGCCTGCGTCTGGCCCTCGAGCGCCCCCGCCGTCCGCTCCGAGCAACACCTCTTCGGCCATCGCCGAGGGCCTCCCGCTGACGTTCGGCGGCCTCCTTCTGCAGCATAACGTGCTCACAAAAGAAGGCCACCGCTCGCCATGCCTCCTGGCTACCGAGCATTGCTGCGACAATACCCGGCAGCGAGAGGTCCGTCCCAATGACCGAAACCAGGTCCTGGCGTTGCCTGGACCAGGTGACACAATCGGCCAAGGTGTGCTCCGCCGTATCCTCCAGGGCACCACAGTGGTGACAAATTGGGAGGATCTCCCGTTTTGCCACCACGTGCAGATACCGTCCGAAACAACCGTGTCCGGACAGCACCTGCGCCATTCTAAAGGACACGGCTCCTCCTGGACGATTCACCCATTCCCTCAGGAATGGGCGAATCGCCTCCACCGTCCTCAACCCCGCCCTTGGCGA
Source organism: Pontia daplidice (assembly GCA_963693355.1). Taxonomy (NCBI): domain Eukaryota; kingdom Metazoa; phylum Arthropoda; class Insecta; order Lepidoptera; family Pieridae; genus Pontia; species Pontia daplidice. The sequence continues at coordinate 134,782 of CAVNZL010000085.1, forward strand.
GGCCAGGTCATCGGCCCACCTCTCCAAGACGACCTCTCTGGCCTGCCTTCTGGCGGGCCCGGCCAGCTCGGGCCATCGATCCCCGCTCGCCCTGGTCTCGACTTTCAGGCGATACAGGGCACCGAGGGCCCCCGCCTCCAACTCCCATGGGGGCGTACCCGCGAGCAGACAAGCCGCCTCGAATGAGACGGTCCGGTAGCATCGAGCAGCCCTGACCGCCAACACCCTCTGCGGCTTCCGCAGCTGGGCGCGATTGCGCGCCCCCAAGCTATCATCCCAAACAGGGGCCCCATAAAGTGCCATACTGCGAACGATGCCGCAGTACAGCCGCCGGGTCCCCTGTCTGGGACCACCAAGATTAGGAAGCAGCCGCGCAAGCGCCCCCGCCGCGCCAACGAGCCTGCCCTCGAGATCCCCGAAGTGGGCCTCGAATTTCCATCGGCCATCCAGGACGAGACCAAGATACCTCATCCTGGAAGCCAACGGGACCCGCACTCCCTCGACCATGAGAGCTGCGCCGGGGGGGGGACCATTCCTAGGGCCGTGGAACAATAGGGCATCAGTCTTATCGAGAGACACCCTAAGTCCCAGGGCCCTGATCCGCCTTACCACCAAAGAGGTGCCAGCGGTCGCCAATCGCTGCACCTCTCCGTAACTCCCTCCGCTGGCCACGACAAGGGTGTCGTCTGCATAGCAGAGAACGCGCAACCCCACAGGGAGCGCGCCACGCAACACCCGGTCGTAGGCCATGTCCCAGAGGAGCGGCCCGAGGACTGAGCCCTGCGGGACCCCACACCGTACAGGGTGGTATACCATCGACCCCTCTCTATTCTGATATACCACCCGCCGTCCCTCGAAGTAGTCAGCCACCAATCGGCGCAAGTAGAGTGGCACCCTGAAAAATTCAAGGGCCTCCCCAACCACGCCGAAAGGTAGGCTGTTAAAGGCATTGGCGATATCCAAAGATACCGCCAGTGCCCTCCCACCTCTCTCGACGACCCTCTTGGTGTGGGCCTTTAGCTCCAGCAATGCATCGAGAGTTGACCGCCCGGCACGGAAGCCATACTGCGCATCGCTGAGATCCGGCCCCTCCACAGCCAGATGCCGACTCAGTCGGGACGCCACAATCCATTCGAGCGCCTTACCAGCCTCATCCAGCAGGACAATGGGCCGATAAGCCGCCGAACTATCCAGCGGGCGTCCCTCCTTGCGCAGCAGGCATAGCCGTCCCGTCTTCCAGATAGCCGGGAACCGACCCTCATGTAGGCATGAGTTGTACAGTTCCCGAACCATCTCCTCCATGTGAGGGAGGACCAGTGCCAGTACGCGCGCATGAATACCATCCGGCCCAGGGGCCTTTTTGCGCGCTTTAAGGCGGTCCAGGATGGCCTCCATTTCTTGGTCCGAGACCTCAGGCGCCATCCCGCCGCCTCCATCCGCTGCAGCCGCCTCAGTCGCCGCTGTCCCTGTAGGATGTGATCCTTGAGGAGAAGGAAAGAGCTCCGTCACCACCCTCTCCAACAGGGTTGGTTCCAACGTCTCCGCGAGTGGTGCCCCCACGTTCGTGAGCCTTTTTCGGGCTGCACGATAGGGACGCCCCCACGGATCATCGTCCAGTCCCCGCAGAGTCTCTTGATGGGCTCTGTCCTTCGCCTCACAAATGGCTATTTTGAGAGCCCTCTTCAGATTTGTATAGGTCTGCCGAAGGCCCCCTGCCAAACCAGGATCATCCCCAGTCCTTCGGCGGCTTCTGTAATAGGCCCTTCTGGCTTCATGGCACGTGCGTCGGAGATCACCGATCTCCGACGTCCACCAGTACACCTCCCTCTTTCCTTTCGGCGGTCTCCACCTTGGCATTGCCGCATCGGAAACCCTTTTCAGGCTTACGCTCAGTCCTCGCGCTCCCTCCTCTGTGTCGCTCACACTGCCCTGTGCGCTCCACCCTTCGACTATCGCTACTTCCCTCGCTATTTGACTATCGAGGCGACCGATAGTCCAGCGAGGGAAGCCCTGTCGCATCCGCACCCCTCGCACCTCAGGGGTAGAGACCCTGAACCGGATATAACGGTGGTCTGACAGGGTCTCCACCCCGACAACCACCCGCCAAGCCGAAACCCTCGGCGCCGCCACAGCGGAGGCAAGGGTAACGTCCACCCTGGAGGAACCCTGTGCACGGACACAGGTGGGCTCCGTCCCTTCGTTTAAGAAGACGAGCCCAACCTCCGCCGCCCATTCCTCCAGCAACGGAGCCCTGCGACACGTACACCGGTCCCCCCAGGTAGGAGACCTCGCATTAAGGTCTCCCATCAGGATAAGGGGGCGTGAAAGCGCCCTCTGTACGGCCAGGCCGAGTGCGTCGAGGAATTCCTCAAATTCGCATCTCGGCCTATTTGGGGAGAAGTAAGCTCCGACAAGCGTCCATTCCCCCCAATCCGCCAGAACGAATCCCGCCCCCCCCTCCCTCAATGAAACGGGTGGACCGTGCAGCCGGACAACGACTGCCGCATCTCCACGGGAGTCCGCCACCCAGTGCCCACGCTGCGTGACAAAGTTCGGCTCCGTTACCACGGCTGCCGCGATTCCCCACTCCGCCATAGACTGCAGGAACAGGTCCTGAGCCGCGGCGGAGCGTCCTATATTCCCCTGCAGGAGGTCGATGTGGTTCTCTACCATATTATTGTCGAGAATTCACACCGACCTCCATGCAAGAGCCTTCCGCAGTTGATGTACCGGGAACATCAGGCTTCCTTCTCTGCACTGGGGGAGAACAGTGCTTGCCCGTCATCTTGTGGTCTGCCGGCTTCCCGGCAGCCGCGCAGACCACACAGTGTAGCTTCTTTGAGCTGCACTCGTTGGCCTTGTGGCCCTCACCTCCGCATCTGAAACATGCCGCCGCGAAGTCCTCGGTCGAGGGACACGTGGCACGCACGTGCCCCAGCTTCATACAACGAAAGCACCTCATCGGGCGATCCCCCCGGGCTTCCACCCGGCAGGAGCTCCACCCGACAAGGAGCTTTCCACTCAGGACTTTTTTCGCGGCGGCAACCGGGCATAGCACGTTTACCTCCCCCATCCCCCACCCACGTTTGACAATTAGACCCGCCTTGATGGCGGAGCTGTCGCACCCACCCATGGATGCCACAGCCTCCACCACCTCCTCCACCTTAATACTATCGTCCAGGTCCCTAATATGGAGGTCAACACGTTTTGTAGGCCTCCCCACCAGGGCATCCTCCGACAGCACCAGCCGCAGGCTCTCCGCAAGGCGATCTGCTTTTTCCTCGCGGTCATCGCCTGCGACTTCTAGCATTCTTGCCCCAGTGGCCGTCACCCTCAGACTCACCCTAGCTATGCCCAGGGCAGGCAGGCTTATCTCCCGCTTCGCCCTGGACAAGGCATCGGCGTAGGTCACGCCACGTGCCAAAGCCCCCTGCCGCAGCGTCAGCACCACAGCAGCAGTCGCCGGCGCGACGAGTGAGGGCGAATTTCGACTCTCCGGCTTTTTACCCACTACGGGGCCCACACTCGCCGGTTTTTTGACACCCACCTCCCCGCCGCCACGCGCGGACGTAGCAGCGGGAGAACCTAACCTAACCTAACCTAACCTAACCTTTTTTTTTTTTTTTTTTTTTCACCTGGGGAAACCCAACTACGGGCCCCCGCGCCGGGGCATTCGGAGAATAGCGCGGGGAGTGTGGGGCTCGGCCTAAAGGCGTTCGGCCTATACCCACTAAAACCACCAGGACCCCATCTCAGCGCGTATTGGACCGGCCATGGTATCAGCCGTTTGGCCACAACCCACGACACGGCCCGCGCATACCGTATGAAACGGTTCTCCTCTGCCGTATTAAACGGCTGCCGCGTCCTTCTCGAACCTTTCGGGACGGTCAGGTGCAGCTCTCCTATGTCCTTTGCCTCACCTTCGCGATCAACGATCGCTCCAGCTGGCAAGGGATGTGCGGGAATGATCGTCCGCTGAGCGCTGATGCCCCATATCAAGACCGGCGTCCAAAGTGGAGGCCGGCCTATCCTTACCTAACCTGGTGATACCCGATAACGGGCCCCCGCGCCGGGGCATTCGGAGAATAGCGCGGGGAGTGTGGGGGTCTGAGCTCGCAGTGCGATGGCAACACACCCACCACTTTGACCACCAGGACCCCACCTCGGCGCATGATGGACCGAGTGGTGGTGTCAGCCAGTGGCCTTAACCGACCACCAGGCCCGCGCCTGCCGCGCGTCGGTTGACGCGCGGTTCTCCTTGGCCGTCATGGACGGCTGCCGCGTCCTTCCCTACTCTTGCGAGATGGGATGGAGCAGCTCTCTCCTATGTCCCTCGCCTCACCTTTGCGATCAACGATCGCTCCAGCTGGCAGGGGACGCGCGGGAATGATCGTCCGCTGAGCCCTGATGCCCTGTATACAGACCGGCGTCCAAAGTGGAGGCCCGCCAATCCCTTATTCGCTTCCCCTTCGCGACGGTAATACAACGGTCGCTCCAGGTACTGAGCCCCCCCCCGGCACGACAAGCCTAGGGAGCCGCGGGTAAGTTCGTCCGCGGTGGGGGGGGAACCTAACCTAACCTAACCTAACCTAACCTAACCTAACCTAACCTTTTTTTTTTTTTTTTTTTTTTTTTTTCACCTGGGGAAACCCAACTACGGGCCCCCGCGCCGGGGCATTCGGAGAATAGCGCGGGGAGTGTGGGGCTCGGCCTAAAGGCGTTCGGCCTATACCCACTAAAACCACCAGGACCCCATCTCAGCGCGTATTGGACCGGCCATGGTATCAGCCGTTTGGCCACAACCCACGACACGGCCCGCGCATACCGTATGAAACGGTTCTCCTATGCCGTATTAAACGGCTGCCGCGTCCTTCTCGAACCTTTCGGGACGATCAGGTGCAACTCTCCTATGTCCTTTGCCTCACCTTCGCGATCAACGATCGCTCCAGCTGACAAGGGACGTGCGGGAAAGATCGTCCGCTGAGCGCTGATGCCCCATATCAAGACCGGCGTCCAAAGTGGAGGCCGGCCGATCCTTAACTATCCTGGTGATACCCGATAACGGGCCCCCGCGCCGGGGCATTCGGAGAATAGCGCAGGGAGTGTGGGGGTCTGAGCTCGCAGTGCGATGGCAACACACCCACCACTTTTACCACCAGGACCCCACCTCGGCGCATCATGGACCGAGTGGTGGTGTCAGCCAGTGGCCTTAACCGACCACCAGGCCCGCGCCTGCCGCGCGTCGGTTGACGCGCGGTTCTCCTTGGCCGTCATGGACGGCTGCCGCGTCCTTCCCTACTCTTGCGAGATGGGATGGAGCAGCTCCTCCGGTGTCCCTTGCTTCACCTTCGCGATCAACGATCGCTCCAGCTGGCAAGGGACGTGCGGGAATGATCGTCCGCTGAGCGCTGATGCTTATACCTAGACCGGCGTCCAAAGTGGAGGCCGGCCGCTCCCTTATTCGCTTCCCCTTCGCGATGGCTGCCCATACAGCGATCGTTCCAGGTACTGAGCCCCCCCCCGGCACGACAAGCCTAGGGAGCCGCGGGTAACTTCGTCCGCGGTGGGGGGGGGGAACCTAACCTAACCTTTTTTTTTTTTTTTTTTTTTTTTACTTGGGGAAATGCTGTTGCGCATACCCTCCCGCGGCGCTGGTGATCCATTGCGGAAGGGTTATGTGGGACTCGCGGTCTGTGCATACCCACTAAAACCCCAAGGCGCCATCTCTTCGCTATGGGACGGGTGCGGGTAACAGCGTAGCCTTATCGCCACCCCCGGTCCAGCGACTGTCGCTTTCGCGACTCTCTTTATCACAGCCAGCATCACAGTTCTCCGCCTGTATAGGGGGCGGGGATTTATATCACAAGAAATTTTACAATCACAATAAAATAAAGTAAAAATAACAATTTTAATAATTAAGCACAGATGACAATCACAATCTATGGTGGCTGAATATAACCTAGCCTTCTCCGGCCCGCGCGTCGTCGCCTAACTGCGCTTGCCATTGGGTCGGCCTCGCGGGCGCGTTCTGCCTCCTCCTTCACCTTCAGAACCTTGCAGAAATCAAGGAAGGCATCCCATGGACCGTCACCACCGGCCTCTGACATCCTTTCTATCACCACCGCAAGCGTTAGGTCTTGTGTGGTGATACCGAGGGCACTCGTCAGAGTGGACCTTTCCGCCGACCATGCCGGGCACATCAACAGTGTATGTTCGGCCCTATCCTCTCCTGCGCCACAGTGGTGGCACTCCGGACTCGCCTCTCTTCTTGCCACTTTGAAGAGGAAGTGGCCGAAACAACCATGCCCGGAGATCATTTGCGCCGCGTGGTATGTTAAAGATTTGGTCGCCCGTCTCTCTAACCACTGTTTCAGGACTGGCGCAATGGCACTCACCGTCCACAGACCAGCCCTTGCCTCCTGCAGCCGTCTTTGCCACTCTTCAGTGGCCCACTCATGGGCTTCATTTTGCCACCTCCTAACATGGTCGAGGCCCGGTTCTGCCCCCTCTTTCTTCGCCTCTCGCCTTCTCCAGAAAACGCGGGACAGCGCAACTGCATCCAGCGACCATGGCGTTGTAGCTGCAATGAGACAGGCTGCGTCGAAGGAAACGGAGCGGTAGCACCTTGCCTGTCTTACTGCTATCGCTCTCTGCTGTTGCCTCAGTATTCTCGTATTCTCTTTGCTCAAAGTTTCAGCCCACAGTGGGCAACCGTAAAGAGCCTGGGACCGGGCTACGCCAGCCAGAAGACGGCGGCTTTTCTCGCCTGGACCATCCAGGTTTGGCATAATTCTACCCAACGCAGCAGCTGTGGCGCTAAGCTTCGGTGCCAGTCCTTTAAAGTGAGGCACGAAACTCCATCTCGAATCCAGCACGAGACCCAAATATTTAATTGTTGTGCCAATTCTAATGTCTGCTCCGCGGACAGTGATGAAGGCATCCCCCGGAAGTTTTTTGCGAGGGCCATGGAAGCCGACAGCCTGACTTTTGAGTAGCGCAACACTTAGTCCCAACCTTGCGATTCTCTCGACCACCATGGCGACTCCGGCGGTTCCCCTCATGCGAGCCTCTCTAAAATCCCGCCCTGTAGCCACGACGAGGGTGTCGTCGGCATAGCAGATAAGGCTAACTCCGTGTGGCAGCGATCCCCTCAACACCACGTCGTACCCCAGGTTCCACAATAGTGGACCCAGGACAGATCCCTGTGGGACTCCACACTCGACAGGGTAACTCCTCCATCCTTCTATGGTCGGGTAGGAAATGCTTCTGTCCGAGAGGTAGGAGCCGACCATTCTTCTGAGGTATAGGGGTACTTCGTGCAGAGACAGTCCCTCCAAGATTGCGCGGTGCGTTATAGTATTGAAAGCGTTTGCGATATCTAGGGAAACCGCCAACGCCACGCCGTCCTCGGAAAACGCTCGACGGCAAATTTCACGTAGACGCGCCACGGCGTCAATCGCTGATCGTGCTCGCCGGAACCCATATTGACAATCGGCCAGATCTGGTCCTTCCGTTCTCAGATGTCTCTCAATGCGCGCAACGAGTATCCTTTCAAACAGTTTTCCACCTTCACTCAACAAAACGATGGGTCTGTACGCACCCGTTGAATCGTCAGGCTTTCCCGGCTTCCTGAGAAGGACCAGTCGACCGGTCTTCCAAGCGCCGGGAAAGCGGCCTTCCCTCATGAGATTTGTGAGGAGGCCCCCAAACCTGTCCAACATTGCCTCATCCTTCAAAGCGGCAGCCCAGACCTTACCGTGAAAGCCATCGAGGCCCGGGGCCGTCCTTTTGCTGGTCACTTTTGAGAGCGCCGCGCCCACCTCATCTCTTCCCACCTCGGGAAACTCGGAGACAACTCCATCCATTCCCTCACTGCGAACCACCGCTGACGATGGAAAAAGGCTGGAGACCACCGATGCCAGTAGCCGCGGCTCGATGCTAGCGGTGAGTGGGGGAGCCCAGGGTCGCAGCTTGTTCATCACCATTCGGTATGGCCGCCCCCACGGGTCATGCTCCAGGGTTGCGAGAAGCTCTCGCCACGCGGTTTACTTGGGGAAATGCTGTTGCGCATACCCTCCCGCGGCGCTGGTGATCCATTGCGGAAGGGTTATGTGGGACTCGCGGTCTGTGCATACCCACTAAAACCCCAAGGCGCCATCTCTTCGCTATGGGACGGGTGCGGGTAACAGCGTAGCCTTATCGCCACCCCCGGTCCAGCGACTGTCGCTTTCGCGACTCTCTTTATCACAGCCAGCATCACAGTTCTCCGCCTGTATAGGGGGCGGGGATTTATATCACAAGAAATTTTACAATCACAATAAAATAAAGTAAAAATAACAATTTTAATAATTAAGCACAGATGACAATCACAATCTATGGTGGCTGAATATAACCTAGCCTTCTCCGGCCCGCGCGTCGTCGCCTAACTGCGCTTGCCATTGGGTCGGCCTCGCGGGCGCGTTCTGCCTCCTCCTTCACCTTCAGAACCTTGCAGAAATCAAGGAAGGCATCCCATGGACCGTCACCACCGGCCTCTGACATCCTTTCTATCACCACCGCAAGCGTTAGGTCTTGTGTGGTGATACCGAGGGCACTCGTCAGAGTGGACCTTTCCGCCGACCATGCCGGGCACATCAACAGTGTATGTTCGGCCCTATCCTCTCCTGCGCCACAGTGGTGGCACTCCGGACTCGCCTCTCTTCTTGCCACTTTGAAGAGGAAGTGGCCGAAACAACCATGCCCGGAGATCATTTGCGCCGCGTGGTATGTTAAAGATTTGGTCGCCCGTCTCTCTAACCACTGTTTCAGGACTGGCGCAATGGCACTCACCGTCCACAGACCAGCCCTTGCCTCCTGCAGCCGTCTTTGCCACTCTTCAGTGGCCCACTCATGGGCTTCATTTTGCCACCTCCTAACATGGTCGAGGCCCGGTTCTGCCCCCTCTTTCTTCGCCTCTCGCCTTCTCCAGAAAACGCGGGACAGCGCAACTGCATCCAGCGACCATGGCGTTGTAGCTGCAATGAGACAGGCTGCGTCGAAGGAAACGGAGCGGTAGCACCTTGCCTGTCTTACTGCTATCGCTCTCTGCTGTTGCCTCAGTATTCTCGTATTCTCTTTGCTCAAAGCTTCAGCCCACAGTGGGCAACCGTAAAGAGCCTGGGACCGGGCTACGCCAGCCAGAAGACGGCGGCTTTTCTCGCCTGGACCATCCAGGTTTGGCATAATTCTACCCAACGCAGCAGCTGTGGCGCTAAGCTTCGGTGCCAGTCCTTTAAAGTGAGGCACGAAACTCCATCTCGAATCCAGCACGAGACCCAAATATTTAATTGTTGTGCCAATTCTAATGTCTGCTCCGCGGACAGTGATGAAGGCATCCCCCGGAAGTTTTTTGCGAGGGCCATGGAAGCCGACAGCCTGACTTTTGAGTAGCGCAACACTTAGTCCCAACCTTGCGATTCTCTCGACCACCATGGCGACTCCGGCGGTTCCCCTCATGCGAGCCTCTCTAAAATCCCGCCCTGTAGCCACGACGAGGGTGTCGTCGGCATAGCAGATAAGGCTAACTCCGTGTGGCAGCGATCCCCTCAACACCACGTCGTACCCCAGGTTCCACAATAGTGGACCCAGGACAGATCCCTGTGGGACTCCACACTCGACAGGGTAACTCCTCCATCCTTCTATGGTCGGGTAGGAAATGCTTCTGTCCGAGAGGTAGGAGCCGACCATTCTTCTGAGGTATAGGGGTACTTCGTGCAGAGACAGTCCCTCCAAGATTGCGCGGTGCGTTATAGTATTGAAAGCGTTTGCGATATCTAGGGAAACCGCCAACGCCACGCCGTCCTCGGAAAACGCTCGACGGCAAATTTCACGTAGACGCGCCACGGCGTCAATCGCTGATCGTGCTCGCCGGAACCCATATTGACAATCGGCCAGATCTGGTCCTTCCGTTCTCAGATGTCTCTCAATGCGCGCAACGAGTATCCTTTCAAACAGTTTTCCACCTTCACTCAACAAAACGATGGGTCTGTACGCACCCGTTGAATCGTCAGGCTTTCCCGGCTTCCTGAGAAGGACCAGTCGACCGGTCTTCCAAGCGCCGGGAAAGCGGCCTTCCCTCATGAGATTTGTGAGGAGGCCCCCAAACCTGTCCAACATTGCCTCATCCTTCAAAGCGGCAGCCCAGACCTTACCGTGAAAGCCATCGAGGCCCGGGGCCGTCCTTTTGCTGGTCACTTTTGAGAGCGCCGCGCCCACCTCATCTCTTCCCACCTCGGGAAACTCGGAGACAACTCCATCCATTCCCTCACTGCGAACCACCGCTGACGATGGAAAAAGGCTGGAGACCACCGATGCCAGTAGCCGCGGCTCGATGCTAGCGGTGAGTGGGGGAGCCCAGGGTCGCAGCTTGTTCATCACCATTCGGTATGGCCGCCCCCACGGGTCATGCTCCAGGGTTGCGAGAAGCTCTCGCCACGCGGTTTCCTTTGCGGTTGCTATCGCGTCGCGCAGAGCTCTTTTAGCTGTCTGGTAGCCGCAACACAGCCGTGCCTCCTCTTCCGAGTTTCTCAGAGTGTCTCTTCTTCTTCTGTATCTAGTATACTTTCTCCGTTCAGAGATGCAGGCTGATCTTAGCTTGGCAAGCTCTGGGGACCACCAATATATTTGATTTTTGGGTGGTACGACGCGTATCCTGGACATCGAGGCGTCAGAGACCCGAGTTAATGCTTCCCCGAATCATCGCACTTCGTCCTCGGTCGTTGGTCCCGGTCGGGAACACCACATCTCGACTGTCATCGCGGCTGCCATTGCTTCCCGATCAAAAGTGCGGAGGGCCCATTTGGGCCCGATCTCTGATATGGCCCTTGGATTACCCAAAAACTGCGTCGAACCAATATCAAATCGGATGTATCTGTGATCAGAGAGGGTCTCCACCTCCTTAACGACCCTCCACATTTGTAGCTTGCGCGCAATCATTGGACTCGCGAAAGTGACGTCAACAATGGAGCAGCCTGCACTTCGTACGCAGGTGTACTCGGACCCCTGATTTAAAAGTGTCAAATCGTGTGACCCTATCCATTGGCATAGTGCGTCTCCTCTTCCTCGATCATCTGGGGCTCCCCACGCAGGAGACTTAGCATTAAAATCACCAGCCACGATTATTCCGCTTGGGCGGGCCCATTCCACCAAAACATCCAGACCTACCAGGTACTGTTCAAACTCAGCTAACGACCTATTTGGTGAGAAATACGCGCTGATGACCACGAGGTCAGCTGTAACCTTAACTGCAACACACCCGCTACCCTTGCAGACAGCAAGTGCTGCACGGTTATTTTCCAAGGCCACTACGGCGACGCCGTTGAGGTGTAGTATGTATGTACTTAGGTACCTATTGGTAAGATCTATTATAAAAGAAATGTATTCAATCTATAGACCAGTAATAAAAGGTAATCACTTGAGAACAGTCGTTTGAATAACTCAATATCCCCTCATGGCGACCCATGCCATATTTGGGGCGCGTGACGCGATTTCATACTCGGTGTAGTGTTACGGCTCCAAAACTATCGAACTGAACTATGTATCTATTAGTGAATTGTTTTAATTTGATCTACTTACTTGAGTATTTTAATGAATTCCGTGCATATAATCTATTCTTATTTTACGTTGAATTTCGAAAACCCAGTTACAATGTGCCGATCAAACGTGGAAAAGGAAACTGTTTTCTTAAACCAGAACACTGCTGGTTCGAATACTGCCCATGTTGAAGAAATGAAACTACATATTTCAACGATTAGTATAATCCTGATTGTGATATGCGTTCTGCTGGGTCTTGGCGCTCTATATTTTGCATGGAAACAATATAGGAAATGCCATCATTCTTGGATCAGGGACCAGATTTTGCAAAATAGCCTTCGACGATCATTCAGCCGTACCAGAGCCATTCGCGGAGAACAACCAATTGATATCCCGATGAACTAGCAAATGTTTGAGAATTTTGAAGAAAATTGTGTGCATAAAGTGTGTTATGTGCGTGTGGTGCGTAAATATAAATATTATTCGATTCTCGCGCATCGTGAAAAATAATTATAAAAAAAAAGAGTTTAGATAAATATAAAAAAATATAGACACTAAGTTGAATTATGAACTTTACATTTATAATAATGAGCTAAAAATAGATTGTTAGTTTCATCTCATTGTTATGGTGATCGCATTACGGAGTATCGACTGACGTTCTGTGGCCCTACTACGGTAACTCACTATGAGAGTTGGTATGTATTTAAATACTATTATATTATTTTGTATGAAGTAATGGTAGATGAATTATTAAAATGTTTGGATGAACTTCAAACAATAAGGAAATATTTAATTAAGAAAGGAAAATCTAGATTTAAGGGTAATGTAATAAAAAATAAGTTACTTGAGGTTGAGATAATTTATGGAAAAAGTAAAGAATTAATTAATACATTGTCTACAAAGCAAGACATAAAATCAGATGTTTTAAAAACTTTAACTTTGATAAAGAATGAAATAAAGTCTTGTTATTCACATATTATTAATTTATGTACTGAAATAAATCCTGATAACGACTGTGAGAGTGGTTCTTGTGAAAAGGATTTAAATACAGAATTAAACATGGAGTTTGATTTAAAAACGGCGTGTAGTTTGATTCCTGTGATGAACGGTAATGAAAATAACATCAGGAGTATCATTGATTCTGTGGAAATGTACGCAGATATGTTAAAAGATACGGATAGAAAATTGCTTATTAAATTCGTTTTAAAAAGTAGATTATCAGAAAATGCTAAATTACGTATGTCAAGTGAATATACATCTGTGAAAGATCTTGTCAGCGATTTACGTAGAACTCTTTTGCCTAAAAAATCATTTACTGCTATCCAATCGCGGTTACAAAATGCTACACAAGGTTGGCGTACAGTAGACCAGTACGGTGCAGAATTAGAAAAGCTATTTACCAACCTGACAATATCTCAAGCAGATGGAAATTCTGAAAGTTATTCCGTATTAAAACCTTTGAATGAAAAATTGGCCATTAAACGTTTTGCAGATGGATTGAGAGATTCACGGTTAAGTACTATTATAGCTGCGCGTAACTACAACAGTTTGAATGACGCAATTCAGGCGGCGAAAGACGAGGAATTGTCAGCAGCATCGACTTCGGCAGGTGAAAATGTCATGCAATTTTCACGTCGTGGTAGAGGTAAGTCTCGAAGTAATAACAATTTTAGGAATCTCCGAGGATCTAATCATCAGTCACGTGGTCAAAGAGGACGTCATAACTACCAAAATTCAAATAATTTTCGTAACAATTACAGAGGTAATTTTAACAATGTTCCAAACAACTTTGGTAGAGGAGAATTCGGTAACACACATGGACGTTCATTCCATAATTCTCGTAGTAATGGCAGAGGTTCGTATTCTAATAATTCAAACCGTGGTCGAGGTAACCAATTTTCGAACGACAATCGATCGAATTATGAAACTCGTAGTAGTGGTAACGGTAATAATAATAATAATAGAGTGTTTTGTAATAATGCAGCGGTTAATAACGAAACATTAAATCCAAATTCAAACGAAATGCAGTTTTTTCTATCTTAAGCATAATATTTTGGCACTGAAGGGCAAAGCAAAATTTTTAGTTTTGTATGTAGGTAATAAAAAATATTTTTGGTTAATTGACACCGGGGCATCTTTGTCCGTAATTAAAAGAGATGCGTTACCTAGTAACAGTACAGTAATTAAAGATGAAACTGTGATAAATGGTATTGGGGGTCAGATTCAATCATCTGGATTTGTGGAATTTTCTCTGACTCATCGTGATGAACAACACTTTGTTGACTTTAATATCAAGCTTCATGTATTTGATAGCATACCATTAAAGGCTGATGGTATTTTAGGTTTAGATTTCTTGTGTCATTATGCGTCGAATATCAACTTGGAGACTAATATAATTACACTCTCTAATTATGGAATGGAATATTCATTGCAACTTCGTGACATCATCGACTACTCAAACGAGGTGTTACATATACCAGCGCGTAGTGAATCGTTTCATTATTTATTTATCAATGGTTATGTAGGTGATTGTATTATCCATAACAAACAATTAGCGGATAATGTTTTTCTTGCAGGATGTATAGGTAAAATAAAAAATAATAGACTACCTGTCAAAATTTTAAACACCAATGAACACGATGTTACTTTGCCAATGTTTCAACCTGAGATTTACTCAATTGAAGATTATGACTTATGCGACTTTAAAGCTAATATTAATAGTTTAGAGCGCGCAAAAACCTTGTTAAGTATTTTAAAATTAAATCATTTAAATTCGGAAGAACGGAAATCTATTCAAGAATTATGTGCTAAGTATTCAGATGTTTTCTTTTTACACGGTGATAAATTAACAACTACAAATATTTATGAGCAATCAATAACTTTAAAACCGAATACTAGTCCAGTTTATGTTAAGCAGTATCGATTGCCTCATTCAATGAAAAATGAAGTAAACAAACAAATAAAAAAAATGATTGATAATGATATTATAGAGGAAGCACAGAGCGAGTGGTCTAGCCCAATTTTATTAGTACCAAAGAAGAGTGAAAATGAGAAAAAATGGCGACTAGTAGTCGATTATCGAAAACTTAACGACTGTATTGTAGATGATAAATTCCCTTTGCCGAATATTACTGAAATTTTGGATTCGCTCTCTGGATCAGTATATTTTTCACATTTAGATCTGAATCAAGGTTATTACCAAGTGGCTTTAGATAAACATAGTAGAGAGTACACTGCGTTTACTACCAATACTGGGCAATACCAGATGAAAAGGTTGCCGATGGGACTCAAAACAAGTCCAAGTGCTTTTAGTAGAGTCATGTCAGTAGCTATGTCAGGGTTGACGTATGATAAATGTTTTATATATCTTGATGATTTAGTAGTTTTTGGAAGAAATTTAGATATACACAATAAAAATTTAACTGACGTTTTGGAAAGACTTAGAAAAATTAATTTAAAATTAAATCCGGAAAAATGTAATTTTTTGAAGAAAGAAATTCTGTATTTAGGACATTTAGTTTCAGAAAAGGGAGTTTTACCTGACCCATCAAAAGTAGAAATATTACAAAAATATCCTGTGCCAACGAATACAGATGAAGTTAAAAGATTCGTAGCATTTTGTAATTATTACAGGAAATTTATTAAAAATTTCGCAGACATAACTTATCCATTAAATAAATTAACTAGAAAATATCAGCCATTTATTTGGACTGATGTGTGTCAAAAGGCATTTGAAACATTAAAACATGCTTTGACTACTCCACCTGTACTCGAATTTCCAGATTTTTCAAATAATAATGAGTTTATCATTCAAACAGACGCTTCAGGTACAGCTATTGGAGCGGTTTTGTGTAATAAAAATTTAAAACCAGTAGCTTATGCTAGCAGACCCCTCAATAAAGCTGAACTTAACTACCCGACTATTCAAAAAGAGTTAGTAGCTATTGTGTGGGCTGTGAAATACTTTAGACCTTATGTGTACGGCAAATCATTTACAATTATGACCGACCATAGGCCTTTAATATATTTATTTTCTATGAAGGACCCATCAAGTAGACTTCTTAAATTTAGACTAGCCTTAGAAGAATATGATTTTAAAATTTTATATGTTAAAGGGAAAGATAATAGCGTTGCAGATGCATTATCTAGAATTAATATAACATCCGATACTTTAAAACAAATGAATGAAGACATTATGTTAGTCATGACTAGAGCTCAGAAGCGACAGTTAGAGTTAGACAAACAACTGAATACATCTAATTTTAGTAACCGTGATGAGACGTGGCCTGATCAACCACAAGTAGTTGAGGTTCTAAAAATACCAAATAATTCCGTCGAAATGACTTTTATAGAAAATGACGAATTAAATAAATTAAAACTACAAAATGTTATTGACGAAGAAAAGGAATGTTTTCTTTATAGTAATCGTAGAAAAATGTTGTATATTAACCTTAACTTTAGGGCACAATTTACGCGAGTCGAATTTGTGACTAAGTTAGGAGAATTTTGTAAAAGAATAAATATAAAGGAACTATGCATAGTAAAAAATAAAGAATATGAAAGTTTTATTAAAGACGTATTGAAAGAAATAAAAGATAATAAGGATTGGACCGGTCCACGTATCTATGTATTAAGAGGAGTTAAAAGAATTGATTGTGAAGAAGAAAAAAAATATATTTTACATGACTTCCATCTATTACCCACCGCAGGTCATGCAGGTGTGCGTAGGATGACAAATAATATAAAGAGGAAATTTTACTGGCCAGGCTTAGACAACGATGTCAAGGAATTCGTGAGTAAATGTATAAAATGTCAGAAAATGAAGCATTGTAGGTATATCAAGGCGCCCATGGAGATAACTACAACGGCTTCACATGCATTTGAAAAGATCTATCTCGACGTCGTAGGTCCTTTAGAAAGGGACATTGAAGGTAATTCTTACATTTTGACCTTACAGTGCGAACTTACTAAGTTCGTAGAAGCATATCCTTTGAAAACGAAGGAAACCGTAAGTATAGCAAGAGCATTAGTTAATAATTTTATTTTAAGATTTGGAATACCGAATACCATCGCGACTGATCGTGGGACTGAATTCGTATCTTCTGTAATGGAACAGGTATGTAAACTCTTAAATATAAACAAATTAACTTCAACAGCGTATCATCACCAATCCATCGGTGCGCTTGAAAATTCACATAAGAATTTAGGAGCTTTCTTAAGAATACATTGTAACGGCCAAAAAGATACATGGAGTCAATGGCTACCATTTTGGTGTTATAGTTTCAATAATGCTGTTCATACAGAAACGAAATACACTCCATTTGAGCTGGTATTTGGTAGAGCTAGTATAATACCATCTAGAGTAAGTCAATATATTGAACCTTTATATAATCCAGATAATTATGCTTTAGATCTTAAGTATAGGTTGCAAGTAGCACACCAAGATGTTCGTAATAATTTAATTGTAAGTAAACATAATCGTAAATCTTCTTATGATAAATATTTAAATAATATAACATATAGTAATGGTCAATTAATATTAGTTAAAAATGAAACAGCTAGTAAGTTAGACCCGCAATGGGATGGACCATTTGTTGTATCAAAAGATTTAGGTGCTAATGTTGAAATTTCCAAAAATAATAAAACCAAGTTAATCCATAAAAATAGAACTAAACCATTTATAATATAAGCTATTATTATTATTATTTTTTTTTTTTTTGCTTTTATAATCTTTGTTTTATTATTTTGAAAAAAAAAAAAAATGTGTAATTTGTGTTAACATTTTTTTTTTCTTTCTCTCACCCCCGAGGTGAGGTGTAGTATGTATGTACTTAGGTACCTATTGGTAAGATCTATTATAAAAGAAATGTATTCAATCTATAGACCAGTAATAAAAGGTAATCACTTGAGAACAGTCGTTTGAATAACTCAATATCCCCTCACGTCTCTATCAGAAAACCAACTATTTTTTGAGGTCGCATATGGTTCCGAAGCAATGGCAACGTTAATAGACCACTGTGCCATGCTTTGATTAAAAAGGTCTTGTGCTGCGACACAGTGGTTGAGGTTCGCCTGGAGGAGCCGTAAATTGGAGCTAGTCATCAGCGGTTCCATCATATCCATCTATGCCCCCGTCCGGTGGGGTAGACTCGGCCTGTGTCTCGAGCCTCGGTCTGTGTCGCTTCGATGCTGGAGCGCTGGGGGCCGGACAGATTGCGCTCCCCAGGCGATGATCAGCCTTGCGGCCCGCGTCTTTACAGAGTGCACATGTTATTTTTGCCGTGCAATTCGTCGCATGGTGACCTGACTGTGCGCACCGGAAGCAGGTATCACTACGGTCCGTGGTTGATGTGCACCTGATCGCTACATGACCCTTTTGAAGGCACCGGTAGCACCTAATTTCTCTGTGTTCTAACACAGTTACTTTAGCTGCTACCCAGCCTATAAGCAACCTATCTGCAGATATTTTCTTCGCTACTTGGATTGGACAACGAACCCATGCTCCGAATAGACCAGTTCTATCGATGCGAATCTCGTTGACCGTAATTTTATCAGGGTGGCAACCGCCTTTTGCAGCTATGGCGTCCCTAATGTCATCTTTGGTGACAGCATCGTCAAGTCCAGCCACCCGGACCTCGGCACACTTCTCAGGTCTCGTTATATTTACACCGCTTAGGCGTAATTGTTTTAATTTTTCAGCGAGTGAATCCGCCCGTTCCCCACTGTCGATTCCAGGAAGCTCGAGGATCACGGCGCCAGTTGCAGCCCTCTTAAATCTGACGGATTCTATACCCATCTCTGACAGATTTATCTTTTCTTTGGCCTCTCGCAAAACCGTCGCATATGACTTTTCTTTATCAGTAATAGTCATAACTACAGCTGTTGACCTCGGTATTTTCAATTTGCTACGCGACGGAGGTACGGTCGTAGCTTTTTTTATCCTCTGCCTGTCCTTTCTTGGGTTTACGTCTCTTTTTTTGCCAACCGTCGTCCACTCTCGATCCTCAGAAGCTTGAACGGGGCCGGACAGCGGCGCCGGTGGAGTGTCACTGTTTACCTTGGCAGCGGAAGCGAGTATATTCGTTCCCGTTGTACTACTGGTCATTTCCGAATTTACGGGTGTCGAAGAATCTCCGGCATTCGGAGGGCTGTCGGTAGACTGCTTATTTTTACCACTCGCTAAGGGCGGCCTTAATGTGATATCGGGGTTCAGGCGTGGCTCTAAGTTGGCCAGCCGAGCATTAAGGCAATCACCCAGTTGTCTCATAAGTCGGCCCTCAAGCTCAGCAAATAGCTGATGCAGCTGCGGCGTAGGTGCCTCGTGCGGTTTTTTGGCCTGTTTAGACTTCTGCTGTACTGGCTGCTGCTGCATCTGCTGTACAAGAGCTCTCAGCTCTGCCATCTCTCTTCGTAGCGCCTCTATCTGCCCATGAAGTCGCTGGTTCTCATTTCGGAGCGCAATGGTTTCTTCGCTTGTTGTTCGGTCTGCCAGCTCTTCGGCATCTCGACGAATCGATGTCACAGCCTTGTTGAGCACCCCAACAAAAGTGCCCTTCAAGTTTGTAGAGTTCCTGGCGACCTTCTCAACGGCAGCAAGACTGACTTCGATTCTTCTCCTTGGGTCGGCAGGATGCTCCACCACTCCTGCGCCACGCGGCTTGGTCAGAGGACTCGGGGCACCCTCTAAGGGCTCGGTCTCTGTCCTCTCCTCCCGATCTGCCTTCTTAATTTTGTTAGCTCCAGACCGCGATTTGCGAACCGATGGCGGGGTTCCTGCATCGCTGGAGCTGCATTCCTCCTTTCTCCTTTTTCGACGAAAGAATCGCGTCTGTCGCCCCTGTAAGTGTGGCGAGTTTATGGATGTGAAGGAGGCGTCGGCGCTGAGCATTTCGCAGCTCGTCTCGTGTTCAGCCTCCGTCACCTTTTCTCTCACCTCGCCACGGTCGATTGAGTCACCGATGGCCGCCACTTCGCGATCCTCGCTATGCGGACTCCGTGCTGGAACAGGTGTTCGCACCAACAGCACCCTACACTCCTTCACAGAGGTTGGCTGCGTCTGCCTAGATGCTTCGCCTTCCTCCGCAGTGCAATCCTTGCTTTCCCTCTCCTCTCCACTTTCCTTAGCATGAGTGGTGCCCCCCCCCCAGAGTACGTTGGGGCTTAGCCATGGCATCGCCATGGGTGGGATTTAACCCACCTGGGGTAGTTGAACGCGTAATTCCCTTCATGCTTGCTTTGTTTTGTACAGGGGGTGCTCCCCTGTGGCCCTCAACTTGACCCATATGCCGCAGCCGAGTGCCGAGGCTGAAGCGGGTCCTCGTCATCACGCCGATAAGACTCGGGGACGCGTTTTTGGGCGCTAGGCATTGACCTACCTGTCAATGACCTCAATCCCTCACGAGAGGGGATTAGGTGTCCGACACCACGTTCCTCAGCGCCGGACGTTAGGGGATTTTTATCTCGAGGTTACCTTCCTCTGCGCCATGACCACTATCCTTGCTAGCAGTATTTATACACCTCAGTCCATCTCACATCCCGCATGGTTCATAGGAATGATCTAGTCGGGAGAGATACATTCGTGACGTTCACAAAACACTAAAAAAGTCCCTTGCTTCACCTTTGCAATGTAAAACCACTCTAGCTGGCAAGGGGCTGGCGGGAATCTCGTCCGCAGAGCGCTGATGCTCTTATACCAGACCGGCGTCCAAAGTGGAGGCCGGTCGAAACCCTATTTGCTTCTCCTTCGCGACGGCACTCGCGACACTGCCGTCGGTCCAGGTACTGAGCCCCCCCCGGCACGACAAGCCCAGGGAGCCGCGGGTAAATTCTTCCGCGGGGGGGGGAACCTTTTTTTTTTTTTTTTTTTTTTTTTTTTTTTAACGTGGGGAAATGCTTTACGCATACCCTTCGCGGCGCGTATCTGCTACTGGCGGAGGGTTATGTGGGACTAGCCAACTGTGCCTACCCACTAAAACCCCACGGCGCCACCATCACTCGCTCTAGGCGGGACACGGTAACAGCGGGGCCTTGTCCGCGTCCCGCCACGCGATCTACCGTTGTCCGGTTCTCCTTGGCCATGTTGATTGGTAGCGGCCCTTGTCACCACCAAGAGCAGCCACCAGATCGCCCTCGTCACCTTTTTGAATTAGAGCGTTGGGGTTCCGGCATGTTGCTTACAGGGATGCATCAGCATCCCTTCTTTTAGACGCAAACGCCCTTGAGCCCCTGCTTTTGCAACGGTTATGGCGCAAGACGCGCATTCGCGCGTACCCGCCGTTTTCTTCGACGACATGGGTGGGCTGCGGGATCCATCTCCCTGGCCCGCTCCGACTCCTCCTTGGCGCTCATAACGGCTTCGCAGAATTTGCGTAGTGTCTTCCATCGGCCGTCGTCATCCGCATTCAGAACTGCTCTGACGACGTTACCGAGGGTGACATCTTCGCCTTGTAGGATGTCCAGCAGAGGCCTTCGCTCCGCCTCCCATGCTGGACAGCTCGCCAAAGTATGGAGCGCATCATCGATTGCACCAACGGTGCAATGGTGGCAGGTGGGTGCCACTTCACGCCCGACTACCCTGTGTAGGTAACTGCCGAAACATCCATGACCGGACAGCACCTGTACAAGCCGGAAGCTGAGGTGGCCCCAGCGTCTGTTGACCCATGCCTTCAAAACGGGAGCTATTGCGTTGACCGTGTAGCTTCCGGATACTTCATCCGTCAGCTCCACGGCCCACGCTTCCAGAACTCGCTCTTGCTCCCCGGCGCGCCAGGCACGTACCTCCTCTGGTGCGGGATTTGTGCCTCCCTCTCTTTGCTCAGCCCTTCGCCAGTACACCTCGCTCAGGCCAGCAGCCTCCAGGTGCCACGGTGCGGTACCGGACATGACGCACACAGCGGCGTAGGATACGGTCCGGTACGCCCTCGCAACCCGTATGGCAACGGCGCGCTGTGCTCGCCGAAGGATGTCGCGGTTGGGACGGGACAACTTATCCGCCCAGATCGGGCAGCCGTATAGTGCTTTGGATCGCAGTACATTTGCGTACAGACGGCGACACGCCTCATTCGGTCCGCCCAGGTTCGGCATAAGTCGCGCAAGCATGGCTGCCGTGGCAGCGAGTTTGGGAGCGAGTGCCGTGAAGTGCGCTTTGAAGGCCCATCTGGGATCCAAGACAACACCAAGGTACTTCATGGTCGTACCAACCTCTATGGACACACCACTGACAATAATGTTTGCGCCTTGTGGGGGTGCTCTGCAATGCCCATGGAAACAGATCGCCTCCGATTTTTCGAGGGCAACAACCAACCCAAGTTTCCTTATTTCGGACACGACTCGGGCGACCCCGGCAGTTGCACGCAAGCGTGCTTCCTTGTAATCCTGCCCGCAAGCAACCACGAGTGTGTCATCCGCGTAACATATTGTCTCAACTCCCTGGAGAAGATCGGTCCTGAGTACTCGATCGAACCCAATGTTCCACAGAAGTGGCCCAAGAACGGAGCCCTGTGGAACACCACGCTCCATCCGCAGCTCTCCTTCGCCGACCTGCGATGGAAACTTTACGGTACGTCCACTCAGGTAGGACTTCACGCATCTGACGATATAACGTGGAAGACCATGAAGCTCAAGCCCGTCCTCGATACTCTCCCAGGGCAGAGAGTTGAAGGCGTTTGCGATGTCTAATGACACCGCGAGAACAACTCTGCTCCCGGAGATCCACCGCTCGCAGATGCCTCGCAGGCGCGCAATTGCGTCGACCGTCGACCTACATCGCCGGAAGCCGAACTGCGCGTCGTGTAGGTTCGGTCCTATAGTTTCCAGATGCTCATGTATTCGGCCGGCGATGATCCGCTCAAGGAGCTTGCCAGCCTCATCCAGGAGAACTATAGGGCGATACGCAGAAGGCAACTCGGGGCTTTTTCCACTTTTCCTCAGCAAGACTAAGCGACCTATCCTCCATTTCAACGGGAACATGCCTCTCCTGAGGCATTCCGACAAGAGATCGCGGAAGCGGGGTTCGAGGCCAGCACGAAGGGCCAGCGCCAAGACAAGCCCATGCACCCCGTCGGGTCCAGGTGCAGTTCTCTTTTCCATCATCCTCGAAATAGCGGCCGCGAGTTCAGTCTGTGAGACCTCGGGAACGTCCTCGATGTTTTCACTGCTAACCTGTCGGGTGCGATTCGCGATGGTTTGTGTAGGGAACAGGTTCGTGACCACTGATTCCAGTAGTGCCGGCTCCATTGTGACTGTGAGAGGTGGAGCCCAGGGGCGTAGCTTCTTTGTGACCAGTTGGTATGGGCGCCCCCAGGGATCCCGCTCTAAGGTGTTAAGTAGTTCCTGCCATGCACTCTCCCTTGCTTCGCCGATGGCAGAGCGTAAAGCCAGCTTTGCTTCTTGGAAGGCACTGTACGCACGCCTACTCTCTTCATCGTCAGGGCGCCGTCTTCTACGGGACCTAGTGTATTGTCGGCGAGCCGCAACGCACTCGGCTCTGAGTTGGGCGAGCTGCGGTGACCACCAGTATAGGTTTTTGCTCAGGCGATTGCCAGGGCGACACTTCGGCATTGCGGCATCTGATATGTGTGCCAATGCTTCGTCAAACCACATCGTTTCCGCGTCAATGGCTAATGGTAATGACGGTCGAGGGCTCCAAGCTTGCACCGTTGCCGCTAGCTCCAATTGCTCCCTGTCCAGCTTTTTTAGTGTCCATTTCCGACTCAAGTTGGCCCTTGGACCTGCGGTCGGACTTGCGGATGAGTGGAGAATCCGGAACCGTATGTAGCGGTGGTCGGACAACGTCTCGACCTCCGTCTGCACTTCCCAGTCTCGTAGGTGGGTCACCAACAGAGGACTAGCGAACGTCACATCTACCACTGATTCACCATTTTGTCGGACACACGTTGCCTCCGTGCCACTATTGATGACTACCATGTTGAGGCTCGAGGCCCACTCCAAAAGCGCTTCGCCGTACGGGTCACGCCTGTGCATTCTGGACCCCCACGCGGCAGACTTAGCGTTCAGGTCACCAGCGACTATTACGTGCCCCGACCGGCTCCACTGCACCAAGCTTGCAACTTCGTTTAGGTAAGCCTCGAATTCGGCGAAAGATCGGTTCGGCGAAAAATAGGCGCTGATAATGCACATGTCATCGCCGAGCTTGGCTGCGACGCAGCCATGGCCCCTTTTAACTGCGCCGATACTGGGCGAGTCGGCAACGGGAGTGACTACAATTGCCGCAAGGCCGTCCAGGTCACCCAGCCAGTTATCTCTGTCCGGGATGGTGTAAGGTTCGGAAATTATAGCAACGTTTATGTCCCACTGCGCCATGCTTTGGCATAGTAAGTTTTGCGCTGCAGCGCAGTGGTTCAAGTTAGCCTGTAGGAATCGTACGGCCATATCAGTTCTCGACGGTATCCACAACCTCCATACGCGCGACTTCCTCGTGCGGGGACCTTGAGAGAGCTTTCTTTGGTGACGTACGGCGCCTGGGTACTCTAACACTTGGCGCGGTACAATTACTCCCTCCCAATCTGTGGTCGGACTCTCTTCCGGCTTCTTTGCAGAGTAAGCAGCTAGGTTTAGCACTGCAGCTCGCCGCCTTATGGTCTTTACCACCGCAGCGGTAGCACAGACGGCTACGGTCTATTTCTGACACACAACGGCTGGCTACATGCCCCACCTGAAGGCACTTAAAGCAGCGCATCTCTCGCGGCTTGGCTACAGTGACGTTAGCCGCCACCCAACCAACGAGAAATCGGCCCTCGACTAATTTTTTGGCGGCTGTAATCGGGCAGTTGGCCCACGCCGCTCCGAGGCCCCTCCTGTCTTGCCTTATATGACTGACCCTAACTTGGTCGACCGGACACTCTCCTCTGACTGCAATTGCATCGCGAAGTTCCGTTAAAGTAACTGAGTCATCCAGGCCGGATATGCGGACGTCGACGCACCTGACGGGCCTGGTGACCCTGACACCACTGTCACCCAAAACCTGTTTTAGACGCGCAGCCAGTATATCGGCCTTCCCTCCGCTGTCTGCACCGGGGATTTGTATGATGGTGGCTCCCGTTGCAGCCCGGCGGAATTTCACTCCTTCTATTCCGGCGTCTCTTAGGTCTACTTTTGATCTAGCCTCCCTTAAGGCTGATGCGTAGGTGACGCCACGCATCTCAGACTCCCTGGGCACGGTCAGCACAACTGCTGAGGTGCGGGGTGCCTTTAATTTTGGGAAGGGCCTTGACAGAGGCATGTTGGCTTTCTTCTTCTGACGCATTGGGAGAGGAGTATCAGGGTTTTGGTTTGCCTTCACCCCTTTTCTGTTGCTCCGGGTAACAGTTGTCCAGCCATCGTTGTCGTGGGTAGGCGTCGACGCACTATCGAGTCCCTTTGACATCGATGTGGGGTTTGCTGGTGCACTGGCTTGACGTTTCTCCTCTTCCACCAGCTTTCCTTTTCTGGTTACTTTTGCCCTTTGTTTCCGAGCCTTCTTTCCGACAACAGGTTCTGCTAGCTCGGATATCTTCCCGTTCTTATTTGACTTCTTTTTCGGGTCCGTTCGTTCGAGCGGAGAATCCTCACAGGCAGTTGGCGTAGACTTCCTGCCTTTGCGGTCTGCCGCCAGAGGGGGGCGGATTTGTGGGTCTGGGTTAAGCCTCGATTCGAGGCCTTCTATTTGGGCGTTCACCCGCTCACCCACCTGTCGAAGTATTTTTGCTTCCAACTCCTCTAGACTGGCACGGTCATTGGTAGTCTTCAGTGCCAATCTGAGCTCCCGCATCTCGCTTTGTAGCACCTCCAGTTGTGCTCGGAGGCGTTCATTTTGGAGCTGAAGAGCGCGGGTTTCCTCCGTTAGGGTGCGAACCGCCAAGCTATCTGCCTCGACCCTGATCACTTCGACGGCCTTCTTCAATGTCGCTACAAAGGTACCTTTTAGATTGGCAGAAGACCTGGCCACCTTCTCAACCGCAGCCAGACTGTCCTCGATTCTCCTCTTGGAGTCTCCAACAGTCAAAGCTTCCGGGGACTTAGCGCAAAGAGCCGCCAGTTCAGCCTCCGCAGCTTTCTCCTTCTGTACTTTGAGACTTTTTATAAATTCCCCTTTTGTGAGCTCTCCAGGTGAGCTATCACTTGAGCTCCCTTCCTCGTCCTGTCTTGCGCGCTTTTTAGGACGCCAGAAACGGGATTTTGTAGCTGGAGTACATGGTGCCTCGCCCGGTTTTCGGGGGCTCCGCATATTTTGCGTTGACCCGATGCTCACCATAGACCTACTCGAATCCGAATCTGGGTCGTTGCCTGCCGATTTGAAAAATGCGGCTTCGTCCGGGGTTGAGGGCACTGGTGTTGAGCATGGAGTGCGCTCCAGCACCACTCTGCACTGTTTGATAATCAAGTCCGTATTCAAGCCATGATTCGTCGGTGTTGTATCTGTTGCATGGAGTTGGTCCGCCCCCAGAATACGATGCGGACCGGCTGCCATGACCTGATCGTGGTCATGGGAGGGATTTGACCCTCCTGGGGTAGTCTCTTCCTTATCTGAACTTTCCATGCTTTAGGCTTTTCATATTTAAGAGAGGTAGCTCCCCTCTGAGGCCCTAGTGGCCAGGTTTAACCCCCTGACCATGCGTCCCCTCGCCGGGCCCCTGGAACTTGGGATTCAGGTATCAGGTAATCCAATGTGGATTATCTCGCCACATTCGTTTGACTCATCAAGACAAGAACACTGCAATTATTGAACACCTCTAACATTTGCATCCCGCATGGTTCATGAATATGAACTAGTCGGGAGCGATAAATTGAGGAACACTCCAAAATTAACGACCACAAAACACAGACACAAAAGGCCCCCTGCTTCACCTTCGTCATTAGAAATGACTCCAGCTGGCATGGGGCTGGCGGGAATCTCGTCCGCAGAGCGCTGATGCTGATGATAGACCAGACTGGCGTCCAAAGTGGAGGCCGGTCGAAACCCTATTAGCTTCCCCTTCGCGACGGCACTCGCGACACTGCCGTCGGTCCAGGTACTGAGCCCCCCCCCGGCACGACAAGCCCAGGGAACCGCGGGTAAATTCTTCCGCGGGGGGGGGGGGAACCTAACCTAACCTAACCTAACCTTTTTTTTTTTTTTTTTATCCTGGAGGAATCGTTTTACGACCCCGCGCCTGGGCTGTGCAGTGGCGCGGGAGTGTGGGACTCGGCCTAAAGTCGTTCGGCCCCTACCCTAACTAAACCATCCAGGGCCCACACGGAGCCCCATATGACGTATCCGGGATCATATTTAATATACACCGAATACGCCGGGGAAAACGAGGGCCATTTCCCCCCTCCACTCTCTTTATCACAGCCAATATCACAGAGCTCCGCCTGTATAGGGGGCGGGCATTTATATCACAAGAATATTAAAATCACAATAAAATTAAGTAAGATAACAATTTTAATAATTACACACAAATAACACTCTCATTCCTCTATGGTGGCTGAATATAACCTAACCTTCTCCGGCCCGCGCGTCGTCGCCTAACTGCGCTTGCCATTGGGTCGGCCTCGCGGGCGCGTTCCGCCTCCTCCTTCACCTTCAGAACCTTGCAGAAATCAAGGAAGGCATCCCATGGACCGTCACCACCGGCCTCTGACATTCTTTCTATCACCACCGCAAGCGTTAGGTCTTGTGTGGTGATACCGAGGGCACTCGTCAGAGTGGACCTTTCCGCCGACCATGCCGGGCACCTCAACAATGTATGTTCGGCCCTATCCTCTCCTGCGCCACAATGGTGGCACTCCGGACTCGCCTCTCTTCTTGCCACTTTGAAGAGGAAGTGGCCGAAACAACCATGCCCGGAGATCATTTGCGCCGCGTGGTATGTTAAAGTTTTGGTCGCCCGTTTCTCTAACCACTGTTTCAGGACTGGCACAATGGCACTAACCGTCCACAGACCAGCCCTTGCCTCCTGCAGCCGTCTTTGCCACTCTTCAGTGGCCCACTCATGGGCTTCATTTTGCCACCTCCTAACATGGTCGAGGCCCGGTTCTGCCCCCTCTTTCCTCGCCTCTCGCCTTCGCCAGAAAACCCGGGACAGCGCAACTGCATCCAGCGACCATGGCGTTGTAGCTGCAATGAGACAGGCTGCGTCGAAGGAAACGGAGCGGTAGCACCTTGCCTGTCTTACTGCTATCGCTCTCTGCTGTTGCCTCAGTATTCTAGTATTCTGTTTGCTCAAAGCTTCAGCCCACAGTGGGCAACCGTAAAGAGCCTGGGACCGGGCTACGCCAGCTAGAAGACGGCGGCTTTTCTCGCCTGGACCATCCAGGTTTGGCATAATTCTACCCAACGCAGCAGCTGTGGCGCTAAGCTTCGGTGCCAGTCCTTTAAAGTGAGGCACGAAACTCCATCTCGAATCCAGCACGAGACCCAAATATTTCATTGTTGTGCCAATTCTAATGTCTGCTCCGCGGACAGTGATGAAGGCATCCCCCGGAAGTTTTTTGCGAGGGCCATGGAAGCCGACAGCCTGACTTTTGAGTAGCGCAACTCTTAGTCCCAACTTTGCGATTTTTTCGACCACCATGGCGACTCCGGCGGTTCCCCTCATGCGAGCCTCTCTAAAATCCCGCCCTGTAGCCACGACGAGGGTGTCGTCGGCATAACAGATAAGGCTAACTCCGTGTGGCAGCGATCCCCTCAACACCACGTCGTACCCCAGGTTCCACAATAGTGGACCCAGGACAGATCCCTGAGGGACTCCACACTCGACAGGGTAACTCCTCCATCCTTCTATGGTCGGGTAGGAAATGCTTCTGTCCGAGAGGTAGGAGCCGACCATTCTTCTGAGGTATAGGGGTACTTCGTGCAGAGACAGTCCCTCCAAGATTGCGCGGTGCGTTATCGTATTAAAAGCGTTTGCGATATCTAGGGAAACCGCCAACGCCACGCCGTCCTCGGAAAACGCTCGACGGCAAATTTCACGTAGACGCGCAACGGCGTCAATCGCTGATCGTGCTCGCCGGAACCCATATTGACAATCGGCCAAGTCTGGTCCTTCCGTTCTCAGATGTCTCTCAATGCGCGCAACGAGTATCTTTTCCAACAGTTTTCCACCTTCACTCAGCAAAACGATGGGTCTGTACGCACCCGGTGAATCGTCAGGCTTTCCCGGCTTCCTGAGAAGGACCAGTAGACCGGTCTTCCAAGCGCCGGGAAAGCGGCCTTCCCTCATGAGATTTGTGAGGAGGCCCCTAAACCTGTCCAACATTGCCTCATCCTTCAAAGCGGCAGCCAAGACCTTACCATGAAAGCCATCGAGGCCCGGGGCCGTCCTTTTGCTGGTCACTTTAGAAAGCGCCGCCCCCACCTCATCTCTTCCCACCTCCGGAAACTCGGAGACAACTCCATCCATTCCTTCACTGCGAACCGCCGCTGACGATGGAAAAAGGCTGGAGACCACCGATGCCAGTAGCCGCGGCTCGATGCTAGAGGTGAGTGGGGGAGCCCAGGGTCTCAGCTTGTTCATCACCATTCGGTATGGCCGCCCCCACGGGTCATGCTCCAGGGTTGCGAGAAGCTCTCGCCACGCGGTTTCCTTTGCGGTTGCTATCGCGTCGCGCAGAGCTCTTTTAGCTGTCTGGTAGCCGCGACACAGCCGTGCCTCCTCTTCTGAGTTTCTCAGAGTGCCTCTTCTTCTTCTGTATCTAGTATATTTTCTCCGTTCAGAGATGCAGGCTGATCTTAGCTTGGCAAGCTCTGGGGACCACCAATATATTTGATTTTTGGGTGGTACGACGCGAATCCTGGACATCGAGGCGTCAGAGACCCGAGTTAGTGCTTCCCCGAACCATCGCACTTCGTCCTCGGTCGTTGGTCCCGGTCGGGAACACCACATCTCAACTGTCATCGCGGCTGCCATTGCTTCCCGATCAAAAGTGCGAAGGGCCCATTTGGGCCCGATCTCTGATATGGCCCTTGGATTACCCAAAAACTGCGTCGAACCAATATCAAAACGGATGTATCTGTGATCAGAGAGGGTCTCCACCTCCTTAACGACCCTCCACATTTGTAGCTTGCGCGCAATCATTGGACTCGCGAAAGTGACGTCAACAATGGAGCAGCCTGCACTTCGCACGCAGGTGTACTCGGACCCCTGATTTAAAAGTGTCAAATCGTGTGACCCTATCCATTGGCATAGTGCGTCTCCTCTTCCTCGATCATCTGGGGCTCCCCACGCAGGAGACTTAGCATTAAAATCACCAGCCACGATTATTCCGCTTGGGCGGGCCCATTCCACCAAAACATCCAGACCTACCAGGTATTGTTCAAACTCAGCTAACGACCTATTTGGTGAGAAATACGCGCTGATGACCACGAGGTTAGCTGTAACCTTAACTGCAACACACCCGCTACCCTTGCAGACAGCAAGTGCTGCACGGTTATTTTCCAAGGCCACTACGGCGAGGCCGTCTCTATCAGAAAACCAATTATTTTTTGAGGTCGCATATGGTTCCGAAACAATGGCAACGTTAATAGACCACTGTGCCATGCTTTGATTAAAAAGGTCTTGTGCTGCGACACAGTGGTTGAGGTTCGCCTGGAGGAACCGTAAATTGGAGCTAGTCATCAGCGGTTCCATCATATCCATCTATGCCCCCGTCCGGTGGAGTAGACTCGGCCTGTGTCTCGAGCCTCGGTCTGTGTCGCTTCGATGCTGGAGCGCTGGGGGCCGGACAGATTGCGCTCCCCAGGCGATGGTCAGCCTTGCGGCCCGCGTCTTTACAGAGTGCACATGTTATTTTTGCCGTGCAATTCGTCGCATGGTGACCTGACTGTGCGCACCGGAAGCAGGTATCACTACGGTCCGTGGTTGATGTGCACCTGATCGCTACATGACCCTTTTGAAGGCACCGGTAGCACCTAATTTCTCTGTGTTCTAACACAGTTACTTTAGCTGCTACCCAGCCTATAAGCAACCTATCTGCAGATATTTTCTTCGCTACTTGGATTGGACAACGAACCCATGCTCCGAATAGACCAGTTCTATCGATGCGAATCTCGTTGACCGTAATTTTATCAGGGTGGCAACCGCCTTTTGCAGCTATGGCGTCCCTAATGTCATCTTTGGTGACAGCATCGTCAAGTCCAGCCACCCGGACCTCGGCACACTTCTCAGGTCTCGTTATATTTACACCGCTTAGGCGTAATTGTTTTAATTTTTCAGCGAGTGAATCCGCCCGTTCCCCACTGTCGATCCCAGGAAGCTCGAGGATCACGGCGCCAGTTGCAGCCCTCTTAAATCTGACGGATTCTATACCCATCTCTGACAGATTTATCTTTTCTTTGGCCTCTCGCAGAACCGTCGCATATGACTTTTCTTTATCAGTAATAGTCATAACTACAGCTGTAGACCTCGGTATTTTCAATTTGCTATGCGACGGAGGTACGGTCGTAGCTTTTTTATCCTCTGCCTGTCCTTTCTTGGGTTTACGTCTCTTTTTTTTGCCAACCGTCGTCCACTCTCGATCCTCAGAAGCTTGAACGGGGCCGGACAGTGGCGCCGGTGGAGTGTCACTGTTTACCTTGGCAGCGGGAGCGAGTATATTCGTTCCCGTTGTACTACTGGTCATCTCCGAATTTACGGGTGTCGAAGAATCTCCGGCATTCGGAGGGCTTTCGGTAGACTGCTTATTTTTACCACTCGCTAAGGGCGGCCTTAATGTGATATCGGGGTTAAGGCGTGGCTCTAAATTGGCCAGCCGAGCATTAAGGCAATCACCCAGTTGTCTCATAAGTCGGCCCTCAAGCTCAGCAAATAGCTGATGCAGCTGCGGCGTAGGTGCCTCGTGCGGTTTTTTGGCCTGTTTTGACTTCTGCTGTACTGACTGCTGCTGCATCTGCTGTACAAGAGCTCTCAGCTCTGCCATCTCTCTTCGTAGCGCCTCTATCTGCCCATGAAGTCGCTGGTTCTCATTTCGGAGCGCAATGGTTTCTTCGCTTGTTGTTCGGTCTGCCAGCTCTTCGGCATCTCGACGAATCGATGTCACAGCCTTGTTGAGCACCCCAACAAAAGTGCCCTTCAAGTTTGTAGAGTTTCTGGCGACCTTCTCAACCGCAGCAAGACTGACTTCGATTCTTCTCCTTGGGTCGGCAGGATGCTCCGCCACTCCTGCGCCACTCGGCTTGGTCAGAGGACTCGGGGCACCCTCTAAGGGCTCGGCCTCTGTCCTCTCCTCCCGATCTGCCTTCTTAATTTTGTTAACTCCAGACCGCGATTTGCGAACCGATGGCGGGGTTCCCGCATCACTGGAGCTGCATTCCTCCTTTCTCCTTTTTCGGCGAAAAAATCGCGTCTGTCGCCCCTGTAAATGTGGCGAGTTTATGGATGTGAAGGAGGCGTCGGCGCTGAGCATTTCGCAGCTCGTGTCGTGTTCGGCCTCCGTCACCTTTTCTTTCACCTCGCCATGGTCGATTGAGTCGCCGATGGCCGCCACTTCGCGATCCTCGCTATGCGGACTCCGTGCTGGAACAGGTGTTCGCACCAACAGCACCCTACACTCCTTCACAGAGGTTGGCTGCGTCTGCCTGGATGCTTCGCCTTCCTCCGCAGTGCAATCTTTGCTTTCCCTCTCCTCTCCACTTTCCTTAGCATGAGTGGTGCCCCCCCCCCAGAGTACGTTGGGGCTTAGCCATGGCATCACCATGGGTGGGATTTAACCCACCTGGGGTAGTTGAACGCGTAATTCCCTTCATGCTTGCTTTGTTTTGTACAGGGGGTGCTCCCCTGTGGCCCTCAACTTGACCCGTATGCCGCAGCCGAGTGCCGAGGCTGAAGCGGGCCCTCGTCATCACGCCGATAAGACTCGGGGACGCGTTTTTGGGCGCTAGGCATTGACCTACCCGTCAATGACCTCAATCCCTCACGAGAGGGGATTAGGTGTCCGACACCACGTTCCTCAGCGCCGGACGTTAGGGGATTTTTATCTCGAGGTTACCTTCCTCTGCGCCATGACCACTAGCCTTGCTAGCAGTATTTATACACCTTAGTCCATCTCACATCCCGCATGGTTCATAGGAATGATCTAGTCGGGAGAGATACATTCGTGACGTTCACAAAACACTAAAAAAGTCCCTTGCTTCACCTTTGCAATGTAAAACCACTCTAGCTGGCAAGGGGCTGGCGGGAATGTCGTCCGCAGAGCGCTGATGCTCTTATACCAGACCGGCGTCCAAAGTGGAGGCCGGTCGAAACCCTATTAGCTTCCCCTTCACGACGGCACTCGCGACACTGCCGTCGGTCCAGGTACTGAGCCCCCCCGGCACGACAAGCCCAGGTACCCGCGGGTAAATTCTTCCACGGGGGGGGGGAACCTAACCTTTTTTTTTTTTTTTTTTTTTTTTTTTTTTTTTTTTTTTTACGTGGGGAAATGCTTTACGCATACCTACTAAGTAGTTATGTGGGACTAGCCAACTGTGCCTACCCACTAAAACCCCACGGCGCCACCATCACTCGCTCTAGGCGGGACACGGTAACAGCGGAGCCTTGTCCGCGTCCCACCACGCGATCTACCGTTGTCCGGTTCTCCTTGGGCATGTTGATTGGTAGCGGCCCTTGTCACCACCAAGAGCAGCCACCAGATCGCCCTCGTCACCTTTTTGAATTAGAGCGTTGGGGTTCCGGCATGTTGCTTACAGGGATGCATCAGCATCCCTTCTTTTAGACGCAAACGCCCTTGAGCCCCTGCTTTTGCAACGGTTATGGCGCAAGACGCGCATTCGCGCGTACCCGCCGTTTTCTTCGACGACATGGGTGGGCTGCGGGATCCATCTCCCTGGCCCGCTCCGACTCCTCCTTGGCGCTCATAACGGCTTCGCAGAATTTGCGTAGTGTCTTCCATCGGCCGACGTCATCCGCATTCAGAACTGCTCTGACGACGTTACCGAGGGTGACATCTTCGCCTTGTAGGATGTCCAGCAGAGGCCTTCGCTCCGCCTCCCATGCTGGACAGCTCGCCAAAGTATGGAGCGCATCATCGATTGCACCAACGGTGCAATGGTGGCAGGTGGGTGCCACTTCACGCCCGACTACCCTGTGTAGGTAACTGCCGAAACATCCATGACCGGACAGCACCTGTACAAGCCGGAAGCTGAGGTGGCCCCAGCGTCTGTTGACCCATGCCTTCAAAACGGGAGCTATTGCGTTGACCGTGTAGCTTCCGGATACTTCATCCGTCAGCTCCACGGCCCACGCTTCCAGAACTCGCTCTTGCTCCCCGGCGCGCCAGGCACGTACCTCCTCTGGTGCGGGATTTGTGCCTCCCTCTCTTTGCTCAGCCCTTCGCCAGTACACCTCGCTCAGGCCAGCAGCCTCCAGGTGCCACGGTGCGGTACCGGACATGACGCACACAGCGGCGTAGGATACGGTCCGGTACGCCCTCGCAACCCGTATGGCAACGGCGCGCTGTGCTCGCCGAAGGATGTCGCGGTTGGGACGGGACAACTTATCCGCCCAGATCGGGCAGCCGTATAGTGCTTTGGATCGCAGTACATTTGCGTACAGACGGCGACACGCCTCATTCGGTCCGCCCAGGTTCGGCATAAGTCGCGCAAGCATGGCTGCCGTGGCAGCGAGTTTGGGAGCGAGTGCCGTGAAGTGCGCTTTGAAGGTCCATCTGGGATCCAAGACAACACCAAGGTACTTCATGGTCGTACCAACCTCTATGGACACACCACTGACAATAATGTTTGCGCCTTGTGGGGGTGCTCTGCAATGCCCATGGAAACAGATCGCCTCCGATTTTTCGAGGGCAACAACCAACCCAAGTTTCCTTATTTCGGACACGACTCGGGCGACCCCGGCAGTTGCACGCAAGCGTGCTTCCTTGTAATCCTGCCCGCAAGCAACCACGAGTGTGTCATCCGCGTAACATATTGTCTCAACTCCCTGGAGAAGATCGGTCCTGAGTACTCGATCGAACCCAATGTTCCACAGAAGTGGCCCAAGAACGGAGCCCTGTGGAACACCACGCTCCATCCGCAGCTCTCCTTCGCCGACCTGCGATGGAAACTTTACGGTACGTCCACTCAGGTAGGACTTCACGCATCTGACGATATAACGTGGAAGACCATGAAGCTCAAGCCCGTCCTCGATACTCTCCCAGGGCAGAGAGTTGAAGGCGTTTGCGATGTCTAATGACACCGCGAGAACAACTCTGCTCCCGGAGATCCACCGCTCGCAGATGCCTCGCAGGCGCGCAATTGCGTCGACCGTCGACCTACATCGCCGGAAGCCGAACTGCGCGTCGTGTAAGTTCGGTCCTATAGTTTCCAGATGCTCATGTATTCGGCCGGCGATGATCCGCTCAAGGAGCTTGCCAGCCTCATCCAGGAGAACTATAGGGCGATACGCAGAAGGCAACTCGGGGCTTTTTCCACTTTTCCTCAGCAAGACTAAGCGACCTATCCTCCATTTCAACGGGAACATGCCTCTCCTGAGGCATTCCGACAAGAGATCGCGGAAGCGGGGTTCGAGGCCAGCACGAAGGGCCAGCGCCAAGACAAGCCCATGCACCCCGTCGGGTCCAGGTGCAGTTCTCTTTTCCATCATCCTCGAAATAGCGGCCGCGAGTTCAGTCTGTGAGACCTCGGGAACGTCCTCGATGTTTTCACTGCTAACCTGTCGGGTGCAATTCGCGATGGTTTGTGTAGGGAACAGGTTCGTGACCACTGATTCCAATAGTGCCGGCTCCATTGTGACTGTGAGAGGTGGAGCCCAGGGGCGTAGCTTCTTTGTGACCAGTTGGTATGGGCGCCCCCAGGGATCCCGCTCTAAGGTGTTAAGTAGTTCCTGCCATGCACTCTCCCTTGCTTCGCCGATGGCAGAGCGTAAAGCCAGCTTTGCTTCTTGGAAGGCACTGTACGCACGCCTACTCTCTTCATCGTCAGGGCGCCGTCTTCTACGGGACCTAGTGTATTGTCGGCGAGCCGCAACGCACTCGGCTCTGAGTTGGGCGAGCTGCGGTGACCACCAGTATAGGTTTTTGCTCAGGCGATTGCCAGGGCGACACTTCGGCATTGCGGCATCTGATATGTGTGCCAATGCTTCGTCAAACCACATCGTTTCCGCGTCAATGGCTAATGGTAATGACGGTCGAGGGCTCCCAGCTTGCACCGTTGCCGCTAGCTCCAATTGCTCCCTGTCCAGCTTTTTTAGTGTCCATTTCCGACTCAAGTTGGCCCTTGGACCTGCGGTCGGACTTGCGGATGAGTGGAGAATCCGGAACCGTATGTAGCGGTGGTCGGACAACGTCTCGACCTCCGTCTGCACTTCCCAGTCTCGTAGGTGGGTCACCAACAGAGGACTAGCGAACGTCACATCTACCACTGATTCACCATTTTGTCGGACACACGTTGCCTCCGTGCCACTATTGACGACTACCATGTTGAGGCTCGAGGCCCACTCCAAAAGCGCTTCGCCGTACGGGTCACGCCTGTGCATTCTGGACCCCCACGCGGCAGACTTAGCGTTCAGGTCACCAGCGACTATTACGTGCCCCGACCGGCTCCACTGCACCAAGCTTGCAACTTCGTTTAGGTAAGCCTCGAATTCGGCGAAAGATCGGTTCGGCGAAAAATAGGCGCTGATAATGCACATGTCATCGCCGAGCTTGGCTGCGACGCAGCCATGGCCCCTTTTAACTGGGCGAGTCGGCAACGGGAGTGACTACAATTGCCGCAAGGCCGTCCAGGTCACCCAGCCAGTTATCTCTGTCCGGGATGGTGTAAGGTTCGGAAATTATAGCAACGTTTATGTCCCACTGCGCCATGCTTTGGCATAGTAAGTTTTGCGCTGCAGCGCAGTGGTTCAAGTTAGCCTGTAGGAATCGTACGGCCATATCAGTTCTCGACGGTATCCACAACCTCCATACGCGCGACTTCCTCGTGCGGGGACCTTGAGAGAGCTTTCTTTGGTGACGTACGGCGCCTGGGTACTCTAACACTTGGCGCGGTACAATTACTCCCTCCCAATCTGTGGTCGGACTCTCTTCCGGCTTCTTTGCAGAGTAAGCAGCTAGGTTTAGCACTGCAGCTCGCCGCCTTATGGTCTTTACCACCGCAGCGGTAGCACAGACGGCTACGGTCTATTTCTGACACACAACGGCTGGCTACATGCCCCACCTGAAGGCACTTAAAGCAGCGCATCTCTCGCGGCTTGGCTACAGTGACGTTAGCCGCCACCCAACCAACGAGAAATCGGCCCTCGACTAATTTTTTGGCGGCTGTAATCGGGCAGTTGGCCCACGCCGCTCCGAGGCCCCTCCTGTCTTGCCTTATATGACTGACCCTAACTTGGTCGACCGGACACTCTCCTCTGACTGCAATTGCATCGCGAAGTTCCGTTAAAGTAACTGAGTCATCCAGGCCGGATATCCGGACGTCGACGCACCTGACGGGCCTGGTGACCCTGACACCACTGTCACCCAAAACCTGTTTTAGACGCGCAGCCAGTATATCGGCCTTCCCTCCGCTGTCTGCACCGGGGATTTGTATGATGGTGGCTCCCGTTGCAGCCCGGCGGAATTTCACTCCTTCTATTCCGGCGTCTCTTAGGTCTATTTTTGATCTAGCCTCCCTTAAGGCTGATGCGTAGGTGACGCCACGCATCTCAGACTCCCTGGGCACGGTCAGCACAACTGCTGAGGTGCGGGGTGCCTTTAATTTTGGGAAGGGCCTTGACAGAGGCATGTTGGCTTTCTTCTTCTGACTTATTGGGAGAGGAGGAACCCTGATAGGGTTTTGGTTTGCCTTCACCCCTTTTCTGTTGCTCCGGGTAACAGTTGTCCAGCCATCGTTGTCGTGGGTAGGCGTCGACGCACTATCGAGTCCCTTTGACATCGATGGAGTGGGGTTTGCTGGTGCACTGGCTTGACGTTTCTCCTCTTCCACCAGCTTTCCTTTTCTGGTTACTTTTGCCCTTTGTTTCCGAGCCTTCTTTCCGACAACAGGTTCTGCTAGCTCCGATATCTTCCCGTTCTTATTCGGGTCCGTTCGTTCGAGCGGAGAGTCCTCACAGGCAGTTGGCGTAGACTTCCTGCCTTTGCGGTCTGCCGCCAGAGGGGGGCGGATTGGTGGTTCTGGGTTAAGCCTCGACTCGAGGCCTTCTATTTGGGCGTTCATCCGCTCACCCACCTGTCGAAGTATTTTTGCTTCCAACTCCTCTAGACTGGCACGGTCACTGGTAGTCTTCAGTGCCAATCTGAGCTCCCGCATCTCGCTTTGTAGCACCTCCAGTTGTGCTCGGAGACGTTCATTCTGGAGCTGAAGAGCGCGGGTTTCTTCCGTTAGGGTGCGAACCGCCAAGCTATCTGCCTCAACCCTGATCACTTCGACGGCCTTCTTCAATGTCGCTACAAAGGTACCTTTCAGATTGGTAGAAGACCTGGCCACCTTCTCGACCGCAGCCAGACTGTCCTCGATTCTCCTCTTGGAGTCTCCAACAGTCAAAGCTTCCGGGGACTTAGCGCAAAGAGCCGCCAGTTCAGCCTCCGCAGCCTTCTCCTTCTGTACTTTGAGACTTTTTATATATTCCCCTTTTGTGAGCTCTCCAGGTGAGCTATCACTTGAGCTCCCTTCCTCGTCCTGTCTTGCGCGCTTTTTGGGACGCCAGAAACGGGATTTTGTAGCTGGAGTACATGGTGCCTCGCCCGGTTTTCGGGGGCTCCGCATATTTTGCGTTGACCCGATGCTCACCATAGACCTACTCGAATCCGAATCTGGGTCGTTGCCTGCCGATTTGAAAAAGGCGGCTTCGTCCGGGGTTGAGGGCACTGGTGTTGAGCATGGAGTGCGCTCCAGCACCACTCTGCACTGTTTGATAATCAAGTCCGTATTCAAGCCATGATTCGTCGGTGTTGTATCTGTTGCATGGAGTTGGTCCGCCCCCAGAATACGATGCGGACCGGCTGCCATGACCTGATCGTGGTCATGGGAGGGATTTGACCCTCCTGGGGTAGTCTCTTCTTTATCTGAACTTTCCATGCTTTAGGCTTTTCATATTTAAGAGGGGTAGCTCCCCTCTGAGGCCCTAGTGGCCAGGTTTAACCTCCTGACAAATGCGACGACCGCCTCCCAGGCTCTTCTATTCCCAACCATGGCGATCACCACATTGGGAAGCGTCAGATCCGGCGTTGTGATGGCTGAGCGAAGGGTGCTCCTTTCGGAGGCCCAGGCTGGACAGTCTCTCAATGTGTGGAGAGCGGTGTCGTTTAAACAACCGCAGTGATGGCAGGAGGGGGTTGCTTCTCGCTGGGCTACGCGGCTCAAATAGTAGCCAAAGCAGCCATGGCCGGTCAGCAGCTGGACTAGGTGGAATGTCAGCGTCCCCCATCGCCTGTCTAGCCAATCCTTGAGTACAGGCCGTATGGCCTCAAGGGTCCATGAACCCGAACTCGCATTTGTCAGATCTTGGAGCCACCGGTGAAGGGCTGCGTCGCTGGACTCAGTCCGCCACTCTTCCATGGCCTCAGGGGTTGGTTCTTCGCCGCTTCTCCTGCAGCGATCCCTGTGCCAGTAAATTTCGGCAAGCGCGACCGCATCATGATACCACGGGCACGTGCCCGCGATCACGCAAACTGCGTCAAAAGATACGGTCCGGTACGCCCGAGCAATCCTCAACGAGACGATCCGCTGCGTCTGTCTCAAAAGTGTCCGGTTCTTTTGATTGAGACCTGTCGCATTGGCCCAAATTGGGCATCCGTAAAGGGCTTGAGCCCTGACGACGCCGGCAAATAGCTTCCTGCACGAGTCGCGCGGCCCTCCAATGTTGGGCATGATGCGGCTTAGAGCTCTGGCTGTCGTCTCGATCTTCGGTCTTAACTCCTTAAAATGTTCCTTGAAGGACCATTTCGGGTCCAACGTGAGACCGAGGTATTTCAGCTTCTTTGCTATTGTTATGGGCACGCCTCCGACGACGATTTGCGCGTCTGGAGGCTGCAATCTGCGACGGCCTGTAAAGGCGATGGCTTCTGATTTTTCTAGGGCGACCCGTAATCCTAGATTCCGTATGCGTGTGACGACCTGCGCGACACCCGCAGTCGCCCGAAGGGAGGCATCTCGATACGTATCTCCGACGGCGACGACGAGGGTATCGTCCGCGTAGCACAGAACCTGCACACCACGGATCAACGCCCCCCTCAAGACCTTGTCGTATCCGATGTTCCACAAGAGCGGGCCCAGGACCGATCCCTGTGGAACACCGCACCGCACTTGGTGTCTTCTCCATCCGTTTCGACTCGGGTATGTGATTTCCCTGTTCCTCAGATAATTGCATACTATTGTCGTCAGGTAAGTGGGCACTCCGTGGTACCTGAGCCCGTTCAAGATGGCCTCCCACGGTAGGGTGTTGAAAGCGTTCGCGATGTCGAGCGATACCGCTATAGCGACACCGCCTTGGGCTACCGCTTCTTCTGTTATTTCTCTTAGACGAGCAATGGCGTCTATGGTAGACCTTCTGTGCCGAAAGCCGAACTGACAGTCCGACAGATCGGGTCCGTCTGATGTTAGGTGACGCCCGATGCGTTCGGAGATAACTCGTTCCAGAATCTTGCCCATCTCGCAGAGTAGAACTATTGGCCGGTATCCCGAGGGTGAATCGGCCGGTTTTCCAGCCTTCCTTATGAGAACGAGCCGTCCGCTCTTCCAGTTATTTGGGAAGATTCCAGTTATCAAGCAGGATGAAAGAAAGGACCGGAACCTCTCCATCAATCCGTGCCGTAAAGAGAGCGCGAGGACCCGACCGTGTACACCGTCCGGGCCAGGAGCAGTCCTTTTGCTCGTCATCTTCTGGACTGCAGCCGTTATCTCGGCTTCTGATACCTCAGATTGTGCTTGTTCGTCGCCTAAGGAGTCTAGCGGTGGCGCCATTTCCGCAGTTGCCGTTGGGAAAAGAGACGTCACGACAGACTCTAGCAGAGGTGTTTGTAGCTGCTCCGTTATCGGGGGGGCCCATGGGCGTAATTTAGCCATCACCATCTTGTAGGGTCTCCCCCAGGGATCTAGTTCCAGAGTGGCCAGAAACTCCTCCCACGCTCGCTCTTTCGACTCGATGATCCCAATTCTGAGCGCCCTTTTTTGTTGTTGTAAATCTGCGCGGAGTCGCAGCTCCTCTTCTCCTCCACGCATTGCACCTTGCAACCTCCTGAGTCTCCGTAGACGTCTTCGCGCCGTTATGCATGCTTTCCGGAGTCTGGTCAGTTCTGCACTCCACCAATGCATATTCTTCTTGGCCGGCAGGCTCCGCGATCTACACATGGAGGCGTCGCAGATTCCTTTCAAGGTCGTCTCAAACCACGCCGCTTCTGTCTCGACCGTCGAGCCCTCGATGCGAGAGCACCAGGAGCTGACTTCCACTGCCACCTCCAACGCCTCTACATCCAAGGATTTGAGTGACCATCTAGGGCCGGCTTCTCGTTGAATTCTCTCCCGTACGGGAGGTACCGGCGATTGTGGTAGGACGCTGTATCTAATGTAGCGATGGTCCGAGAGCGTCTCCACGCCCGTTATAACTCTCCAGTCTTGCACTCGACGCGCGAGGCAAGGGGTTGCGAACGTTACGTCCACCACGGATCCTCCCCAGCCTCTAACACATGTGTGTACCGATCCCAAATTACAGATAACTGTGTTGGTCTCCGCCATCCACTCTATGATAGCTTCGCCTCTTCCGTTCGTTGTTGGGGAACCCCACACCGTGGATTTCGCATTGAAGTCCCCGGCAACCAAGACTTCAAGTGGGGCACACCAACTCAGCACACTCCTGAGCTCGGACAGAAGATCCTCAAACTCCACAATAGGTCGACTCGGTGGGGAGTATACCGAGATGATAGCAAACTCGGTTAACTTCACCGCCACCCATCCGTTTCCACGACGCGAATCCGTCACCCTGGAGGAGCCCGCCGGAACTACTATGGCAGCCAGCTGCCGTTCGTCGCCATACCATTTATCATTCTCTGGCACCAGGTAAGGTTCAGACACGATTCCTATATCGATCGCCCACTGCGCCATACTCTGAACGAGCAGATCTTGAGCTCGGGCGCAGTGGTTAAGGTTTGCCTGTAGTATAGGCAGCATATCACTTAGTGGCGATCGCTTCTGTCTCCATCATATCCCCGCTCGGCTGGGGAGGGGGTACTTTCTTAGTTTGTCCTCTTCTTGGCACCCTTCTTTTGGGAGCCGAGCACGAAGGACCGCCCAAACGATGCTGCGCCGACCTTCCAGCTGACGCACAGATGTTGCAGTGGGCTCTAGCCGTGCATTCAGCCACCTTGTGACCAGGTGATCCGCATCTGTGGCACTGCGCACTTCTATCCTCTTCCACGGGACAGCGGTTTGCCACATGTCCTGCTTCAAGGCACCTGTAGCAACGCAGTGCTCTGGGTTTCTGTAAAGTGACTTTTGCCACCACCCATCCTACCAGGAATCTGCCTTCTGCAATTTTCTTGGCGACCGCCATCGGACATGTGATCCACGCCGCAAAGAGCCCGCCTCTCTCTGGGTGCACCCCGCTCACCCGAATTTGGTCTCCGGGGCACTCTCCCTTTG
Organism: Pontia daplidice; assembly: GCA_963693355.1. Lineage (NCBI taxonomy): Eukaryota > Metazoa > Arthropoda > Insecta > Lepidoptera > Pieridae > Pontia > Pontia daplidice. The sequence continues at coordinate 176,918 of CAVNZL010000085.1, forward strand.
TGGAAACCGCAGTCCGGATCTCCTCAGCCGTGATTGAGTCATCCAGACCAGAGATTCGGACGCTCGTCATTTTGTGTGGTCTGGCGATTTTAATACCCTCCATGGGTAGCGCCTCTATCAATTTCGCCGCTAGGGTGTCCGCTATGCCATCCCTTCCCGTTCCGGGAATCTGAAGTATGGCAGAACCGGTAATTCCTCGACGGAACGTCACCGCTTCGAGGCCCAGGCCGTTCAGGTCAATCTTTGAGCGTGCCTCCTTCATTACCCCGGCGTAGGTTAACCCTCTATCTTGAGCCTCCTTTGAGAGCGTGATGCTCACGGCTGCCGAACGCGGGGCTCGGAGCTTTGGCTGTTCTTTTTGTGATGCTCGCTCTTTCTTCTTTTTTACGCCTTTGCGCGTTCTGGATATTACCGCGGGGGCCTTATTCTTGCCGTCCTCCCTTCGTTGGACAGCCTTCCCTCTCTTGCCCACTTTGATCCAGGCGCTTTCCTCTGCGTCCGGATTAGGCGGGCGTGTCGCAGCAGCAGTGGTAGACGGTGTGTCGATGGGCACACTTTCGTATCCTTGCGCTGGCTGAATCTTCTTTGCCTTGGGGCTCTTTTTCTTCTTTTGGTTCTTCTTTGTCAAAGGGAGCGCCGAAATTGACGTTTCCACGACCTGAGTTCTAGAATCTGCTGCGAGCGGGGGTCGGAGGCGTTTCTCAGGATTGAGACGGGGCTCCAAATCCTCGATCCTCGCATTGATTCTCTCTCCAATATTGCGGTATATGCGGGCCTCCATCTCTTCCAGGTCCGGAATACGCGTCTCCTTTGATGCCGATTTCGGCGTCGGCATTTGATTTCTCAGAGTATCCATCTGCTTTTGCAGAAGGTCTACTTGGATTTGAAGACGATGGTTGTCTTTTCGCAGCGCTCGCGTCTCGTCCGACGTTGTTTTTTGGGCGAGCTCTATGGTGTCTTTCCTAAGCTCCTGTACGGCATCCTTCAACGCACGGATGAAGGGACCCTTGAGGTTCTTGGATTTCGACGCCACCTCCGTCACAATCCCCAGGCTCGCCTCGATGCACCTGAGGACATTTTCTGACGAGTCCGAGCTGAGTCCCAGTTGACCGCTCAGAAAATCGTCTGTCTCCTTGTAGGATGGAGCCGGGCTCGTCTGTTGGGCTTCTGCGGCTGGGTCCATCAATTCAGCTTCAGCGCTTCTTCTTCTCAGTTGAGCCTCCTTAGCCTTAAGGTAGGCTTCTTTAGTTACTGCGAGGCCATCGCCCGTTGTCGATGGCTTGCCTCGCCCTTTCTTTTTCCGTTCGCGGGAGAGAGGGGTATCTGTCGAGCTACCCTCGCTTTCATCCCTTCCTCTCTTCTTTGCTCCTCTTGAGCTCCACATTCGACCGGCAAAGTCCCGTTGCGGTGATCCCACTCGACTGTTCGATGTTGCGCTGACCATCGATCCAGCGTCCGAGTCGGTCTGGTCTACGCTCTCCTCCGCTGCGGACGGTATCGGCGTCGGAATCCGATTTAATACGATCCGCAGGTCCTTCGTTTTCGTCCTCCTGCTCTCCTCCGTAATGTCTCCTTCCTTTTCGTCGTTTTTGTTTTTTTCAATAAAATTTTCCATATGAGGTTGGTTCATGGGGGAAATAAAAGTCCACCCGGGCGGAGACCCCTGCACCCGAGTAACCCTGTTACCACTTGGAGGTCGGGAGGTATCCAAGGGTTGGCCGCTAGACACTCGAAGTACTGTTCGAGCAACCTGCTCACCCTGAAAAAGAGAGAAGGGGTGCAGCGCCACGCAAGGCCCGTAAGGGCGTCTCAGCGCGTGCACATTCAGTGTTTTTTATTGTGGTTTTCCTTCCACTCAAGCCGGCCGGTAAAGGCAAGCTCCCTGGCAGGGCGCAGTCCGCGAGACATGTCCACGACAACTGCACCGAGTAACAGTCTATCCCGGATCTAACTAAGATCTCTGACCGACAGTGACTCTTCACCACCGCGGCCCCACGACGCTGCCCAGTAGGGCGATCTCCTATGTCCCTTGCCACACCTTCGCGATCAACAATCGCTCCAGCTGGCAGGGGACGTGCGGGAATGGTCATCCGCTGGGCGCAGATGCCCTGTATACAGACCGGCGTCCAAAGTGGAGGCCGGCCAATCCCTTATTCGCTTCCCCTTCGCGACGGTAATACAACGGTCGCTCCAGGTACTGAGCCCCCCCCCGGCACGACAAGCCTAGGGAGCCGCGGGTAAGTTCGTCCGCGGTGGGGGGGGGAACCTAACCTAACCTAACCTAACCTTTTTTTTTTTTTTTTTTTTTTTTTTAACTTGGGGAAATGCTGTTGCGCATACCCTCCCGCGGCGCTGGGTGATCCATTGCGGAAGGGTTATGTGGGACTCGCGGTCTGTGCATACCCACTAAAACCCCAAGGCGCCATCTCTTCGCTATGGGACGGGTGCGGGTAACAGCGTAGCCTTATCGCCACCCCCGGTCCAGCGACTGTCGCTTTCGCGACTCTCTTTATCACAGCCAATATCACAGTGCTCCGCCTGTATAGAGGGCGGGCATTTATATCACAAGAATATTAAAATCACAATAACATAAAGTAAAATAACAATTTTAATAATGAAACACAAATAACAATCTCATTCCTCTATGGTGGCTGAATATAACCTAGCCTTCTCCGGCCCGCGCGTCGTCGCCTAACTGCGCTTGCCATTGGGTCGGCCTCGCGGGCGCGTTCCGCCTCCTCCTTCACCTTCAGAACCTTGCAGAAATCAAGGAAGGCATCCCATTGACCGTCACCACTGTCCTTTGATATTGGATGAATTTGTAGCCACCTTTTCAACAACTCCTAAGCTGGCATCAATTCTCTTTACTATGTCCAACGACATATCCTCGCCCCGCTCCGACACCAGGTCAGAGGACAAAGTTGAACGTGTTTCCCGAGCTTGGGCCTCCAAGGCCAACAACTCTTCTTCCTCCCGAGCTTTTTTCTCAGCTCTTGTTTCTTTTATCTTGGCAGAATTACGAACAGGAGCCGGACCCACATTCTCGCCCAAAGTGGGTGGCCGATCTCTAAAAAAAGAAAAAAAAAAAGAAAGAAGAAATTATAATAATAAGATTTCGGTGGTAGTGTTATTTGTTTTAGTATCTTCTGGTGTGGGATATTCGGCCAGGTGGCATGAAATCAGAGGAAATCTGATTTCATGCTATATTTTACGTCTATTATAACCGGACGGATTTAATTACGCAGTTTACTCTGCTCCCACTTTTACGTCGCTAGTGCGGTTGCCACAACGCCATTGTAGCTGAGGACATGACGGCGCTGATTTGCCTCAGATAGTCTTCTCAGGTACAGAGGGTAACAGGCTCGCAGGGCTGAAGGCGTTTCCCCAAGGAGGCCTATCACTCCGTGACAAACAGAGCTGGGATCTAAATGATGTGTCGTCCAAAATTCCTTGACATCTCCGAATGGACGGCAGTTCTTGGCGTACTCTTCGATGGTTCCAGTGCGAGGTGGACACTTCAAAGTACCCAGATCGTTACTTAGCAACATAGCAACGGTTCCTGGTGCGTCGAAATCAAGTTGCCCTCCCATGAGTTTTGGAATGTGCTTTTCGACGAAATGTAGAACATTGGTTACATCGGCTATGTCCCGAAACAGATCGTGTGATGAGTAGTTAGGTGGAATAATCTCATCAGCATTTCGAAGTCGCCTTCCATCAAAAACACATCCAGGGATTGGATCCCTGACTTCACGTGGAGTGCGAGGATCTTGAAGTGAGTTTACGACACTCCGCAGATTCGAGAGCGTCACTGTGAGAGGAATGAAACGGCCATTCTCATCAGTTTCGTCTCGAGCCATGACAGGTAGGAAGGTCTCGTCTCCATGTTTTAGAATCCCCACAGAAGAGAGGATGCTAAACAGTGGCTCAGGAGCCATGGTAGCTGTATTCATAACCTCGATCCAGTCAGGACTGAGTTGAAACTCTTTACAGTCCTGAGGCAGTGGATTAACCGCTGGGGAGCGGATCTTTGCTCGTCGCATCTTTGCCTCGAAAATTCCAAGAAAACTGCGGTAAACGCTGTAGATGGTAGGAATGTCAAAACCGCGGTAATTGGCAAGAGCTTTCACAAATGCACAAGCCGCAAAACCGACCCCTCTGGTTGTAATTGGGATTGGTATAGGTTGGTGCGTGGAGATGGTTCCTAGGTGGCCCACGGCACCCGCTGCGTCAGTAACACCAGCGAATAGTTTTGATCTAATTCCATTAGGTCCAACGCCTAGACCTGCCATCTTTTGGCGGGTCCGCTCATCTGAATACTCAGTGCCTTTCGCTTCTCTATAGGCAGAGGCACGATCCTTCTGATGACGTTTTCTGTTTTGTTTCTTATTCGAGTTAGTTTAATGAAAACAAAATGTGTTGCTGTAAATAAAGAAACGACATTTAATGTTCACTCTTACATTAATCAATTTCCTATTTACATATTTTATATGTTATATGTTAATTTTAATTAAAATGCATTTTTGACAACAATATAATTTTTTTCAATCAATTTATAAAAAAATGTTTCATCTTTATGTAAAAAATTAGCTCGACCTCATTATCGGTGGTAAATTTCTGACACCGCAGCTCTTTTTCATTCTTTGAAATAGGTGTTAATCATCGGGGCCAAGTCTGGCCTGTAGGATGGGTATCAAAAAATTTCAAAGCCAACCTTATGGAGGACAGCCAACATAACGCAGCTCTTGCGGACGGACGCGTTGTCGTGCAAAACGAGTGCACTGAGTCGAACCAGTCTTGTTTCGATTCAGGTTTATAATGAATAACCCAACTTATCTTTCTCTTCTCTTTCTTTTTATGTGTCCCCATGTTTGCTTTCGTTAAGATATCAAAGAGGGCATCCTCTCGTACTTTTCCCTGGCATAAATCGGTATTGCTTCCTGCTCATCTTAGGAAAGTATTCTGTTTATGATGATTTTTTATAGTATCTTTCTCAAGACTGGCAGGAGGATAGTTGAACGATAGGATCTGGCGGCCGCGTAGTCCTCCTTTCCTGGCTTCTTCAGTACGATAACCATAGCAATAAGCAAGTAAGCATACCACTTTGTGGCATTTATTAAAGATGGCCAGGCCATATTCCGGTGAATCCTTCAGCTCCCGGTCCCTTCCTTGGATTCAAGCTTCATGTGGTGTTAATAACCTCCACCATTGTAATTGGCACTTCATCAGCACTACTCTATCACAAGCTGCTGGTCATCTCCTCTACTGCTCTTCTTATTGTTCGATGAATATTACTATCCAAACCACAATTATCTGGCGGAATTTTTTTGTGCCAGCAGCTTCACACTGACTGTTCCGAGTTCAACGCTATGCGTTATTAGCGTTGTGTCTTCCCTGACCCTTTCCGTCTTACTTATTATTTTATATACCCTGTCCCATAATCTCTCGCCCTCTTTTCAATTGCATAGGCTTTTCCATCCCTCTTTTTACGCTTTCTCAACTTCTTCGTAGTTCTTTTTCGCCTCTAAGTACGTTTGAACTACTCGCTGTCTTGTCCTTTGAGCTGCATACGCTATTCTTTTGCATTCTTTTCATTTCCTTTATCATTTATCGATCTCTTCATTCCTCCAGTGGGGCTTAAAGATTTTCTTCCTTCCTTTCTGCGTGGGACAGTTTTTGCTATTTCTTCAATTTCCATTGTATTCTGTAGCTTCTGTATTGTTCTACCTTCCCATTGGTTTCCCTCCAATTTTAATCGTTATTCACTTTTAAAATCTAGCCAGTCAATATTCCCAGTTTTTTTAATTTGGCTGGACTATGATAGGATCCGATATCCAGGCTTTTCCAGTCTCATTCCTATTATAGCGTTACTAGCTGACCCGACAGACTTCGTCCTGTCGAAAAAAATTGTAATGCCATGTTTTGTGCCTATCATTTTTTTTATATTTTTGCAAAAAATTATCCTGAACAGAACCGTCACCCTGGTAATAATTGGTGTGAATTAAAAATAATTAAATAAAATAAGCATTTAAAAGTAAGTCATTTTAATGATGTAAATTAATTAATAAAAAACAAAACAGTTCTATTTTCATTGTAGTGCTTTGTGATAAACGATGTATTTTGTTTGACCGCACTGGACTCCTAAACGATTTAAACGATTTTAAATTTAATTGGCATACCGTGAGCAGTCTGGTCCAACTTAAGAGTTAGGATAGTTTAGATCTTTCATTATAGTCATAATTTTATTTTATTTCAAATTATTTGTCTATAATTAATTGACAGTCACAATTCTCTGTTAACTCCAAAAGATTCTAACAGATATCGATACTTTTCGACTGGATTGAGTAAGTAGTCAATAGATGGCACTGATAAAGAGTGATTGCGCCTGTAATGATTTTGCAGGCAAATGCTCTGTTTGGTGTTGATGACTAGCTTATTAGTAATTAAGTTTTTTTTTGTTATCTCTCTTATTATACGGTCGTCGAGTTGTGAAGACGTATTTTTATTTTTTATTTGCCACATCCTCGTTTATTCAGACCTTCAGAAATTTCACTTTTCTACATGGTCCTAGATCGAACCGGATCAATATTGATTATTTTAAAGAAGAATTAAAACCAGGATTGTGAAAATTATTGCGGATTTAATTACTGAAGATTGTTGAAGGTCATCAAGAGGAGTGTTCATAGTGTTTATTGTGTTATTCGTAAGATGTGCATTATATTGGCCCATTACTCTTAATTATTCCTGAAATTGATTATTCGGGTATTCATTTATTGTATTTTTGAAGTAGTGGTGCATTTTATAGGTATAACCTAACTATACGGTAATGTACATTTTTAACTTTTATTAATTATTGTAAAAGTAACCGATTTATTTAATTATATTTCTTTATTTAATATACTTTATTTGCAAAATATTAATTATTATTCTGAAATAAGGCTCGATCATTGTCAATTTTTGTGCCGATATTTTTATTGCAGATTAAGTAGGTAATCTAAATTAAAGATTAAGAAAAAGGTAGCTATTCATATTTTATTGCCTTTTCGTAATTGTTGTTGTTTATCACAAATTTTATTATTTAAATTCTTACGAAGTAGGTATATTGTTATTATTAAAGTTGTTTAGCTATTATTATAGAAACTTTATTTCAATTCCAGGTTGATTGATACCTGCTTTCTAAAATGACCAAGGAGAATGAGCTTATTAAAAAACGGGCTAATTACAAAGGTCGACTAACTATATTTATGAAGTACCTCGATGACTTGGAGACTGCGTCATTGGACGAAGATGACGTACGAGAATTAAAGTTACGCTTAGAGAAGGTGGAGTTGTTGTACGACCAATATGACGACATACAATCGCAAATGGAATGGTTGCATGATAGCTCAGATGTACAGCTTGCTGAGCGCGATGAATTTGAGTCTCGGTATTTTAAGGTAATAACGCGAGGACGAAAGTTACTCGATCGCTTCCGCGGGAACATTAAATTTTTAGAAAAACGTATTGAAGGTTATGAAATCCATTCAGGTGATAAGCCAGTGAGGTTGCCGACCATCAGTTTGCCTACTTTCTCTGGTACATATGAAACCTGGTTAGGATTTAGAGACACTTATATTAGTTTAATTCACTGTAATAAAAATATCGACGACATTAATAAGTTCCACTACTTGCGGGCGGCATTAGAGGGCTCGGCGGCAGTCGTCATTGAAACCATTGAATTTTCTGCTGATAATTACGCAGTGGCATGGCAGTTATTATGTGATAGGTACGACAATAAAAGATTATTAATTCAAAATCATATATCAAATTTATTCAACGTACCTAAAATTACGAAGGAATGTTCAAGTACGCTGAAGAAATTTATAGATTTGATTAAAAAGAACTTAAATCAATTGGAGTCTCTGGATGAACCCGTAAAGCATTGGGATTCACTTTTAATTTTTATTTTTACCCAAAAATTAGATCCCAAAACCTTTAGGGAATGGGAATCATATAAGTGGCGCGAAGATAGGGACAAAAAATTAACTTTTAATTTTTTTGTGGGTTTTCTGCGTAGTCACGCTGATTTTATTGAGTCGCTGGAAATGTCACGTAACGATCAGTCTCTAAATATTATAAAACCGAATCCTAAGGTTAGGTCTATGGTTACCGTACAGGATTCAAGTATGGTTACGTCAGGACCTACATCTAAACCTGCTTGTTGTCGGTGCAATGACAATCACCATTTGAATCAGTGTCCGCAATTTTTATCTTTAAATAATAAAGCTAGGTACGACTCGTTACCAAAATTAAAGATAGGTTTTAATTGTTTGCGAAAGGGACACTTCGCCAATAGTTGTAGGAAGCCGAGCTGTAAAATTTGTAAAAGCAAGCATAACGTTTTGGTTCACATAAATGATTTCAAACCTACTGCAACCAGCTCATCTCCTGATAATAGTGGCCGCGGCGTAACGGACGCTCCGGAAACCTCCGTGGAGGGAAACTCGGTCGTATTAACAACCAGTACCGCGCCTACTGTCAAGGACATTCAACACCGAGAAGTATTATTGTCTACTGCATTGATTCATTTATACGACTACAATAATAAACCACATATTGTTCGGGCAGTGTTGGATTGTGGAAGTACTTCTAGTTTTATTAGTGAAAAAATATTTAAGAAGTTAAATCTAAATAGTAAAATTATTAATAAATCAGTAGTCGGAATAAACAATAATATTTCTCATGTTGGTAAGATCTGCCAGGTCAAATTATCGTCTCTTAGTAATCAATATTCAAACATTATTAATTGTTTTATTATGCCTTTAATTATAGATAAAACCCCGAATTTTTCTATTAATATTAAACAATTTAATCTTCCGTCCGATATTGCACTAGCTGATCCTACATTTTTCGAACCATCAGAGATTGATGTTTTAATTGGCGCTGACATATTTTGGGACATAGTCGGATCACAGAAAATAACACTTGGTAATAATAAGCCTGCATTATTTGAAACCAAATTAGGATTTATTGTTTCTGGTCCCGTTGATCTCAATTATTTTACGCTATGCACACGTTCGTCTATACATTGCAATTTAATTAATTCAAAATCCGCTATTGACAAAAATATAGACGCATTACGCGATGATTTATATCGATTTTGGCAGCTAGAGGAAGTAAATATTATTGATTCAAAGTTTTCTCCGGAAGAGAAATTATGTGAGGAGAATTTTATACAAAACACAACGCGTCTCAGTGATGGTCGTTTTTGTGTTCGAATACCAATGAAGAGTAGCCCAGAAAATTTAGGCGATTCTTATGTCAGGGCTTATCACTGCTTACATTCATTAGAGCGCAGACTTATTAAGAACCAACGTTTATCTAAATTATATTATGAGTTTATGTCAGAGTATGAGGCTTTAGAGCACATCACAAAGATTCAGGACATCAAACCTCAATCGAACTTCATTCCTCATCACGGTGTTTTGCGAGAGAGTAGCGAAACTACCAAACTGCGCGTAGTATTCAACGCTAGTTCAATAACTAAATCGGGGGTTTCCTTTAATGATTTACAGATGGTGGGACCCACAATCCAAGATGACATATTGTCTATATTGCTTAGGTTCAGGACTTACAAATACGTTTTGTCGGCAGACGTTGAGAAAATGTATCGACAAATATTAGTTCATCGCGACGATAGATATCTGCAACAAATATTGTGGCGCAGTCAGCCGTCCGACACCGTAGGCGTATACCAACTAAATACAGTGACATATGGTACGGCCAGCGCACCGTTTTTAGCGACTCGTCTGTATCAATTAGCTCTCGACTGTGATGACTCACTCATTGCAAAAATTATCAAACACGATTTTTTCGTTGACGATCTCCTGACCGGCTGTAACAATTTTGATGAACTCGCTCTGATCCGTGATAAAATAACGAAGATTCTCGCGTCGGCAGGATTGCATTTACGAAAGTGGAAATCAAACGATCCACGTCTTCTGCAATGTGAATTATCGGATACCGTGATGAATTTAAATATTGGTTCGAAGGAAACTTGTAAATTATTATGATTGTATTGGCAAGCGGACTCCGATGAATTATCTTTCCCGCTTAATAATTTACAATTAAAAGCTACTACAAAGCGCCAGATTTAATCTACTATAGCCCAAGTCTTTGATCCATTAGGACTTTTAGCTCCATTTACAATTACGTTAAAAATGTTAATGCAAAAACTTTGGATCAATAAACTGGGTTGGGATGAGCCTCTTCCGGAGGATATTATTATTAATTGGAACAAAATTTTCGAAACTTTTACATTTCTAAATAATTTACGTATTCCACGTGTTACAGTTTTCAATAATAATTGTCAGAATGTAGAACTTCATATATTTACAGATTCTTCTGAGCGTGCATACGGTGCTTGTGTTTATCTGCGTAGCGTGAACGAAGATGGAGTTGTAGTCGTACGTAGTTTCGAAAAGTCGAGTCGCGCCGATTAAACCTGTGACAATTCCCAGGTTAGAATTGTGTGGAGCCGTTCTTGGTACTCGTCTCTATGAAAATATCACACAATCATTACGCATATCAATTAATTACGTTATTTTTTGGACGGATTCTACCATTGTGCTTAGATGGTTGCAAACACTGCCTTCTAAACTTTTACTTATCAGGGACATTTTTATTTCTTTATTTAATAAAATGGTACACAGTTTTTTATTTTACAAAATAATGGTTTAAAATTAATATTAACTTAAAACAATTCTAATGCTTATAATCTAACATGCTTATACAAGTATTTATTTCGATCAAAGATTTCTAGTTACAGTTTTATCATTAAATTTAACAATTACAGTTTTTTATTTAATTAAAGGAGTTCTTTAAAGGAGACCTTTTCTTTTAAATATACATTGCTTTAAAATTTAAACTAATCATTATAACAATTTTCGTACTTATAATATAATCATTTTTATTAAAATACAATATTGTAACAATGGGATTTATTATTTACAGTTACTTATTATTTATACGTCTTCCTTAATTCTTATAACGATTACTTTTATACATAGAATACCTAGCTTTATAGTTAAATTTAATGGTTCTATTTTTATATAATTCTAGTTTGACTTAATATATATATTGTAGTGTCTTTTCCGTTGAGTCGGTACTGTCTTCTTCCTGTCGTCGTTTCTTTTGTTGACTGTTTTTACTATTTGAGTACAATAATTAAGAAATTCTTCTCTATGTCTTCCGGTAATGATGTTATTGAAATTATCGGGTGTTATCTACATCTTTATTCTAGTCTCTAGTTCGAATCGTTTATTTTCTAATTGCGGGCAATAACATAATATGTGCGGTACGGTTTCTTCTACTTCAGTGTCGCATATGCAGTTGGATTTATCTTTACAATTGAATCTTTTAAGATATTCTGCGAAGCCCCCATGACCAGTCATGGCTTGTACTGTATAGCGTGATAGGTTGATCTTCTTTAAAACATTGTATGAGGTTATTGCATCCGGGAAAAAAAGTTTTATTATTGCTGCTGTATTACTATTGATATATCTAAAATTCCATTCATTGACAGTGTTAATTTTTATTCTTCTCTTTACATCTGAGATAGGGCAGAGGTCATAGTCCGGTTTTCTCTTCAGTCCAGTGGCTGCTTCCTTCGCAAGTATGTCTGCTCTTTCATTACCTTCTATCCCTGCATGAGCCTTAATCCAGTATAGTGTTACTTTTTTATTTTGTGGTTCTAATTCCTTTAGGTATTTTCTAGTTTCTACTGCAAGGGGATGTAGACAGTTGTAATTTTTTACTGTTTGTAATGCTGCCATGGAGTCGCTGAAGATCCCAACCGATGATGCTTGTGTTTTCATCGTCTCCCTAACAGCATTACGAATTGCAAGTAGTTCTGCCTGATATACAGAGCAGTATTGAGATAGTGCAAGAGCACGGTGACTAATCTCTAATCCGTTCTTCCATATTGATATGGCAGCTCCGACCTTTCCTTCTAACTTGCTGCCGTCTGTATATATCTGTATGTCATATTTTTCTGTATCTTTTGCTGTCTCTGTGCTAGCTATTATTCCAATTTCGATGTTGATTTGTTCCGCCGGCTGTGGGGTGTCTAATATGTTGGCAATTCTTTCTATCTCCCTGTCACCTAAAGTTAATTTATTATTCCCTCTCCTTGGCTCGTACAGTAACGCCACTTCTTTGATCCGTAAGTCCAAAGGTAAAAGACTGGTAAGCAGTAAAGATGAATTTAGCGATACTGTGCGATAAGCCAAGGCTATCTTTTGTACGACGCTTCGTTGAATTGTGTTAAGTTTTTTGATGTTACCAGCTTTTTCGGCAGCTGGCGCCCAGGCGCAGGCAGCGTATAGGATGATGGGTTCGATAGTCGCTGTGTAAATTATTTTTATGATCTCGGGGTGTAGCCCCCAGCTAATCTTTGCTGCACGGTTTAACTGTTTGTAGATGTTGGTTGCTTTTTTACATACTTCTGTGATGTGGTTGTTAAAGGTTAGTTTGTCGTCTATAGTTACTCCTAATAATTTAATTTCTCTTGTTATTGCTATGTTGGTTCCTCCCATGGTTATTCTTGGGGTGTCGTATTTTAGTGTATTTGTGATTACTATTGCATTTGTTTTATGTGCAGCAAATCTTAGTTTGTTTTCAATGCCCCATGTCCTTACTTTTTCAAGTGCGGCGTTTGCTTCTGCCTCAATTTCTAATCCTGTGTTTCCTTTGAAAACTAAAGTCACATCGTCGGCGTAGGCTTGGGCATAGTGCCCATCGTTGTCTAACTTGTGGAGGAGAGGGTCTAGTAGTATATTCCATAACAGTGGGCCGGCGATGGACCCTTGGACGCATCCTTTTTCAGTATCTTTGTAACAGATTTCGCCCGCGTATCTGACCCCGACTTTTCTGTTACTTAAATAACTGTCAAAGATACGTCTAATATTGATTGGGCAGTCTTCCTCTGCCAGTCTTGTTTTTATTTTCGGCCACCAGGCGCTGTCAAAAGCTCCCTCTATGTCGAGAGACACGAGGGTGACGATCTTTTTTAGTTGTAGATTTTCATTTATATGATTGAGGAGTGTGTATAGAGAATCCTCGGTGCTACGTTGTGGCATGAAGCCGTACTGATGCCGGCTGATGCACGGCATAATGTGGTGTCTAAGACGTGCTACTAGCATTTTTTCTAAGATTTTGCCCATTATGGGAAGAAGACCTATTGGTCTATGGGCTTTGGGTTGAGAGTAATCCTCTTTCCCCGGCTTTTTGAGAATGATTACTGCAGCCTCTTGAATGTTGTGCTTAATCATGTTTGTGTGTAATGTCTCTTTGAAAGTGTGCCAATTGCCTTTGCTAGTGTTAAATTTGTAGGTGCTATCGGAATTTGCCTGGGCTATGGGGTCATTTCTGCAGTCTAAATAAAAGGTAATGGGCTTGTGCTGACTAGATGGGAAGAGGTGCTGTTTCACCTCCCATTTGTGTATGTGTTGATGTATGGGTATGGTGGTGAGAGTGAGGTCAATAATAGATGACCTCTCAGCTCCGTGTGTGATTGTCTCGAAAGTGGGTATGTTTCCGGTGTTGTTAATGTGCATGCTATTTGAGTTTATGGTATCTATGAGGCTCGTACCCCGAACGTTACTACGGGAGCTGCCCCATAGTTGGTGCCACGCGTTGAAGTCTCCGCCAACCACGATGTTAGTGTTGATGTGTGCTTTAATAAAAGTGTCAAGTGTGTCTAGTGTATTATTTGCGTCGGTTTTCGGTTCAACGTAGACCGACGCGATGTATAGTGTTTTTGTTGTGGTTGGAATGGCGATAACCACCATGTTCCCTGTTGTGTATTGTGAGATAATGTGTGCATTGATGTGTGATTGAGTGATAATGCAGGCCTTCGTCGTGTCAGTCGAACTGGACTGAAACACGCGGAGGCCCGCGATGTTTTTAACAGTGTTGTTGATTGTGTAAGGTTCTGAAATTATTGCGATGTCGAGTTTCCTTGTGATGAAGTGGTGTTTTAATTCTTGTGTGGCGTTGCGAGACCGGTCAAGGTTCGCCTGAATAATGTTTAATTTGGTGTGCATGTTAAAGTTAGTTGACTTTGGCCTCAACGCGGGCACGCATGGCCCTTACCTTAGGGCAACGTTCGGAGTCGGCGCGGTGTGTAGTATCGGTGTTGGATTTATATTGAGAATTGTGTTCGCGCCTTGCATTCTGCTGTGAGGTGGTGGGCAGAGCACTTAGCGCAGGTGGGGCTTTTTGCAGGGCAGCGACTTTTAGTATGCCCGAAGTTCAGGCAGTTCTGGCACTGCCTGAACGGCGAGAAGTTATCGCAATGTACCCTCTGCATTCCGACGTTGACTCTGCCTAGGTCAGCAAAAGCTTTCCAGGCAGAGGGTGTAGTTTGTAGTACGTTGTAAAGGGACGGGTTTCTGTTGGTCGTGGTGAATTTAATATTGAATGTTTGTTCAGTTAGTGTGGGGTTTTGGTCATGTATGGTGTTGATAAGTGCTTTTTCAACGGTGTTCTTTGATATTCCCTTTAGGATGACCATAGGGTCTAGCCGTTTCTCTTCCTGTGTCTTTAATTGATTGTTTTTGTGTAAATGTGAGATGGCGTGGTTTTTGTGTTCCTCTTTCTCAAAGGTGACCTTCAGTTTCTTATTGGAAAGAGGAGTAACGGAGCTGAGAGGTCATCTATTATTGACCTCACTCTCACCACCATACCCATACATCAACACATACACAAATGGGAGGTGAAACAGCACCTCTTCCCATCTAGTCAGCACAAGCCCATTACCTTTTATTTAGACTGCAGAAATGACCCCATAGCCCAGGCAAATTCCGATAGCACCTACAAATTTAACACTAGCAAAGGCAATTGGCACACTTTCAAAGAGACATTACACACAAACATGATTAAGCACAACATTCAAGAGGCTGCAGTAATCATTCTCAAAAAGCCGGGGAAAGAGGATTACTCTCAACCCAAAGCCCATAGACCAATAGGTCTTCTTCCCATAATGGGCAAAATCTTAGAAAAAATGCTAGTAGCACGTCTTAGACACCACATTATGCCGTGCATCAGCCGGCATCAGTACGGCTTCATGCCACAACGTAGCACCGAGGATTCTCTATACACACTCCTCAATCATATAAATGAAAATCTACAACTAAAAAAGATCGTCACCCTCGTGTCTCTCGACATAGAGGGAGCTTTTGACAGCGCCTGGTGGCCGAAAATAAAAACAAGACTGGCAGAGGAAGACTGCCCAATCAATATTAGACGTATCTTTGACAGTTATTTAAGTAACAGAAAAGTCGGGGTCAGATACGCGGGCGAAATCTGTTACAAAGATACTGAAAAAGGATGCGTCCAAGGGTCCATCGCCGGCCCACTGTTATGGAATATACTACTAGACCCTCTCCTCCACAAGTTAGACAACGATGGGCACTATGCCCAAGCCTACGCCGACGATGTGACTTTAGTTTTCAAAGGAAACACAGGATTAGAAATTGAGGCAGAAGCAAACGCCGCACTTGAAAAAGTAAGGACATGGGGCATTGAAAACAAACTAAGATTTGCTGCACATAAAACAAATGCAATAGTAATCACAAATACACTAAAATACGACACCCCAAGAATAACCATGGGAGGAACCAACATAGCAATAACAAGAGAAATTAAATTATTAGGAGTAACTATAGACGACAAACTAACCTTTAACAACCACATCACAGAAGTATGTAAAAAAGCAACCAACATCTACAAACAGTTAAACCGTGCAGCAAAGATTAGCTGGGGGCTACACCCCGAGATCATAAAAATAATTTACACAGCGACTATCGAACCCATCATCCTATACGCTGCCTGCGCCTGGGCGCCAGCTGCCGAAAAAGCTGGTAACATCAAAAAACTTAACACAATTCAACGAAGCGTCGCACAAAAGATAGCCTTGGCTTATCGCACAGTATCGCTAAATTCATCTTTACTGCTTACCAGTCTTTTACCTTTGGACTTACGGATCAAAGAAGTGGCGTTACTGTACGAGCCAAGGAGAGGGAATAATAAATTAACTTTAGGTGACAGGGAGATAGAAAGAATTGCCAACATATTAGACACCCCACAGCCGGCGGAACAAATCAACATCGAAATTGGAATAATAGCTAGCACAGAGACAGCAAAAGATACAGAAAAATATGACATACAGATATATACAGACGGCAGCAAGTTAGAAGGAAAGGTCGGAGCTGCCATATCAATATGGAAGAACGGATTAGAGATTAGTCACCGTGCTCTTGCACTATCTCAATACTGCTCTGTATATCAGGCAGAACTACTTGCAATTCGTAATGCTGTTAGGGAGACGATGAAAACACAAGCATCATCGGTTGGGATCTTCAGCGACTCCATGGCAGCATTACAAACAGTAAAAAATTACAACTGTCTACATCCCCTTGCAGTAGAAACTAGAAAATACCTAAAGGAATTAGAACCACAAAATAAAAAAGTAACACTATACTGGATTAAGGCTCATGCAGGGATAGAAGGTAATGAAAGAGCAGACATACTTGCGAAGGAAGCAGCCACTGGACTGAAGAGAAAACCGGACTATGACCTCTGCCCTATCTCAGATGTAAAGAGAAGAATAAAAATTAACACTGTCAATGAATGGAATTTTAGATATATCAATAGTAATACAGCAGCAATAATAAAACTTTTTTTCCCGGATGCAATAACCTCATACAATGTTTTAAAGAAGATCAACCTATCACGCTATACAGTACAAGCCATGACTGGTCATGGGGGCTTCGCAGAATATCTTAAAAGATTCAATTGTAAAGATAAATCCAACTGCATATGCGACACTGAAGTAGAAGAAACCGTACCGCACATATTATGTTATTGCCCGCAATTAGAAAATAAACGATTCGAACTAGAGACTAGAATAAAGATGTAGATAACACCCGATAATTTCAATAACATCATTACCGGAAGACATAGAGAAGAATTTCTTAATTATTGTACTCAAATAGTAAAAACAGTCAACAAAAGAAACGACGACAGGAAGAAGACAGTACCGACTCAACGGAAAAGACACTACAATATATATATTAAGTCAAACTAGAATTATATAAAAATAGAACCATTAAATTTAACTATAAAGCTAGGTATTCTATGTATAAAAGTAATCGTTATAAGAATTAAGGAAGACGTATAAATAATAAGTAACTGTAAATAATAAATCCCATTGTTACAATATTGTATTTTAATAAAAATGATTATATTATAAGTACGAAAATTGTTATAATGATTAGTTTAAATTTTAAAGCAATGTATATTTAAAAGAAAAGGTCTCCTTTAAAGAACTCCTTTAATTAAATAAAAAACTGTAATTGTTAAATTTAATGATAAAACTGTAACTAGAAATCTTTGATCGAAATAAATACTTGTATAAGCATGTTAGATTATAAGCATTAGAATTGTTTTAAGTTAATATTAATTTTAAACCATTATTTTGTAAAATAAAAAACTGTGTACCATTTTATTAAATAAAGAAATAAAAATGTCCCTGATAAGTAAAAGTTTAGAAGGCAGTGTTTGCAACCATCTAAGCACAATGGTAGAATCCGTCCAAAAAATAACGTAATTAATTGATATGCGTAATGATTGTGTGATATTTTCATAGAGACGAGTACCAAGAACGGCTCCACACAATTCTAACCTGGGAATTGTCACAGGTTTAATCGGCGCGACTCGACTTTTCGAAACTACGTACGACTACAACTCCATCTTCGTTCACGCTACGCAGATAAACACAAGCACCGTATGCACGCTCAGAAGAATCTGTAAATATATGAAGTTCTACATTCTGACAATTATTATTGAAAACTGTAACACGTGGAATACGTAAATTATTTAGAAATGTAAAAGTTTCGAAAATTTTGTTCCAATTAATAATAATATCCTCCGGAAGAGGCTCATCCCAACCCAGTTTATTGATCCAAAGTTTTTGCATTAACATTTTTAACGTAATTGTAAATGGAGCTAAAAGTCCTAATGGATCAAAGACTTGGGCTATAGTAGATTAAATCTGGCGCTTTGTAGTAGCTTTTAATTGTAAATTATTAAGCGGGAAAGATAATTCATCGGAGTCCGCTTGCCAATACAATCATAATAATTTACAAGTTTCCTTCGAACCAATATTTAAATTCATCACGGTATCCGATAATTCACATTGCAGAAGACGTGGATCGTTTGATTTCCACTTTCGTAAATGCAATCCTGCCGACGCGAGAATCTTCGTTATTTTATCACGGATCAGAGCGAGTTCATCAAAATTGTTACAGCCGGTCAGGAGATCGTCAACGAAAAAATCGTGTTTGATAATTTTTGCAATGAGTGAGTCATCACAGTCGAGAGCTAATTGATACAGACGAGTCGCTAAAAACGGTGCGCTGGCCGTACCATATGTCACTGTATTTAGTTGGTATACGCCTACGGTGTCGGACGGCTGACTGCGCCACAATATTTGTTGCAGATATCTATCGTCGCGATGAACTAATATTTGTCGATACATTTTCTCAACGTCTGCCGACAAAACGTATTTGTAAGTCCTGAACCTAAGCAATATAGACAATATGTCATCTTGGATTGTGGGTCCCACCATCTGTAAATCATTAAAGGAAACCCCCGATTTAGTTATTGAACTAGCGTTGAATACTACGCGCAGTTTGGTAGTTTCGCTACTCTCTCGCAAAACACCGTGATGAGGAATGAAGTTCGATTGAGGTTTGATGTCCTGAATCTTTGTGATGTGCTCTAAAGCCTCATACTCTGACATAAACTCATAATATAATTTAGATAAACGTTGGTTCTTAATAAGTCTGCGCTCTAATGAATGTAAGCAGTGATAAGCCCTGACATAAGAATCGCCTAAATTTTCTGGGCTACTCTTCATTGGTATTCGAACACAAAAACGACCATCACTGAGACGCGTTGTGTTTTGTATAAAATTCTCCTCACATAATTTCTCTTCCGGAGAAAACTTTGAATCAATAATATTTACTTCCTCTAGCTGCCAAAATCGATATAAATCATCGCGTAATGCGTCTATATTTTTGTCAATAGCGGATTTTGAATTAATTAAATTGCAATGTATAGACGAACGTGTGCATAGCGTAAAATAATTGAGATCAACGGGACCAGAAACAATAAATCCTAATTTGGTTTCAAATAATGCAGGCTTATTATTACCAAGTGTTATTTTCTGTGATCCGACTATGTCCCAAAATATGTCAGCGCCAATTAAAACATCAATCTCTGATGGTTCGAAAAATGTAGGATCAGCTAGTGCAATATCGGACGGAAGATTAAATTGTTTAATATTAATAGAAAAATTCGGGGTTTTATCTATAATTAAAGGCATAATAAAACAATTAATAATGTTTGAATATTGATTACTAAGAGACGATAATTTGACCTGGCAGATCTTACCAACATGAGAAATATTATTGTTTATTCCGACTACTGATTTATTAATAATTTTACTATTTAGATTTAACTTCTTAAATATTTTTTCACTAATAAAACTAGAAGTACTTCCACAATCCAACACTGCCCGAACAATATGTGGTTTATTATTGTAGTCGTATAAATGAATCAATGCAGTAGACAATAATACTTCTCGGTGTTGAATGTCCTTGACAGTAGGCGCGGTACTGGTTGTTAATACGACCGAGTTTCCCTCCACGGAGGTTTCCGGAGCGTCCGTTACGCCGCGGCCACTATTATCAGGAGATGAGCTGGTTGCAGTAGGTTTGAAATCATTTATGTGAACCAAAACGTTATGCTTGCTTTTACAAATTTTACAGCTCGGCTTCCTACAACTATT
Source organism: Pontia daplidice (assembly GCA_963693355.1). Lineage (NCBI taxonomy): Eukaryota > Metazoa > Arthropoda > Insecta > Lepidoptera > Pieridae > Pontia > Pontia daplidice. Next base: position 196,809 of record CAVNZL010000085.1, read on the forward strand.
GGCGAAGTGTCCCTTTCGCAAACAATTAAAACCTATCTTTAATTTTGGTAACGAGTCGTACCTAGCTTTATTATTTAAAGATAAAAATTGCGGACACTGATTCAAATGGTGATTGTCATTGCACCGACAACAAGCAGGTTTAGATGTAGGTCCTGACGTAACCATACTTGAATCCTGTACGGTAACCATAGACCTAACCTTAGGATTCGGTTTTATAATATTTAGAGACTGATCGTTACGTGACATTTCCAGCGACTCAATAAAATCAGCGTGACTACGCAGAAAACCCACAAAAAAATTAAAAGTTAATTTTTTGTCCCTATCTTCGCGCCACTTATATGATTCCCATTCCCTAAAGGTTTTGGGATCTAATTTTTGGGTAAAAATAAAAATTAAAAGTGAATCCCAATGCTTTACGGGTTCATCCAGAGACTCCAATTGATTTAAGTTCTTTTTAATCAAATCTATAAATTTCTTCAGCGTACTTGAACATTCCTTCGTAATTTTAGGTACGTTGAATAAATTTGATATATGATTTTGAATTAATAATCTTTTATTGTCGTACCTATCACATAATAACTGCCATGCCACTGCGTAATTATCAGCAGAAAATTCAATGGTTTCAATGACGACTGCCGCCGAGCCCTCTAATGCCGCCCGCAAGTAGTGGAACTTATTAATGTCGTCGATATTTTTATTACAGTGAATGAAACTAATATAAGTGTCTCTAAATCCTAACCAGGTTTCATATGTACCAGAGAAAGTAGGCAAACTGATGGTCGGCAACCTCACTGGCTTATCACCTGAATGGATTTCATAACCTTCAATACGTTTTTCTAAAAATTTAATGTTCCCGCGGAAGCGATCGAGTAACTTTCGTCCTCGCGTTATTACCTTAAAATACCGAGACTCAAATTCATCGCGCTCAGCAAGCTGTACATCTGAGCTATCATGCAACCATTCCATTTGCGATTGTATGTCGTCATATTGGTCGTACAACAACTCCACCTTCTCTAAGCGTAACTTTAATTCTCGTACGTCATCTTCGTCCAATGACGCAGTCTCCAAGTCATCGAGGTACTTCATAAATATAGTTAGTCGACCTTTGTAATTAGCCCGTTTTTTAATAAGCTCATTCTCCTTGGTCATTTTAGAAAGCAGGTATCAATCAACCTGGAATTGAAATAAAGTTTCTATAATAATAGCTAAACAACTTTAATAATAACAATATACCTACTTCGTAAGAATTTAAATAATAAAATTTGTGATAAACAACAACAATTACGAAAAGGCAATAAAATATGAATAGCTACCTTTTTCTTAATCTTTAATTTAGATTACCTACTTAATCTGCAATAAAAATATCGGCACAAAAATTGACAATGATCGAGCCTTATTTCAGAATAATAATTAATATTTTGCAAATAAAGTATATTAAATAAAGAAATATAATTAAATAAATCGGTTACTTTAACAATAATTAATAAAAGTTAAAAATGTACATTACCGTATAGTTAGGTTATACCTATAAAATGCACCACTACTTCAAAAATACAATAAATGAATACCCGAATAATCAATTTCAGGAATAATTAAGAGTAATGGGCCAATATAATGCACATCTTACGAATAACACAATAAACACTATGAACACTCCTCTTGATGACCTTCAACAATCTTCAGTAATTAAATCCGCAATAATTTTCACAATCCTGGTTTTAATTCTTCTTTAAAATAATCAATATTGATCCGGTTCGATCTAGGACCATGTAGAAAAGTGAAATTTCTGAAGGTCTGAATAAACGAGGATGTGGCAAATAAAAAATAAAAATACGTCTTCACAACTCGACGACCGTATAATAAGAGAGATAACAAAAAAAAACTTAATTACTAATAAGCTAGTCATCAACACCAAACAGAGCATTTGCCTGCAAAATCATTACAGGCGCAATCACTCTTTATCAGTGCCATCTATTGACTACTTACTCAATCCAGTCGAAAAGTATCGATATCTGTTAGAATCTTTTGGAGTTAACAGAGAATTGTGACTGTCAATTAATTATAGACAAATAATTTGAAATAAAATAAAATTATGACTATAATGAAAGATCTAAACTATCCTAACTCTTAAGTTGGACCAGACTGCTCACGGTATGCCAATTAAATTTAAAATCGTTTAAATCGTTTAGGAGTCCAGTGCGGTCAAACAAAATACATCGTTTATCACAAAGCACTACAATGAAAATAGAACTGTTTTGTTTTTTATTAATTAATTTACATCATTAAAATGACTTACTTTTAAATGCTTATTTTATTTAATTATTTTTAATTCACACCAATTATTACCAGGGTGACGGTTCTGTTCAGGATAATTTTTTGCAAAAATATAAAAAAAATGATAGGCACAAAACATGGCATTACAATTTTTTTCGACAGGACGAAGTCTGTCGGGTCAGCTAGTAACGCTATAATAGGAATGAGACTGGAAAAGCCTGGATATCGGATCCTATCATAGTCCAGCCAAATTAAAAAAACTGGGAATATTGACTGGCTAGATTTTAAAAGTGAATAACGATTAAAATTGGAGGGAAACCAATGGGAAGGTAGAACAATACAGAAGCTACAGAATACAATGGAAATTGAAGAAATAGCAAAAACTGTCCCACGCAGAAAGGAAGGAAGAAAATCTTTAAGCCCCACTGGAGGAATGAAGAGATCGATAAATGATAAAGGAAATGAAAAGAATGCAAAAGAATAGCGTATGCAGCTCAAAGGACAAGACAGCGAGTAGTTCAAACGTACTTAGAGGCGAAAAAGAACTACGAAGAAGTTGAGAAAGCGTAAAAAGAGGGATGGAAAAGCCTATGCAATTGAAAAGAGGGCGAGAGATTATGGGACAGGGTATATAAAATAATAAGTAAGACGGAAAGGGTCAGGGAAGACACAACGCTAATAACGCATAGCGTTGAACTCGGAACAGTCAGTGTGAAGCTGCTGGCACAAAAAAAAATCCGCCAGATAATTGTGGTTTGGATAGTAATATTCATCGAACAATAAGAAGAGCAGTAGAGGAGATGACCAGCAGCTTGTGATAGAGTAGTGCTGATGAAGTGCCAATTACAATGGTGGAGGTTATTAACACCACATGAAGCTTGAATCCAAGGAAGGGACCGGGAGCTGAAGGATTCACCGGAATATGGCCTGGCCATCTTTAATAAATGCCACAAAGTGGTATGCTTACTTGCTTATTGCTATGGTTATCGTACTGAAGAAGCCAGGAAAGGAGGACTACGCGGCCGCCAGATCCTATCGTTCAACTATCCTCCTGCCAGTCTTGAGAAAGATACTATAAAAAATCATCATAAACAGAATACTTTCCTAAGATGAGCAGGAAGCAATACCGATTTATGCCAGGGAAAAGTACGAGAGGATGCCCTCTTTGATATCTTAACGAAAGCAAACATGGGGACACATAAAAAGAAAGAGAAGAGAAAGATAAGTTGGGTTATTCATTATAAACCTGAATCGAAACAAGACTGGTTCGACTCAGTGCACTCGTTTTGCACGACAACGCGTCCGTCCGCAAGAGCTGCGTTATGTTGGCTGTCCTCCATAAGGTTGGCTTTGAAATTTTTTGATACCCATCCTACAGGCCAGACTTGGCCCCGATGATTAACACCTATTTCAAAGAATGAAAAAGAGCTGCGGTGTCAGAAATTTACCACCGATAATGAGGTCGAGCTAATTTTTTACATAAAGATGAAACATTTTTTTATAAATTGATTGAAAAAAATTATATTGTTGTCAAAAATGCATTTTAATTAAAATTAACATATAACATATAAAATATGTAAATAGGAAATTGATTAATGTAAGAGTGAACATTAAATGTCGTTTCTTTATTTACAGCAACACATTTTGTTTTCATTAAACTAACTCGAATAAGAAACAAAACAGAAAACGTCATCAGAAGGATCGTGCCTCTGCCTATAGAGAAGCGAAAGGCACTGAGTATTCAGATGAGCGGACCCGCCAAAAGATGGCAGGTCTAGGCGTTGGACCTAATGGAATTAGATCAAAACTATTCGCTGGTGTTACTGACGCAGCGGGTGCCGTGGGCCACCTAGGAACCATCTCCACGCACCAACCTATACCAATCCCAATTACAACCAGAGGGGTCGGTTTTGCGGCTTGTGCATTTGTGAAAGCTCTTGCCAATTACCGCGGTTTTGACATTCCTACCATCTACAGCGTTTACCGCAGTTTTCTTGGAATTTTCGAGGCAAAGATGCGACGAGCAAAGATCCGCTCCCCAGCGGTTAATCCACTGCCTCAGGACTGTAAAGAGTTTCAACTCAGTCCTGACTGGATCGAGGTTATGAATACAGCTACCATGGCTCCTGAGCCACTGTTTAGCATCCTCTCTTCTGTGGGGATTCTAAAACATGGAGACGAGACCTTCCTACCTGTCATGGCTCGAGACGAAACTGATGAGAATGGCCGTTTCATTCCTCTCACAGTGACGCTCTCGAATCTGCGGAGTGTCGTAAACTCACTTCAAGATCCTCGCACTCCACGTGAAGTCAGGGATCCAATCCCTGGATGTGTTTTTGATGGAAGGCGACTTCGAAATGCTGATGAGATTATTCCACCTAACTACTCATCACACGATCTGTTTCGGGACATAGCCGATGTAACCAATGTTCTACATTTCGTCGAAAAGCACATTCCAAAACTCATGGGAGGGCAACTTGATTTCGACGCACCAGGAACCGTTGCTATGTTGCTAAGTAACGATCTGGGTACTTTGAAGTGTCCACCTCGCACTGGAACCATCGAAGAGTACGCCAAGAACTGCCGTCCATTCGGAGATGTCAAGGAATTTTGGACGACACATCATTTAGATCCCAGCTCTGTTTGTCACGGAGTGATAGGCCTCCTTGGGGAAACGCCTTCAGCCCTGCGAGCCTGTTACCCTCTGTACCTGAGAAGACTATCTGAGGCAAATCAGCGCCGTCATGTCCTCAGCTACAATGGCGTTGTGGCAACCGCACTAGCGACGTAAAAGTGGGAGCAGAGTAAACTGCGTAATTAAATCCGTCCGGTTATAATAGACGTAAAATATAGCATGAAATCAGATTTCCTCTGATTTCATGCCACCTGGCCGAATATCCCACACCAGAAGATACTAAAACAAATAACACTACCACCGAAATCTTATTATTATAATTTCTTCTTTCTTTTTTTTTTTCTTTTTTTAGAGGTCGGCCACCCACTTTGGGCGAGAATGTGGGTCCGGCTCCTGTTCGTAATTCTGCCAAGATAAAAGAAACAAGAGCTGAGAAAAAAGCTCGGGAGGAAGAAGAGTTGTTGGCCTTGGAGGCCCAAGCTCGGGAAACACGTTCAACTTTGTCCTCTGACCTGGTGTCGGAGCGGGGCGAGGATATGTCGTTGGACATAGTAAAGAGAATTGATGCCAGCTTAGGAGTTGTTGAAAAGGTGGCTACAAATTCATCCAATATCAAAGGACAGTGGGTCCATATGGCAAGAAATGCTATCGCGGACATGCGAAAGGATATTGAGGTGCTTGCCCAGCGGTCAGTTACCGAGGAAACTCGAAAGTTACACGAAGACAACGAGTGCCTCAGAAAGCAAATTGAGACACTCCAACAAGACATGATGGATCTAAAGAGGCGTGTAGAGCCTGAAAACAAGGAGCCAGTTCTTACTCCTTCTATCCTGGAAGAATTTGAGGCAAACTTGATGCGTCGCATAGGGGATAGATTAAATGCGCGGTTTGAGAGCCTTGAGCCTAGGCTTAACCCTGCGCCTATATTGAGGCCTGCATTAGCAGTAGATCGACGCAAGAATCACCCTATGGTAGATCTGGATAAGACACGGGTTAATAGACAGGTGGATAATGGTGGGTTGGTGCAGGTTATGTCTTCGTCCTCGGCCCAACTGCCTCCCTCGTCTACGAAAGGAAAGAGTAAGAAACGAAAGACGGATGAAAGAGTATTGCCTATAAACAATACTGCTACTCCTACCCAACCTTCGTCTCTGCAATCGGCTCCTAACATGCAGTGGTCAACCGTTGGGATGGGACAGAAAAAGAAGAATATGTCTCCTTCGGATACTATTTCAGCTCGGACAGCATTTGCTGATAAAGATACAAAGAAGACAACTAAAAAACCTAGACTTCGTGCCCCCCGAACAGATACTGTTGTAGTGACGGTTCCGGCGGAGGTCCAGAAAAAAGGTGTTACATATGCAGAAGCTATTAAAAAGGCAAAGGGCCAGATTAGGCTTGAAGAGTTAAGCATTGAAGCCGTAAAGTTTAGGCGTGCTGCTACTGGTGCTGCAATTATTCAGGTCGCTGGTAGCGGTGGAGCGGAGAAGGCAGATTTGCTAGCCAAAAAGCTTAAGGAGCTGTATAGTACGGGAGGGATTCTTGTATCAAGGCCTGTTAAATGTGTTGAGGTAAGAGTGTCAGGCTTGGACGATTCGGTTACCTCCGATGAAGTTAAGGCCGCTGTGTGTTCTAAAGGAGAGTGTTCATCTGATAATGTCAGAGTTGGTGAATTGCGTCAGGATAGATCGGGTCTCTTTGCTGTCTGGGTAAAGTGCCCGGTAGAAGCTGCGAAAAAACTGTCCGAGGGTCGTCTTCTTGTAGGATGGACATCGGCTAGAGTGATGCTGCTGCAACAGCGAGAATTGAGATGCTTCCGTTGTCTTCAGGCTGGTCATGTAGCAGTTCGCTGTACGGCGGAAACAGACCTCAGTCAGTCTTGTTATCGATGTGGGCAGCCAGGCCATCGTGCGGCTGTCTGTACATCTAAACCGCAATGCCCCCTTTGTGCTGCGGCTGGTAAAACTGCAGATCATCGGCTCGGAGGGAAAGCTTGCTCAGCGCCTAGTAAAAAGATGCCACGAAGATTCACCACTAAGGTTTCTTTAGATCCTATCTTGAGCGGTGACAATATGGAGATTCAAGAAATTGTAGTAAATTAGCATGGACTTACGTTTCATTCAATCTAATCTCAACCACTGTGCGAGTTCTCAGGATCTGTTAATACAGAGTATGACACAGTGGAAGATTAATATTGCAATTGTGTCAGAACCTTACTTGGTTCCTGATAAAAACACCTGGATTGGTGACCGGGAAGGTGTTGTTGCGATTCTAATAAATGACGTCAACTTACTGTCAGTTGCTTCAATAATGAGAAGGTCGGGATGTGTGATTATCTTTATGAAAAGTTGTGTTTGTTACAAACAAGTAAGATAATTTTGTTTACATTCCCATATAGCAAAGGATTTACAAAACGGGAAAATGACATTAGATATAATCTTAATCAGACATTGCATACTCTGTCTGTATATAATAAAAAACTTTGTATCATTGATACAAATAAATATATTTATAATTATAATTTGACAAAAGGTAATTATTACCTTAATATTAGATTAAAGACAAAGTTAGCAAATGTGCTATCTTTTTTTTTATTTATGACTGCCAAGAACTTGGCAAAACAAACTGCTTTTATTGAGCAGGTCTATATAAATGAGACGTTGGAAGATAATATTCCATATAATTGTATTAGTTTAAACTAAATGGTAAGACAACAGGGAATACCTCTAGCTTAAAGAAGTCAAAGTCCTGTAAATATGTGAACTTAGTTCACCAGAATGTTCAAGGAATAAAAAGCAAAGAATTAGAAATCGAGCTTTATTTAAATAGTAGCAAGGTTGACATTCTGTGTGTTACAGAACATTGGCTTAAAAAACATGAACTGATATTTAATTTAAATAATTTTACAATGGGTAGTACTTTCTGTAGAAAAAAGGCTATTCATGGAGGCTCACTAATATTTATTTCAAAGACTTAAATTTAAAGAAAGAAAAGATGTTGTGAGCCTCTCTGTAGAACAATTATTGGAAATATCCTGTATAGAACTGGAGCAATTCATAGTTGTATGCATCTATAGGCCGCCTTCAGCCGACTTTGATAAATGCGACAAATATTAGAAGAAATTATGCATAAATTACAAAAATCAAGGAAAAGTCTTATTGTTTGTGGAGATTTTAATATTAATTTACTGGACAGTGGATGTAGTTTGGGTAGGCGTATGTTAAATCTTTTTAAATCATGTAACTTAACAAATCACTTTAATGTTCCTACCAGAATTACAGCTACCACTGCAACATGCATAGATAATATATATAGTGACCTAACCCCTGTTAGTACTTCTTTGATTAATAAAATTACATCTGATCATACTGGTCAATTATTAGAATTTAAATTAAATAAACAAATTCCCCTAAAGAAAAAAATCTGTACTGTGCCAGTAACAAGTGAACGTCTCAACAGATTTAGGAAAAATTTAGTTTGTAAAATGCCATTCTTATGTACGGATTCATGCCCTAATAATTTATATGATACCCTATTTGAATCATTTATTGATGAATTCAATGGAGTATTTGTACCAAAGACTTTTTTGGTCTCTGGTAAGCCTAATTTCAGTGACTGGGCAAGTGAGGAATTACATAAAATGAGATTAAAACTATATGATATGTATGATGAAAGGCAGTATAATAATAGTGAAGAATTTAGAAACAAGCTAAAATTATACTCGAAAACTTTTCAAAAAGAATGTAGGGTTGCCAAATCACAATTTTTGAGTTGTAAAATAAAAAATAGTTGTGAAAAAAGTAGTAGTTGAGAAAAAAACCAAAGACCTCTGGGGCGTTTCTGTCTTTATTCTAAAATCAGTAATTGATGTAATTAGTTCAGAACTAGCATTAATATTCAACAAATGCATGGATTGTGGAGTTTTCCCAGATAAGATGAAATTAAGTAAAGTCACGCCTTTATTCAAGGCAGGTTGCACTTCAGATCCTACAAATTTTAGACCGATATCCGTGCTGCCTGCGCTGAGTAAAATTTTTGAAAAGATTCTGTTGTCAAATTATTTTGAATCCAATAAGTTACTGCATAACAAACAATACGGTTTTTCAAAGGGGCGCTCCACGATCGATGCTGGTGTAAAATTGATTACCGACATATTTGACGCATGGGAAAACTTTCATGATGCGGTTGGCGTCTTTTGCGACCTGTCAAAGGCCTTCGATTGTGTCGATCATAATATAACCCTGATAAGGAAGTTACGACACTACGGGATTGACGACAAGGCAGCTGATTTGCTTCAATCGTATCTAGGAGGAAGAATCCAGAGAGTGAATATTAATGGAGTTACTTCATCGGGGTCACAGGTCTGTGTGGGTGTTCCACAAGGCTCGATCCTTGGACCTTTCTTGTTTCTGGTTTACATTAATGATCTCCCATTCTCCGTAAAAGAGCTTGGAGAAATAGTATTGTTTGCTGATGATACTTCACTCTTATACAAAGTTGATAGAAAGAACCAGAGTATTGATACGATAAACAATGCTATTTCTTTAGTGGTTAACTGGTTTAACCTAAATAATTTAATGTTAAATGAAAAGAAAACCAAATGTGTACGATTTAGAACATGTAATAAAAATTGTAATACAGCCAAATTAAAAGTAAAAAATATTAGAAAAGATGTTAGTAGCATGCCTCAGATACCACCTAATGCCGCGCATTAACCGGCATCAGTACGGGTTCATGCCACAGCGCAGCACGGAGGATTCCTTATACACATTACTAAACTATATAAAAGAAAATCTGGCGCAAAAACAGATCGTCACCCTAGTGTCTCTTGACATAGAGGGAGCATTTGATAGCGCCTGGTGGCCAAAAATAAAGACAAGACTAGCGGAGAAAGACTGCCCACTCAACATCAGACGAATCTTCGACAGCTATCTGAGTAACAGAAGGGTCGGGGTCTGAAACTGAAAAAGGAAGCGTCCAAGGATCCATTGCAGGCCCACTACTATGGAACATATTACTAGACCCTCTCCTCCACAACTTAGAAAATGACGGACACTACGTACAGGCTTACGCTGACGACATGATCTTATTGTTCAAAGGAAATACAGCAACGGAAATTGAAGAAGAAGCGAATGCCGCTCTATAAAAGGTAAAAGGACATGGGTTATTGAAAATAAGTTAAGATTTGCTGCACACAAAACAAACGCAATTGTAATTACTAACAAACAAAAATACGACACCAAATACTACAAAGAACCTGACGAACGCGGAGCGCGAATCACGCAATGTTGACTAAAAAGAAAAGAAGGCACAGTCGGAGAAGGAGAAAGCTGGTGCTGCTGTTCTTCATCTGGCAACTACCATAGACCCAACAATCTCTCTTGAGTTTCCCTCTTCATTGACATCCATGCAAAATCATCTTTTCGTTAATGACAATAATAAAAGAGAAATCAGAATTGTCAGAAACTGAGGAAAAGTTAGTAAATGACGCTCCCTTGATATTATCCACATGCAAAAGACCAGATAGTTGCAGATAGTCTGAGACATTTTGGGAGAAGGAAGAGGAGGACTGATCGATACTGTTTCACATTCATTGTGGTCAGAGAAAAACATTGTTAAGAAAAAGGATCTTGTTTTTACTACCTAACCTTACCTAACCGCGTCCAAACGCCACCAAAAAAAAAACGGTCAAATCCGCGTCGCTCCGCGCCACGAAAAAGTTTAAATTCAGTTTAAAAAAAAATAGTTCTCGCACAGTGACAGTGAAAATTTATACACTGTGTGGGTTTCGTCTCAGCCCATACAGTTCCCTCAAAAAAAGCAACTAAATAAATACCTTTCTGACCGTCGCAAAGTTATTTATGGCTCTTCTACGATCAGTTTGGGAGAATTAGAACAATGGTTGGTAAGTAAATCCAAAATACCTCAGGACGATAGCGAACCGTATGTTATTTATTACTACGTGTATGAGGAAAGCGACAATATAACCTTTTTGTTTTGTGATCGGAACAAAGTCATGTTAAAATTAGCTACTTTAGCTACAAACTTGCACGCAAATGCCACTTACAAATTAATTTGGCAAGTATTTCCAGTGTTAGTGGTTGGCACAACTGACAAAGCAAAGCGATTCCATTCTTTTTGTATTGCGATTTCAAGTTCAGAGCGTAAACAAGATTTTGTAATGCTGTTCGACGCACTCAAAAAGGGCGCTTTTTCTCTTTACGGTTTTAAATTTAAACCGTAAGCGCTTATCTGCGATGCAGTTAAAAGGATTCAAATTGCTTTTCGTGAAGTGTTTGGCACAGAATCTACTATAAAAATGTGTTGGGCACACGCCAAAAAAATATACAAAGAAAATGTACAAAAATGGTTGAGAAGAAAAAACAGAAGGAAATGTTGGATGACATCGACTCGTTGCATTCAGCTACTTATTCTACGGTATTTCAAAGAGCGTTAACTGCGTTTTTACGTAAACACGCAAGAGAAGAACGATTCATAGCTTATTTTAAACAGGAGTGGATTTCACACATGGTTAAGGAATGGTCGGGAAACCATAAACCTTTTCGACTCTACCCCCGATTGAGCTGAAAGATTGGACTCTTGCGTATCAATGGGCAAAACTTGACAAAAATTATTTTGATTCCCGATACTTACATAGTGGCCAACTCAACATCAAGTAACATTAATTCATTTAATCAAGATTGGGATACTTTTGATGATTATAAAAAAAGCTTTCGCATATTGGACAGTTGCTGTGCCCACACAGCAAACCGCGTCGTTGGACGGAAAGTGCACTTGCCCGAATTTCTTAAGAATTATATCATCAAAAAAGGAAGCGTGAGCGCCCCATGAAACCAAGACCCGCCTTAATAATCCAAGTTCAAGTTACGATTTGTATCTAATTTTATCATTTTTTGCTGATCTCATTATGTTGTACTTAATAAATAATAAGATGATTATAACCAATAAATTGTTTTCATTTAGAAAAACTGCTATATATAAAAAGGAGCTATATTACAAAAAAAGAGTTACCAGGTATAATGTGCATTAGTCATTATAAGCAGAGCATTAATAAAATTGCTTTACATTAAGATAAACAGCCGTACGTAACGAATATAAATTGTAGTGTGTTTTCTAATACTTTGAGTATTCTGCTGTGCAATCAGTAATTTTGAAGGAAATTTGGATTATTATTTCACAAAAAAGTATTTTATTTGATTTGCGTTTAAATACGGAAGGTATTTATTCTAATAACCGAATCTTGGCTAAATAGTAGTTTTATGATAATGAACTATGTAGTATTGAATACGAGCTATTTCGACGTGACAGAACGAGAGAAACGTCCAATAAAATTAAAGTCCTGAGTGGAACTGCGACAATGTTGAAACTCTTTGGATAACTGTACCCCATAACTCATTGGGAAGCAATGACCGGCGCAATCTTCATATCTGTCTTGTGTATATTCCTCCTGATTCTATGCAAGCTGAAACATTGGAAAAATTTATTTCTTCATAATATAGTCACATTACAGAAACAAACGTAGATGATAATTTTATAATTGTCGTTACTTTAACCTTCCAAACATAAATTGGACGCAATTAGGGCCTATTCTATTAAAAAAAGGTACAACTAAAATACAAAATATCACTAGACATTTTTAAATGAAATTAATATTTCTGGTCTAAAACAACATAAATCATTTCATTTTAAGTAACTTCTCCGTCGACTGTACCAAGCCGATATGGCTCTAGTCAAACCTGATATACATCACCCTTGCTTAAAGATCGATGCTACCGACTTAATATTAAGTAAGAAAAAAGTAAAACCTAAAATAATATTCAACTTTCGTCGCGCTAACTACGACGATATCAATAAAGCCATGTCAGAAATTGATTGGGTAAATGTTTTAGTTGGGGATACAATTTACGAGGTAACACAAAACTTTTATGATACCTTAAATAAAATAATTTCTAGTTTTGTTTCTAAGAGTCGAAACTGTATTCTAGTTTTTTAATTCACATAATAAAAGACGAATTGAAAGCCCACAAACGTTGGAAAACTTATAAGAATCCAAGAGACTACCATGAATTTTCGCTATTACGTGCTAGACAAAAACTTGTGTCGAAATAGTGCTTTAGAATGTATGAACAAACCATACAAAACAATTTAAGTAAGGACCCTAAAGCATTGAGATCATACCAGCGAAGTAAACGCGACTGTGTTTCCGGATATCCTATAAGATATCCTAGAATACAATGGTTATTGGGGACAAATTCTACTATACAGAAGCAGAGGCTTGCGAAGGTTTTAACAAATTTTTTAATAGTGTGTTTCAACTCCCAGCTGATCTTTTCCCGCCCTCCCAAGCTCCTTTAGTAGAAGAGACGACTCACCGAAGCTACCCTGGGAGTCGAAGTACCAGAGGTAACAGAAGTGGAGCTCAAAATGGATAAGATGGATACCAAAAAGACCACACCAGGACCAGACGGTCATCATGGAAAAGTCGTTGCCTTGACGCAAAGCACGGGCTAGAAGAAAGGCTTCGGACAATGTTGACCTTGAATGATTGGAAGACCGGACTATTGGTCTTACTCCAGAAAGAAGGGAAGGCAGTAGACTCCCCCTCCGGGTACAGATCAATCGTTCTTCTCAGTGAAGCAAACTCTGAAAGAATAAGTGCTTGTCGTATTACGTGTCACCTTTCATCGGTTGGACCGGACCTCTCGGAGTGCAATTTTGGCTTACAGGAGAGATCTACAATTGACGCCAACCTTCGCCAACAATATCAACACGAGATAGACACGACAGAGTCTTTCACGCTCTCTCCTTGGCTAGAAAAATAGTTGAAAAGTACTGAATAAGAGAATTGCTAATGTACGTATGGAACTATTAAACAAGGACAACTGAGATACGAGAAAGTACAGATGAAGGCTCTGTTGATAAAAAAATATTACTGGGACTTTGTTAGCGGTTTAAGAAAGAGACCGGATGCCGAAGTCAACGCCAGAGCATGATGAGCATGCATCACAAGGGCCGGCAAAGAAGTATTCACTGATGAAAACACTCATACTAAATAAAATTAGTGAAGGTCAGAAAATGAGTGAACATTTGGACAATTTTTTGGAAGCTAATAGACAAAGCAGACATAATAGACAAGACAGCTAGTAGACAAATTGTACGATTATGCTCCTGTACAGTTTGCCGGCGAATTACGAAAACTTTATATGTGCAATAGAATCGAAGGATGTTTTGCTAAAGCCAGATCAATTCGCAGAAGAGGAGCAAAATTCGATTCGATCCAATTGTACTGACTTAAATGTGTCAGACAATGAGGCCTTAACTTTATCTAATGTTTCAGATAGAAATCAAAGGAGACAATTGATTTTAGACTGTGGTTGTAGCCCATATGTGTAACGATTCAACATCCCAAAAACTAAATTTAGCCACAGAATCATACACGACCGTAGGTACAAGTCAATGATGACTATACGTATTGTATACAATTAAATGATGACATGGAAATGCTGAAAAAGTCAGGGAATTTGATAAATTCGAGACAAACTTACAAAGTCCAACAAACCGTGTAATGAAATATTACGTACAATTTATTCCAATGCGCTTTCAGTCTATAGTAATATTCAGTTTAATAAGCTTCTTATTAAACTTCAAATGGGACCGGTTGTATTCATTTATTTTTTTAACCCCTTTTTCTCAGAGCCGCTACTAGACTGGCGCTGAGGACAGGATAGTCACTCTAGCTGCACATACTTAATTATCGGTTTGAGCATCACATTCTTCTTACCTTAAAAGGGCAAACTACGTTGCGATGACTAAAAACAGCTTTTCAAAGAAAATATTAATTTAAAATTAGTCAAGAACACTTAACACAGTATTAAAACACCAAAAGTGTTAAGGGTGATAAGCAAAGAATTATGTAAATTAGTGCATGAAATTCTGGAACCCTTTAGTAAGTGTACCTAATAAAAAAAAATAAGTTTTAGATTCACATCAAATTTTGTGAACCATAATTATTGTGTAATTGTATGAAGAAACTTAAAATTACGGAAATAAAGATACTGCCACGCAAATTCTCATGTGTTATTCCGCTCTTTGATGGAGACGGAAAATTATTTAAATAACACCTTTGAGAAATGTGAAAATTAAATTACCTTTTACAACAATGTAAACGACCCGGATCAGGAATTATACCTGTATCACTAGCAAGTTTACAGTTTACAGCAAGTGCCACGACGGGACATTAAAACAAAGCTAGAACTAAAAGCAGTATTGATTCAACATTTTGCCGATCCTCGCTCGGTGGAATGCATTGCTATTAAGCTGGAAACTATGAGATTACAGAACAATGAAGGCTACATCTAATTCAGTAATCGAATTCAACATGTAAAGAGTTATTTAATCGCTTAAACTCACTGACTACAGTACGGACGCAGAGCACGAAGAATTTCGTACAATGACACCTCATCTTATGTCTTTGTCGCTCGCGCATAAACATATTGCCGTTGCGCTCACACAGATGCAGTGACCGCCGTATTCAGAGATTGTAAACTTTTAGTCATACCATAAAGACTTGTACTTTGGTTTGTTTTGTTAAACGGAGAGTTTGGATTACAATGACAGATGAACTGAGAAGTATTTATATAGATGAAGAAGGTAATTTACAATTTAAAGATGAATTCCTTGAAGAAATTGAACCAGAGAATCATACAACGACAGAGGCAAATACAGAAACAAGTACAATAGGAAAAAAATTCGGTCAATTATTGTAAAATACTCTACGAAATTACGAACGAAACTTAAAACATGTTGCAAATAAATTCGTAATCGATGGGTTTACAAGCAAACATTCAAATGCTTATCAGTGGATGGAGATGTTCGAAAGAGAATGCGCAAGGTTTCGTGTAAATAAAATTCAAATACTCCATTTATTTTTGGATACAAGCTGTTTAGATTGGTACAGCTCAATGGATAAGAAACCGACGATGAATTCAGAGTGCTCTACGTGGACGAGTAAATTTTCTGAAACTTTTAACGACAAAGGATGGAATTTAGTAACTTATGCAATATCATTTAAATACAAAGACGATTCATTGTTAGATTATGCCATAAGAAACGAAAAACTTTTTCTTTACATATATATAAATGAAATAAAGTGGCTATCCTACTCACACATATCCATCTCTCTTAAATTATTTTTTAAATATTTATTGAATAAATCATTTTTTCGAGGTTTATAGTTTAAGTGGTCTAACCACACGCCACTTTAGTATGTAATCGATCTTCAAAGAATGCCCGAGCTCAAGCTCAAACCTAAACCCAACAATATGCGTCGCGAAGTCGTCAATTACAGAAGTCCATGACCAAACCTTTTCATGGTAAAATCAACAGCAACTATCCTGACCTTACGAAACCCTTCATCGTCTCGACGTCATCTAACACCGCTGACGGGCCTCGACCAACGAGTCTTCACACATATTGCTTTGAGTTTACCAACCTCAAGGCTACGATATGACGATGACCTTCGTTTTTATTCCACTATTTTTATCACTGTACTGAGCTTAATGACTTATGTGAAAGCCAAACTTGCCCTTGTTTTGTGAAGTGGCAGTAAATGTAAATTTCGGAGCATTTTAGTGAACGTAATGTTACCTTCATGAATATATGACTACAGACGAAAAAGAAGAAGCAATATTTGGCTGTAGGAGTTTAGACCATATTTATATAGGTACGTATCATTTTACAATATCATTTAGAAAGTCTTAATCCCGCTATATCACGGCCCGAAACCCAACTGATAGGAATATTAGTGGCTCCTATATAAACAGACAGTGAGTTGACGAGCACCACCGAGCGATTGAAAACCACCATAGGCCTTAAGCAGTGAGCATTAAAAAGATACCTGATTTCCCTAGTGACCCTCAAAAAGTACGAGGCGAGTTTTTCATCTCAACTCAAATTCCAGTTTTGTAAATTAGCAAATCTTAGATTACAGTAATCCTTAAGTCGAAAAACAACTTTCGAATTTAACCAATAAAGCTGAATTTCTAAATAAAAGGACCTCTCATATATCGCATGAGATTTCTGGGATAAAATCTTACTAATATTATTTTCGATGTTCAACATTTCAACAAAGACACGACTCTAATAAATAACCTCCAGAAGAAATAGTGGAGAAGAATTAGTTCACGCCATAAAAGACATATGGAAAGCTATATATATGATGGGCGGTCTATATATAGCTTCCATTTTAACTTCTGAAGATATATGTCAGGTTGCCTGGAAGAGATCGCTTGTTAGCGTTAAGGCCACCTTTTATTTATATACTAGTTTTTAAGTTGTTTAATAATTGAAACGAACGGCATTGGAATTGTCAAAAATTATTTTCAAACATAAAACTACTATCTCAATAGCGCCGATTTTACAATCAAGATAATTAAGAATTCTTGGAAGCTAGATAAAAGCGCTATAAAAATTAATAATGAAATTCTTTTAAAACCATCAAAGACGACGACGAAATTATAAATCATCATTCAATTTAAAAACAAACATACTTATAGGAATGAGGGACAATCTCTTATACAAATCTCCCCTCGCCCTTAACGCTCGCAACTCCAACGTAAATGCGGTTCATTCTTACCGAGAGTATTGGTTTACGCAGGTGAATCTTTAATAAATAATGCAAACTTTCCTGGTGGATTAAAATACCATTGTCTTCTGTCATGTCATAATGCTGGTGCTGCTGCGTCGCAGTACCACTCTGGAAAAGTCAGCCAATACTGTTAGTAATGAAAGAACATGGAACTGATATTGAAACAAGACTTTTTCTATTTAAACCAGTTGTTCGCGTCAGTAGAGGATTTAAACAAAAAGCCTCTCAGCTTAATAACATTAGTGAGTGATGAAATTCAAAAACTATTCTAAAAATTGTCATATCCACCAGTGAGCAATACATCTGTGTGTAAATGCTGATCACCACAAAGCTAAATGGGATGCAGCCTAATACTGCACCAGCTTTTCAATAAGGTTTTTATAATGTAAATAAATCGTGAAGGCTGCTTTAAAAGTTATGTTAAATTCTTTTTCTAGTAATTAAAACTAGAACAATTGTGAGTATGTATGTAAAGTATGAAAGTTTTTTTAAATGGCAAATGGTAAGAAGGCTCACCTGATGCCCCTCTTGGGTAGAGGCAGAGGATATATTCTTTTTCTGAAGATCAAGATTTCAGAATGGATTCAGAAATATCTCCTGGCAGCTGGTTTCACATAGCATTGGTGCGCTGCAGAAAGTAAAGTAATTATATTATAGTTGATTTCTAAGAAACATAGACTGTCATTAAATGATTAAAAAGAAATGTCTTCAAGTTAATTATTTAAAAGGATCAGAACTAGAAGTTAATTGACCTAATTAATATTTTAAAAAAGTTTAAACAAGAAGCTATTATCATAAAAAGTTTACCATAGTGTCTTTTTTTAAAGAATTGTCATAGATTGTTCATAAAAAAAGGTCATTGAAACCATACATAAATTAATATATATGGTGGAGAAACTGCCTTGGTTGACTACTCCTTGAAGTGACAGAAGATGAGAAAATACTTTTTTTTAATACATATTAAATTCTGAAATAAAAGTATTACTAATTCTACCTAAAAATTAAAACTTACAAAAAACAAAAGTATGTTTCTCAAATGCCAACAGTTTGGCTAATCTGGTCTTACTAAAGGTTTGTAAGTGTATACTTGAAATTTGAACATAGTAAGATAAATTGCTCACCTGAAGATTTTTTACAGTTTTCAGCTTTATGATATCATACAGGGGCCTTCGAAAGTTCAGTTTAAAACAACGGTGTAATTGCGATTATAATATTTAATGGTGAAGAACCAGCAAAGGACAATCTTACGTAGTAAAATATTGTTTGACATAGACACCAATAATCATTTTTCATCTTGGGTGTAGTTTGCATCAGGGTTTCTTTATCGACACAGTTTTCTTTTTACTGAGAAACAAAAATATGCGCAACTTTTCAAACTGCTAAGACGGCTGGCTTTTCAAATAAGCGTCATAACATTCAAGGAAACATTCAGTTTAAAATTTCAATCAGTCACGTCGTTAATTTTTCAAATATTTCTTATGTCAACATACGTCAAGAGACTGCTTGTTTTTTTTTATATTAAAGAAAAAGATAACAATTTATATCATAAAACAGTTTTATATTTATATAATTACTCGCATAAAAATCTAAAAGGAAGCCTGTCTACTTTTTAAAACCGATTTATAGACTTTTTCTTTAATTTATTAAGGCATTGGATATCGGTGTCCTTTAGCCAGAAATAATAACGGACTTAAAACTAGCAGGCTAGGAATGGTACAGTAAGTTAAATACCGAATGAAAATCCATACAAGTTTCAAACAGAATTATTGCGACTTTCAGCAGATATATTCTGTGTTATGTGACAAAGCTGTTTAGGGACTATAGAACGCTGAGAACTGCTATTGAAAAGAAACAACTACAGCTGTACTTATATATTATAAATTAAATTCAAAATATATAAGTACATTGATCCCGAAGCACGTGTGGTACAACCTTTTTTGCAAATGTATGGAACAAAGCACGGTCCGATATAAGCAGTTTCATAACTATTATTACCTATCTAAAGTACATACCTTATAGTCCGTGTTGCCGCTATTGTTTTAATCGCAGGCAATCTGAAGGATTACTACTAGTAGTAGTACTATAAACAAAGCACAAAGTTACCGATGAATTGATACATTTGCTTTCAAATTTCATATGTTTTTAGAAAAATACGCACAAGTACTAATAATTGGAGATCGTAATTACAAATAAGCGAATATTTCAATTATGAACACAACTGCATTGATACCACGCTGCAATGAAAGATTCTGTTATATATAATTAGATTAATAAATTAATCTTTATATGACACATTTGTCGGTATACCATAGCAGTGCCATCTATTGATTACTTACTCAATCCAGTCGAAAAGTATCGACATCTGTTAGAATCTTTTGGAGTTAACAGATAATTGTGACTGTCAATTAATTATAGACAAATAATTTTTAATAAAATTGCGACTATAATTAAAGATCTAAGCTATCCTATCTCTTAAGTTGGATCAAACTGCTCACGGTGTGCCAATTTAATTTAAAATCTGTTAAGTAGTTTAGGAGTCCATCGCGGAAAAACATTGTGACAGGAGATTTATATATATAAAGATAAAAATTAGTACCCACTACATAGCTGCAACAAAAATATTTCAACTAAAATGCCGAGCTTTTTCAAAAATTGCTGTGTGCTCTAGCAAAATAGAGTTCAGAGGGGGATAGCCTTGTTTGAAAGTGGTTAGTTTACCTACTTTCGAAAATGTTTACTATTTGCTAGAAAACGAATATACAAATTTTAGGTATATCTTTCAGTAGAAATGTTTTGTGAATCCTTATACAATATCGCTATTTATTTTAGAACACTTATCAAAATATAATAATATTTTAATATGAAATAAATCAAAGGAGTAAATTTCTCTTTTGTATAATTTTTGCACTAATATATAATCTTTAATTTAACTTTAAAAATTTCTATTAACTGCATTTTGTAAAGCAAAGCAAAAGTTAATGTTATACTTATGATTTCACAAGAAAATGCCTTTGCAGAAACATATTTCATATAGATAATATTTTTCTCGGACCGAATATTTATTAAAAAGAACAATAGAATAACAAAATATGTTTATATTCTTAACAGTAGGAAATTACTTAAGAGAAGTGAATTGGTCGGGTTCTAATTTGATAGCCTGCATGGCGAACATCAGCGTAGTATAATCCACCCAAGACCACTTATTCAAGAAGGGATAGAACATGATGCCGTGTATCAGCTCAACTTGGCAGCAGTTCCTCTCGAGCTGGAAGGCCACTTCGTTGGGAGTGGTGAGCTTGTGGTACTGGTGCGTGCCTTTGGGCACTATGCCCAGCACGCGCTCGGCCAGGCAGATGCCGAGCAGGCGGGTCCACGGGCTCCGGGTGGGCGTGGTGAGGAAGAAGCGGCCCCCGGGCTTGAGGCAAGAGACGCAGGCCCTCACGAACAGCTCTTGGTCGGCCACGTGCTCGATGACCTCGGAGGCCACGACGGCGTCGTAGTGGCTCGGCCGCTGCTCGGCGTGCTCCTGCAAGAAGGTGCTCTGCCTCACTGTTCTCTAAGGCGAGCGCGCTCAGCGGCGTGTACCTCTACAGTGGCGCAGTAGTACGTGGGTCTGTTGTGGGCGATGTTGGCGTCGAGCTCGCTGTGTCGTTTGGCGCAGCCGATGAGCTCTTCGCTGGCGTCCACCCCCGTCACGACGGCCCCTATTCGCGCCAAGGCCTGCGGAGGTACAGGGCTTAGGTTCGCTTTCAGCAAAATATTCAGAAGGTTCAATGCTACAAGTCTATCGATTCAGTAGACGTTGTAATATTGTCTTTTCTTGACTGTTACTCATTGAAAGAAAAACACTTTATTAACGGATTTAAGTTATGCAAAAATTGCAAGATTTAAATATAATTTACATTATTTTAGATTTTTCCGACGTTTCGCGTACTTTACAGCGTGCGTCACGATAAACTGAAGAAAAAAGGTGTTGATTGTTAAAATAAGTGTCACAGCTGCAGAGAGGTTGTGTGTTATCTGTATTTATTGCCCCGTCGCCGTCGGAAAAATTTAAAATAATGTAAAATATATTTTTCTTTAAAAGATTGATGTGTTTTGGATAAGGAACTTAATTCTTTCTAAATTATTGAGAGAGTTTTGTAAAAGCTAATACAAGAAAGAAAGTCTTAAACTGTCTGGTAGCTTGAACTAGACCTGGATCTTAGTTATGATGCAGTAACATATAGTGTATGTTACACTTTACACATCCACAATTTCTGTAGTCCATAAATTATTGATTTATTTTGAAATATCAATAACATTTTCCTGTCATTGCTTATATATAATGGCATACTGTAGATAAATTCCTCCTTTTATGAATAGTATATAACTTGTACCTCTGACAATATTCCTCCGCCACAGCCTACATCCAAAATAGTTTTGTTGGCCAAAGGCGTGAGAGTCTTCTGCTTTTCTGATTCACTCACAAGACCGTCTCTCACCAAGGGCACCCTGGAGGTTCAAGTAACTTCATGGAAATATTAGTTAATAATAATAAAACTATGAACCCCTGTTTGGTAGTCCACCGTGGTGTCCATAGTGCCAACTAGGACATCCAATAAGCCATACCTCAGCATATTAAATGAGTGGAGCGCTCCGAGTTCGCCTTTGGGATCCCACCAGGCACTCATAAGTCTGCTATGTCTTTTCACATCCTCCTTGTCAACTGTTGTAAATGATTTGCTCAAGCATAACCTGCTTATGCTGAAGTTTCTTTTCAAGCAGAAATGAAGTAACCTGTAAATAATAAAATATGCATAAATCACCAATAAAGTTCTTCATCTTAAGTCAGCTGAGCAAGTATTAGTCTTAAAAATAAAATAAATTGTAGATTATTATACTAGTGAAGATTATTGTTATTTTTTATACCCTAAGTGCGAAGTAAAATAAATTAACCATGGTCCCCAAAAACAAAACATTATAAGTTCCGAATAGAATTACAAAATGCTCACAAAATTATGCTTTATTTAAACATTGATATCAAAAATTAGAGTTCTACTTTGCATTACTAGAGTAATCATCAAATCATCAATTTGTGCATATGAAATCAAACGAAAATAATTATTAAATGTGAGTGTCATGAAACAGTATGTTATTAGTGAAGAGAGAAAGATAAGGAGAGCAACAAAATCCTGTCAGTAAAACAAAACCATTTTTATATATTATGGATAATTTCCTGTCTTTGGTAATTTTTCCATTATTTATTTTTATATCATGTGACTGGTAATTAAAATATATATGACAATATAATATTTGAGATAAATTCATAGAGTAATACAAGTAACTTATGTTTGGGTTATGCAACATTATAGTTGGAATAAAACAAAATTGTATCCTCATTGTATCCTCCTCAGCCATGATTATTAAAATGTTGAGCAATAAAATATTGGTTACAAATATAACATAACACAAAGCTAAAATGGCATTAATAATAGATTTGTCGTATGCAGTAAAGACCTTAGCTTCCTTTTGACAACCCTTCATGGAACACATTCATATTTTGTTAGTATTTATCCGTTTTAGTGGATATTTTGAATTCATTATGACAATATGAATGCATTTAAACACAAGCCTTCCTAATATACTCATCACATAACTGATAAGGTGTATGTATATTTATTGCAATAATTGATTTTATTATAGGAAAATAATATTTTAGTTATAAACTAAGGTTACATTTTTAAAAAACAAGTATTTTTCAAAATTTAAGTAGGGTTAACAAATAGAAATAACATTGTAGGGTTAATGTTAATAAAATATACTTACATGTTTTGGGTAACGTTTTTGAAACATTTTATTGGACGCATTGTATTAATAGTCATTATTACCTAATCACATAAACGCTTACGTTTTTATATTATAAATAAGTACCCGGCACGCTACTACCTACTGTTTTGTGACTTATCATTTGTATAAATAAACTTTTACGTGATCATTTATATTATCTTATGTTGTTACAGTGAGCCATTATCGGTTTTCATTTCTGTTGTTTAAGAATTGTCTCTATTTAAAATTACTGTTTAGATACATAGACAGAAATCTTGAAAATGTAACATGTATTTTTTTTTTTAAGATTTCTGGCTTGGTTACAAGACCTTTAAGCCATGTCTTTATTAAGATATTTAAGTATTTTTTTTTTCACAAATTAACAATAATCACACTTCACTTCACTTCTAAATTTCTCCAGTCGTGTTTTTCATAAATTCAAACAAAGGTTTATAACATTTTTTATCCTTCAATAGGTCATACAAGTGGCGGGAGGAATTATTTGCTAAGATGTCACTTAACTCGCTTGCAAGTAGTAATATTTGCATATTCCATTTTTGACATAAGAAGAATATATGCTCAATGTCTACATGAGGTGTATTGCAATCTTTGCATCTATCATTTTGCAGGATTCCCAGTCTTGTGAGATGGGATGGAGTGGTGTGTAACATGTATTATTAACTATTACCACAGATCAAGTTAAACAAGTAAAACACAAATTTATTATTTATATGAGATAAAGGAAAAGTTATAACAATAATATAACATTAAATATAGTTCAATATAGTATACAGTTATAACAATAAATAAATAAAGTTTCGTACTAAGTCGTTGTAATTCTATACTTTAATAGTGATAATAAACTTTTTATTTCATCACCTTCCAACAGTATTAGATTGTGGCCACATTATCTGTATGAATTTCTGTTATTATGTATGGCCACACTCCCTTCGCCCAATAGCAGACTACTTTTTTAAATTAAAAAAAAAAAAAAAAAAAAACCAATAGCAGACGTTCGCGCCAATTATAAAGCGTGTGTTTTTAATATTTGGCGCCTATAGGACTAGAACAACGCCATTCTTGACCTAGGCACGACAATGCCATGTAATACGATAATTTGTAAATATATGTACCTATTGTAAGATAAAATACTTGTATACAGTGAACAGCCTATAATTATCCACGAAGAAGACACACCTACATAGTGGTGACCCTTGCAAGAAAAACTTTCTCAGATATTTCAGGTACAAATATTGCCCTGGGCCCTGAACCACCATTTATATTGTAAAGTGTGGAGTGATGTTAAAGAACGGAGTCCAAACAGAACATTTCTTCAGGCTGTGGAACTAATGGTAGACTTCAACAGCAACTTCTAGTACAAACTGCAAGGAGAGAAGTATCTTTTGATTGCATACAACAGAAATTTCTAGCTCATCCCGCTATTCAAGCTACCACAAGCTGTTTCAACATTCTATACATTTGTTTAGTTTGCATATTCTGTAATTTTAATTTAGTTTAAGTCTTTCTTTTCACTCATATTGCTCTCATTTTATAATTAAAACATATTCCTTATTAATAATTATTATAATTTTATCGAATGATAATAATTTTTTTTTTTTGTAAAATGGCAGTGAATAAGGCAGCTCTGGCAGATGGGTACTGTCCTGAGGGTGAGAGTAATCAGGATATAAGTACTAACATAATTTCCATCCGCACACAACCCTTTTCTAAATAAATTTTTATGGTTTACCAGCTTGGAAGCGCATTCAATATGAAGAATATGATCACTAAAGAATTAACAAAATTTCAGTACACAATTGCACAGCTTGATACACATATTTTACAAGAAGTAAAAGATATTGTGATTAATACACCAAAAGATTTCCCTTACACACAACTCAAAAGTACATTACTAAAGCAGTTTACTGAACCTTATGACTTCCATAAACTTTTAGATGTACAGTATTTAGGGGACCAAAAACCATCTTCATTAAGAAGACAGATTTCTTGTTTTGGTGGTCCAGATGTGCCTGATAATTTTATCAAAGCATTATGGCTAAGTAAATTACCAAGTAACATTCAAATGGTATTAGCAACACAGAGGGAAAAACCTTTAAATGAATTAGAAGCATTAGCAGATCACCTTTGCAATTTAATTTTTAACAGATCATTTAGCTCAATAGGTCTACTAAACGAAAATAATACTCATCGTAACAGTATCCAATCTCCTTTGCTTAATAATTTTCCTCAAAGCGAAAATAAATCTGTGAACCAAAACAATGTCAATATTATATTGACAATACCAACAAGTCACAGACTATTATAATTAAGAGCTGAAATACAGAGTGTGTAACCTACAATTTATCTTAAATTAGTGTCTGATACTGTCTACTAGAATCTAAATAATCTATTCTTTAGTAATCAAATAGGAATCACATAATATTTATCAATCTTATCCCTACGAAAACATTAGTACAGTCTCTACGAATTAGTAAATGATAAAAAAATTTAATTCCTCGAATATGATTAAAGGGACCCCGAATAAGAGCGTCGTAGCAAACTTGGAGGGATTGAGTAAAAGTACTTTTACTCTTACTTTCCTCATAGAAATTGTAGGACTCGATGTATGGCACGATTGTAATGAAGGTTGGTTGGATTTGGGGACGTGTTATCAGGCCATGAAAATCCAGTACCAGCTGTATCCCGGCCAATCGTTTGATGTTGACATATTGGTGTGGCCTCACGTAGTGAAGGTAAACATGGAACACGCAAGCACGGGCATCGCCAACTTAAAGCCATGTCGTAAGCCATACTGAACAACTAGGAATAAAGGACAAGTCACTCCACAGATATGGTGTGGAGTGCAATATGGATGGGTGCGGACTTGGCAGTTTTTGGAAAGGCGATGGTTCGCGTTTTCTATACGACATGCCTTTCCAGTGAGAGTGGCGGATCTTCGAAGTTACGTCGCAACAGTCACGCCTGCCATGGGATTTGGGTCTCTTGGTTCAAAGTATCGTCACATATTCCTCTGTATTATAGGTAACAGAGCAATAGTATCTACTAATCTTTTAATGTTTACTTAGTGCAAAAAACGACAGGAATCTAGAGATATATTTGCCAGCGCTGAAGTTCGGCGAAAAGAGATATTTCGCAGGAGCGATCGACTCGCAGCAAAATGATGCTGCTTTCTTACAAGATCTCATTTGGAAAAGCGTGGAAAAATATATACCTTCGTCATATTTGGACGGTTACTTTGATATTCCTCAAGTTGTCTCAGGTTTGTATTTCTGCGTTTGGAGCTTAGGGTTTAGTTTTGCAGTCTTCAAAAGACCTACGACAAGGAATTATTTTAATTTGCGACTTCCGTTGCGTGTCCTAGAATCAATGCCACAATCGAAACAATATTCTAACATATCGCAGAAATATAAATATGTATATGAAAATTAATTATAGAAATTAGATGTTTCACGTGAATTGCAGATAGTACGGCAGCTGGTAGACCGAGTCCTTTATTTCTTAAATTCCGTTTTGTGTTTCAAACGTTAATTAGGCATGAGAGCTATATTTTTATAGCTCTCGTCTATATACCTTTGTATAACCGTTAGTATTATACATGTAATAAAAAGTTATTAGTTTACTGAAATGTGTAAATGTACACACGTGAAAAATAAGACGTTATCCAGATAGGGTCCATTCTCAGATGTACACTATTTCAATATATTTAATACTTTAATAATTACCATCTCAATATACCTATTACAATTTTATTGTTTCTCTAAATATCGAATAAAACTTAAAAACAATTCAAAATGAGACCCCAATTTGAAATACCACTTTTAGATGTTAGACACCAAGACGCTGTAATCGATAAAGTTCAAGAGACAGTTTTACGGAGATCGATTTCTGTTGAGGAAACGATAGAACCCGAGGAAGCGTACAAGCCTAGAGAAAGACGTGAGTCGAAACATCCTAAGGAAAAAGAAAAGAAGAAAGTTGCAGAAGCTCCTAAATGCAAATATGAAATTAAGCTCTCCGGTGACTCTCTTCTGGCAGGTGTGTCAAACTGTGTCAATTAAGTAATAGTACAAGGTACGAATTTAATTACAGGCATGTCCGGGAAATAGGTTCAGTTTTTCTTGATTTAAGAATGAGCTACAATTAAAATTCAATATTTATATTCTAAATAATAAAAATAAACTGACAGCGGTGGGAAGGATTACTCAGTATGAGACGGTAGGCGATCGGCCAAATGACCAAGGAGAGGTAATCGTTCTGATCGGTACCAGCAATCTGCCGGCTCACGACGATCTGCCGATCATTTTTGTAAGCATCGAGAGGATCACTGATGTTCCAGCGATAGAACTTAAGAAGGCGAGGTACACAAATTATGCCTATTCATTGCTTTTGTTAATTTATTACAATTTGTAGTAATACATGGATTTATGATGCTAGCGTAATAAAAGAAAACATCATATTCTTTTGTATCACCGAGTAACCGAATAAATTAAACAACCTCAATTATATAAAAAAGGTGTCGTAATCGTGAAAATTAATTAGATGAATTTTCTTTGGATAGTCTAGTCTAGTTCACCAGAATCTGTATTATTCAGAACTGAGTCTTGTTACATTTCAAGGGTATCGCACCTGTATACGCGATGGAATATCGGAGGTGATATACACGAGTCCGAAAAACAACAAATAAAGTCAAAAGTGAACTTTAATGATCACCGCACGCTCTTAATGGATGCCACGTCATCCCGCACCACATCTTACTTTTTAGACGGTCCATTTGTTATAGAGGTAAATTTGTGGCGAAAGTTTAAAATTACAAATTTACGAGTAAAATATTAATGTTCTAATTTCCGTTACTCAGCTACGGGGGACTAGTTTACCTTCGAACCGCGACGAGCCATTACTTTACAGCAGGAATAGAGACACAAATACAAGCGAGAGCCTGGACATTCCCATAGCCACTGCTAGAATCGACGCCTCGTCGCTATCGAAAGGGAATAATGCTGTCATTCGAGGAGAGTTTTCTCTTTATCCTCCGCTAATAGACGGAGGAAGCTTACACCGGGAGGACATTTGCACAAACGACACTAACGAGATCGGGAAGTCGTTGAAGTCAGCGAGTATAATCCAACCCTCTATCATTTTAGAGGCCCAAATGACGTTAGAAGTTTCAATAGGCTTTGTTGGATGTAAGCCAAGAGATCTAAACACGAGTTTTTCTAGATTGTTCTGTGTCGTCAAAGATCCGGACGCTGTCATCAGTATCGTGCACAAAATTACTGAGATTAATGACGAAGTTTTGGTGGAATCGGAAAGAGGTGATTTATTAACTGGTTTCGCGATCGACGTGGGCGACCGAGTGTTTTTGTGCGTCGAAGGCCGTCGCCACGGCCCTCTGCTACGGCTCTGGCATTTGGCCCAAAACCTTCACTCCCAAAGCGACGCGCTATTTTCATCCTCCTCGAGTTATGCGTCAAGGCTGTATCCCGGTAAGACTATATCTTGTCCCTTATGAAACTAATCTATTGGTAAAACGATAAAATGTATTTCTTACTAGATATGGTGACGTCACCGACACCCTTTGTTCTACTAAAAATGTTCGCGCCTTTGTCTTTACTTTTGGCGTGTCCTCAAACCTACGTAGGACCCGCTTTGCCACAGCCCTCGCGATCGGTAAGTTTACGAAAACGTATGAGTTACAGAACAAGATTGTACTTAGGGATTAGCAGTTCTTTGGATTGCAGGGCTGTTGTAATTTTCAGGCTCTGCTAAAGTTAGGGCGACTGCTATCACATAGCGTAAGTCGAATGCCGCGTCGTAGTGATTTGCCGACGAGTGAGGAGTTAAAGAGCTTCCGCTTGGAGCTCTGTTCTCCCCCGAGACCTGGCGCTGGTCTCTTTCACGTTAACTTGGGTTAGTTCACTCCAAATTGTGGCCTAACTAGTCTAGTCTGGTGCTAACTAAGTGGGTAGACAATAATCCGTTATTATTTTCTTTTAGTGCCAAATGCATCCCAAACCAATCGACACGAATTTCTATCAAGAAGCTATAACAAACACTAATGCGGTTTATTTGTGTTAAATAAAAATTGTTATTACATGTGGAGAGTAATTTTATTGCAATTCATAGTCACCCAAATCGGAACACATTGTTCCGAGAGATGGAGATGTGTGTGTGTGTGTTTTTCTTTTGGCTTGGACTTATGTGAACTCATACTTCAAAATACGTATCAATTGTTTCAGTACTTGTACATTACGATGTTAATTTATTTCAAACTTAAACGGTAAAGCGTAACTTCGTAACATAACTTTACCTGTTCGTAGGTAAGTGCGTGAAGTAAGTGAATAATTATATGGAAATTTCTGAATATGTAACTCACTTGCGAGTTTGTCTCAATTGTTCTACATGTTTTGGATTTAAACTTTAAATTAACATTAGTTTTATTTTTGTATTATATTATTAAACATGTTTTCATTTATTTTTGTCAAAAAATTGAATGTATTAAATGATTATATGATATTCCAATTCATTCTTTTAAAACCTTATATTAATTTTAATGTACCTGAAAATTTCAAGTGACGGTGCTCGCAAACGCTCAGAATTTTAATAGGGTTTTAATTTTTATGAATATAATTTCATCTTTGATTCGAGTTCGCAAAAAGGCTGCCTCCCTTCCCCTCCCCATCTGGGTAGCGCTAGAATAGCTTTGTTTACTAACTACATACGAGGGAGCTATTTACTATCCCCGAAGGCGCTGTGGTTTCCTTTTTGCGTCGTAATTACTAAATAATATAGTTTTAGCTTAAACTAAAATTTAAAAAATAGCACGAAAAAATAATGCTTATATACCTATGACCCAATCATAGCAAACCAAATTGTGGCGCCATCACTGGCCAGTAATTTAAGTCTTGCTGTATGTAATGTTGTATTTATATTATTCATTATAAATTATAAACTTTTGAGTAGAACGACATTATGAATTGGAAATTATATCTGCTAATGTTTCAGGCTTATTTCTAACTAAGAAATAAGACTGAAACATTGTTGGCGGTACCCGAGACAGAATTACCCATATACGATAGTCTTGTGATTAATGTTTGCACTGCAGAACTGTCTGTGCCCTCACGGGCCTTGTCATTCAGGCTCAGTTAGAAGCTTGTTTCACTGAAAACCACCTATCCTTGAAATGATGCGATACTATTTTCTCAAACGCTAAGCTGCGGTGTAATTAACTAAATAATGAAGATCAAATGTCTACAATCCGCTTGGCTTGTGGTCTATTACTAATAGTACGCTTAGAGCAAGTAGGCTTCGTTGAAAGGTTTAATATCGTATAATTACATGAATTGTAATTATAACAAGGCAATAGTTGTATTTAAGCTTCGCATCATAAGTTTAATAATAATTGCCTTTGGGTTCAATGATAAAGCTTAATTGAGCCGTTGAAGAGCTTTCAAAATTTGAGCTTAATTCAGTAAAATGAGTACTACATTTGACCTCGGTCTAACCTAACTCATATAATTTCAACGCACTATTCCTAGGAAATATTGGTTACATTAAAATTGTTTTCTTATTAATTAAATTATGTCCTATTGTCGAGAGTGGCTTGTGCATGAACGAAAATTGTAGTAAAAAGTAATATTGAAAACAATTATATTTTAGCTATTAATGCGGTCCTTGTACACAATTGCTGTCCCAAAGTTTAGCGCTTGTCCGTGTAATTGTGCCTTTGTGAGGCTGGTTTGGTCCTTTATTTCATTTACTTTGCCTAGAACAGAGCGTAACACTTTTTGTTATCAACAAGGGACAGTTTAAGCAGTCAGTCGTGCATCGTTTTCGGTTTCGAACAAGAAAATGTTTAATTGAAAGTTTGTGACGCTGCACGCCGCTGTACATTTTGTTTCCACTACATTTAAGTTTTACACTTGAGTTAGTTTGTACGTTTTTCAATTAATGTCATTTTACTAATTTCATGGAAATGTTACTATGTTCATAAGCATGAGAAATGCTACCTGTATTAAATTGAAAAGTTACATGTGCATATATATGTCTCTAGATACGCTAGAGACGGTTAAACTCGCGGGCGAAATCTTAGACAAACAGCATCGGATTCCAGAGCAATTTGTCTTGTCGCTTTTTCTCGATAAATCAGCACAAATTCACCGCTTTACTACGCGGAGAGCTAACTGAGCTAATGCTATGTTTATGCGTTGGTTTTATAAAAATGATTGCGATGCAGTTTTGAGATAAACCCTCTCATGTTTTCTTGTACCATAGAAAGCCATTCTCTTTTTTTATCAATAGTATGCGGAATAAGTATCTATGTTATTATATAAGACCACGACCACGACGACGTACTCCTTATTGCAGATATTGTTAGTGGTCTCAGACATTGTAGCGCTGTATTTAGCTTTGAGACTTCAATAAACTTTCTTTACATGTACGTAAGCATAATGGATTTTATGTGCTTCCAACCTGTTTATAACTATGGACTAAGGTGTATACCTAGTCAACTCGCGCCAAAAGGAAATTACTTTTAAAAAAAATAAAATATTTATTTAAAGTACAAAATGTGTTATAAATTGGACAGTCGATGCAAGACTAAAGACTATTATAATCTTATTCTACGAGTATCTAATTTAATTCTTAAAGCTAAGATGCCACGCCAGCATACTGAGAACTATCTTGTTGTTCAAGTAGATATGCTGACGGTGCGTCTGCTATACGGGTGGGCATCTGTAACTTCTCCCCCCTTAAGCTCGAAATCATTCGAGGAACTATTTTCTCGATGATTTCGGCTTTTAGCCATGTGAATATAAAGTTTATATAAAATGAATATCAAAATACTTAAAATTAAGAATGCATATAAAATTAAAGTTCCTAAACTAACACTTTTTATGCTCACAACACTTTCACTTTGATTATCACTATTTTCCAATGCGTAATTTAACACTTTCAGGTTAGTAAGATCAAAACCATTGAGCTTTATCGGTTTAATCCTTTTTTTGGTCAATTTTCAGGTTTTCAGGGAAATTTATAAGAGACAGCTTCGAAAAGGTAAGTTTAGTTCCTTTTCGAGTGTGTTTCCGCAGACAGTGGCTTCCAATTTTATAACTACATTCATCTTCAATAGTTAACAGGTAAGTATGTATAAGAGTGTAGTGGCTTATTTCATCAGGGCAAGTTCTTCTAAGGTCGGCAGGTGACTTTGAATAGATAAGCCATTTATTAGTTTGAACGGCTTCTATTTTAATGTCATTAAACTCTATTGGAATCTGTTCACAGGCTACTTCATGAGAGTACCGTAGGAGGTCCAGAATGCAGGTGTCTTCTACCGGAACTAACGTCTGGGACTCGTCACACAGGTAAGTGTCTTCATTAATGCTTCTACATGGGGTAGAGAGTGATTTTGCTTTCGACCCCCTCGTAATAAGGAAAGGATATTTAGGTAATATTATCAAGGTAAGGTTTGTTTCAGGTTGCGTGATAGGAAGGGGCACAATTTTATAATAAAAGTAAGTATCTTTCTCAACTAAAGGTATTTCTAAAACTAAATTAATTTCATAACCTTTACAATATGATTTTAATGTTATAGAATGTTCAATTTTAATTATATTTTCAGGAATAGCTTCAAACATTAATTTATCAGTTCTTTCAATATCTTGTAAAATTGTAAGTAATTCATTAGTCTTAATAATTGATCTATGTAATACGCCCATTTTACTAAAAGCTATAATATTTTCAATCTCATTCAATTTCATATATATAATTTGGAAATTATGCAAGAATAAATTGTATATATGTATAATTTGACTTATGTATATATTAATAGAGTTTTCTTTAACATCCTTACTTACTTTATTTAGCATTAAACTTAATTGATTGAGATTGTTGGTAATGTTAACAGTTGAATTTGTGATAAGACTCATCATTTCAGTGACTAATGTCATTTTCTTTTTCAGAGCATCTTTTTCAGATTTTATGTCGTTTATTAAACTGTCATATTTTATGGCATCATTATAATCCAAATTTCCTGTGATCAATTTAATTAAAGAGCCTAACGCATTGATAAGCCCTCTTTTTTGTCTTTTAATGGGTGTAATTTCTGAAAACTTTTCTAATGTAATATTTAATAAATGATCAACTTGAAGCTTAACATCAGCATATGAAATTAAGGTTGAGTTAATACGTTCGTTTTGATGGCCTACTAACTTATTTAATTCTAGATATTTTTGAATATTTAACTCTAATTCTTCTTTAATAGAATTAATATCTAATATCTTAACTACTATCCACTTATCGTAAGAAATAAGTGCAGTTCCTTCTCTGATGGGAAGGATGCCAGGGTTCTTCTCAATTCTCTCGAGTTGAAGGGCCTGGATCATCACTGCTTGGATCAGAGGCAGTGCGTACCTGTGGGGGACGTCTTATGTCTTTAAGTGGGATTTTTTTGTTCCTATTATTAGTTTCTATTTCAACTACATTTCTCTTAACTTTACTTTTAACTTTACCTTTAGTATAACGAGGTTTATCTTTACTCCTACGATTATTAACGCCTTTAAAGAAAATAGTATCGTCTTCAGTAAGATCGATATTCGTTTCACCAGGGCTGCGCTGTTGTATAGTTTCTTTCCTAGTTTTTATTTTATCGGTAAGATATTGATATAGATAGCGAGTTCTTTTAACATGATCTCTAACTAACATTTGGGTATATTCTTTATCAAAATCGATATGAAATTGGGGGTTACTTTCGGTGTGACCGAACACGACTTCGAATGGGGTTAAGCCGGTAACAGAATGAATCGTTTGATTGTACGCCATGATTGCATACGTCATTACACTCGCGGCATCTGTTAATTTATGTTCATATTTAGCTAATCTATAAATCTCTAGAATTGTACTGTGAAATCGTTCTACCATTCCCATAGAATTCGGATTATTCGGTGTTCCTATGTGTAATTCAATTTTGTATAGAGTCATTAATTCTTTCATTAACTTATTATTAAATTCCGAACCGGGATCTGAACTTATTTTATTAGGAATACCATAGAAAGAGAAATACTTAATGAGAGCTCTAACTATCTCGGGTGTTGACCTGTCGGGAACTTCAAACGCTTGACCTAACTTACTAAAAGCATCGATAATTGTTAAAAAGTATTTACCTTCTATGGAAAATAAATCGATAAATAATTCTTCAAATGGCTTACATTGAGTTTGCGTTAACTGCAATTTGGGTTTGAAAGGTCTACGGTCATATTTCATTTTTTTACAGACATCACACGAATTAATTAAACTTGAAACTGTTTCCTCCATATTAGGCCAATAGTAAGTGCGTTTTAAATGAGATAAAGTTTCTTTAATACCCCTGTGACACGTTTTACCTATATGATACTTATTAATTATTTCTTCCTGTTCCTTTTCGTCAGTTATACTAATCACTCTTTCAGTACACTCATATATTTGTACTGTATCTTTTCTGAATAACGAAATGACTGTTTGTGAAAATGTCTCCCTGTGAGCTTTATCCTCATAATATATAAAGTGCTTAACCTTTGGTCTAATATATTGTTTTAAAAATTCTTTTACTAAATCAATGTTATTTAGAGGTAAATGAACTTCTAATATTTTTTGCTTAGAGTGAGACTTCAGTTTAACGGATAATTCATTTTTATACCAAGTGTACACAATGATTTGATTAGGTTTAGTGTCAATAGCTTCATGGAGTATAGGAATACCATTTGTGTCCATGTCATCCGCCGAATGAATAGTATCGGTGCTAGAATCTATTGTTACAGTTCGCGAAGAAGAACGGGAATCTGTTGTTGAATGATCTATCTCGGTTTCTTGAGCTAAATTTTGATCTTTTTGTCCTAACCGTACAATTTCGTCAGTAATTTCTGTAATATAATCATTAAGATCGTTATTTTCCGAATTCTCTACGTTAACAACCATCGATTCGTTATCTTTATCTTTATCACCGATTGCGTTTAATTTAATACGTGAAAGGGCATCCGCATTAGTATTCTGTTTGCCATTTTTATGAATAACTTTGAAATCATACTCTGCCAATCTAAGTTTATAACGAGTTAGTTTACTATTAGGTTCTTTTAATGAATCTAACCAAGCCAAAGGTCTATGGTCAGTGTATATGGTGAATTTAGTTCCGTATAAGTAAGGACGGAAGTGTTTAACGGCCCACACTATCGCCAATAGTTCTTTTTCGATAGTGCTATAGCGCTTTTCAGTGTCGTTAAGGGTTCGGCTAGCGTAAGCAATAGGTTTATCACTGCCAATGGGTCCTTGAGAAAGTACCGCTCCTAAGGCGTAGTCGGATGCATCGGTAGTTAAAATGAATGGTTTAGTAAAATCGGGATACTGTAATAATGGGGCGTTAACGAGTAATTCCTTACATTTCTCAAACGATCTGACATAATTTTCGTCAATAACTATTTTATTATTTTTCTTTAAACATGCAGTCATTGGTTGAGTGATTTTTGAAAAGTCTTTTATGAATTTCCTATAGTAGCCAATAAGACCGAGAAAACTCTTAATTTCTGTTACGGTTTTTGGTAATGGATAATTTAATATAGTATCTATTTTATCTGTATTTGGCTTAAGGCCTTCAGGAGTTATTGTATGACCAAGATATGTAGTTTCCTTACATAAAAATTCAGATTTATCTAGTTGAACTTTAAGATTAGTTTCTCTAAGTCGGTTAAATACTAATTTTAATTTTTCGATATGCTCTTCAAGGCTAGATGAAAAGATAATTATATCATCAAGGTATACCAGGCAATGAATACCTTGCAATCCGCGTAATATATTGTCAAGTCAAGTCAAGTCAAAGTCAAATTTATTTATTCAAATAGGATCTTTACATGATCACCTTTGCACGTCACTTAAAACTAAATTTATAGGCTTGTTCACTAACGCGCCCGAGTCTGAGAAGAACAAGCAAGAAACTCAGTCGGGTTTGTCTTTTTTTTGATCATGCTTACAACTTTTAATTTTTAGAACAGGAGCAATTTAGTCCCAAGCACTTCTGTCATTCAGATAATCCGCGGTCCTGTAATAGGCTTTAGCAATCAATTTTCTTTTAATAATATTTTTGAATTTGTTTATTGACAGCTCTCGGAATTTGCTTGGGACTTTATTATAATAGCGAGCACCATTTCCTTGAAATGAATTGCTTATTTTATGCAGTCTTGTGGATTTAGCACATAAATCGTTTTTATTTCGGGTATTATATTGATGAAAGTCACAATTAGTACTAAAACGATTTATGTGTTTTCTAACATACATGATATTTTCATAGATATATTGACCAGCAAGCGTCATAATATTTAAATCCTTGAATCTCTCTCGCACCGACTCCCGTGGGGGCAAACAGCAAATCGCGCGAATTGCCCGTTTTTGTAAAATAAATATAGTCTGAACCTCCGCAGCATTACCCCAAAGAAGAATGCCATAAGACATTACACTGTGGAAATAACTATAATAGACTAGTTTGGCTGTGTGAAGGTCGGTGAGGCTGCGGATTTTCTTGACTGCATAGGCAGCAGAACACAATCTATTTGAGAGATTTTCTATGTGTGCCCCCCCACTGGAGTTTACAATCCAATGTTATACCTAAGAAGACAGTGCTGTCTACATAATCTATCTCCCCATCTTTTACTTTTAATTTGGCTGTATTACAATTTTTATTACATGTGCTAAATCGTACACATTTGGTTTTCTTTTCATTTAACATTAAATTATTTAGGTTAAACCAGTTAACCACTAAAGAAATAGCATTGTTTATCGTATCAATACTTTGGTTCTTTCTATCAACTTTGTATAAGAGTGAAGTATCATCAGCAAACAATACTATTTCTCCAAGCTCTTTTACGGAGAATGGGAGATCATTAATGTAAACCAGAAACAAGAAAGGTCCAAGGATCGAGCCTTGTGGAACACCCACACACACCTGTGACCCCGATGAAGTAACTCCATTAATATTCACTTTCTGGATTCTTCCTCCTAGATACGATTGAAGCAAATCAGCTGCCTTGTCGTCAATCCCGTAGTGTCGTAACTTCCTTATCAGGGTTATATGATCGACACAATCGAAGGCCTTTGACATGGTCCATGGCTCTTTGGAATGTTGCCGGGGCAGTTTTTAACCCAAACGGCATACGAAGGAATTCATAGTGACCGAATTGAGTTGAAAATGCAGTTTTCGGTTGGTCTTCCTTTTCTATCTCAATCTGGTGATACCCGCTCGCTAAATCAAGAACTGAGAAGTAAGTACTTTTCCCTAACTTATCGAATAAATCTGTGATATTTGGGAGTGGATACTTGTCATCTACCGTAATTTCGTTAAGGCGACGATAATCTACTACCATTCTGTATTTTCGTTCACCGCTAGCATCGAGTTTCTTAGGTACTAAGTGTACGGGAGCGCACCACGGTGAGTTAGATTCCTGAATTACGTTGTCATTTAATAATTTACTAATTTGCTTTTTTATTTCGGCTGCTTCAGCTGGAGATTGACGGTAAGGCTTTACATGAATGGGATCTTCATTAACTGTATGGATTTTATGCTTTACTTGGTTAGAAAAGGTAAGTGGTAAATGTTCACTGTAAAAAATATCACGATATTCGAAGCATAAATCATAAATTCTTTTTCGTTCTTCCTCATTCATATGGTTCAAACGTAATTTTGAAAGATTATTCTTTAATATAAGGTCCGTGTTCGAATCATTATTTATTTGCGTATTATTAATTTCAATGTCTTCGCTGTTAAAACTTTGTACTTTTACAGGTTTGGAAAATTTAATTTCGTAAGATTTTTGAGAAATATTTTGAATTATAGTAGTGGCGTAACCTTGATCACACTTTACGATAGCAGAGGGTGTTCTCACACCTTCACCGAAATCTATACTATTTAAAATCGCATTACCATTCATCAAATTAACAGGGATTTTGACTCTTATTTCCGATCGCGGCTCCACACGAATTGTGTGAGGAGGGCTATAAATTATGGGGATTTCCGTATTTTTCGTTTTTAAAATTTGATTTTTCATATCTATGTTAGCTTCTAACTGTTTTAACAAATCGGAGCCAATTAACCCTTCGTAGTTCCTATCTACTTCATATATATAGAACTTGTGATATTCAGTGCTTTTAAAGGTTCGTAGTAAAGGTATGTATAACACTTCATCGTGAAAGCTCTGGGCATGAGTACTTATAACTTCGAACGGTTCGTAGTATTTGAAGTTGGAAAAATACTTGTCTGCAATTGTTGGACTAATAAAGGATCGGGTACTACCAGTGTCAATCATAAATTTAGATTCTATTTCCGGTATCACTATATGGGGAAGTTTTAAAGGACCTTGTTGATTGAGATGTATTATTTCATATTCTCTGTTGTCGAGGCTTTTATTGAAAAATTTTCGTCTTCCTGATTTTCAGAGAAAACTTGGGGTTCGTCATTGGGTTCAGTATTTTCGGGGAAATCGTACATTAATTGCTCTTCATAAAATTGGGGATAATAATTTTCACAATCAGATATATATTCGGGGTAATAATTATAATTTACAGGGTCATTGGTATAAAATAAATTGTTAGAGGTTCGGGGCGCCAAATTTGGTTTAGATTGGGGTGCTGTTCTCATAGAGACATCATTTTCATAGAAATGTGGTGGCCTCTGTTGGTTTTGGGGAATACCAAATTTAAATTGATTTTGGCCAGGTTGTGAAACGGGCTGTTGGCGATTCCCAAAGTTATTTTGGGGTATGCCAAACTTGAACTGATGTTGAGGGTTTCTAAAATTATTTTGGGGAATTCCAAATTTAAATTGTGGCTGATTAAATTGCTGGGTAGGTTTAAAATTATTTTGAGGCACCGGTCGGTAACCAAACTGTTGCTGTTGATTTGGAATACCGAATTTAAAATTAAGATTTTGTGGAGGTCTTTGTGTGTTAAAATTAAAACCTGAATTTGGAGAGTTAAATATTGGCTTTAAGTTTTGGTTATTATTAGGCAATGATATCGAGGGATTCGAACCCTGCGTTAATTTTTGACGATTTTTACTTTTATACTGGTTAATAAAATCTACTTCCTCCATAACTACACTTAATGCCTGTTCTAAATTAGTAGATCCACGTAATCTGACCATTCTTAATAAATCTTCCGGTAAATTAAATAAAAATGTATTGAGGGCCGTATTATCATATATATGTTTTTTCGTTTCCCGCATTTTATTATCGTCTAATAAATTAACTTTAGCAAATAATGAACTTCTTACAGTCTGAATTCTATTACAAAACTCTGAATACGATTCGTTTGACTTTAATTTCAAATTTTCTAGCTCAATTGCTATGCATTGTTCTGACCTTGGGTCACCAAAATGTTGAGTCAATAATGTCTTTAATTCAGACCAGGTATCAATATCCTGCCTTTCACTAATTAAATGAGCAGCTCTACCAATTAATCTACTTGTAATGCTATGGAATATATATGTGTCCTGGGCAACATTTGGTGAATGCGATCGAAATGATTGTATAATATATTCGCTTTTACTTATATAAAGGCTTAAAAGCTTTTCGTCCCCGTCAAATTTCGGTATTATATTCAAAAATTCAGAGGGAATAGTTTTTATTTCTTGCATTGTGAAAGTGTGTAATTATTTTATTACTAACTAATTAAAAGTAATTTTTCAAAAAGCTTTTCAACCTTATTAAATCAAATTAATACACAGAATTATTTTAAAATACACCTTATACTAAAAATCAAATTTTTGATGTTGAAAAATTCGATTAAACTTAATTCTAACACAGCCAATGGAAATAGGACAAGGATAAAATAATGCGAAGAGGTCTACTCACAATAAAATAACCATTATCCCTTCCAATTATAGCCGCACTTTTTTATAACACACTCGTAATTTCTTTATCACTTTTTGGCACTTGACGAATTTATTTTGTTCACTGATACCCGTAAATACGTTGAAACGCACACGTAACCCGACACTCAGACCGATTTTTGGCCTTCAGAGGCGTAGGATCACGACGGGTATCCTGTCCTCAGCGCCAGTCAACTCGCGCCAAAAGGAAATTACTTTTTAAAAAAATAAAATATTTATTTAAAGTACAAAATGTGTTATAAATTGGACAGTCGATGCAAGACTAAAGACTATTATAATCTTATTCTACGAGTATCTAATTTAATTCTTAAAGCTAAGATGCCACGCCAGCATACTGAGAACTATCTTGTTGTTCAAGTAGATATGCTGACGGTGCGTCTGCTATACGGGTGGGCATCTGTAACTACCTACAATACACAAATATTTTTGTATATATTAGTATTAAGAGTAGGTACATGAATTTAATTAGACAATTTTAATTTGAATCCGTCAAAACGGACGTTTGCTTATCTCTTTCAAATAAATTAAATTATTCCTTCATGTATATAAAACAGGCGAGTGAGTTATTATTGTTAATTGGAAGATGTAAACGTAATATTGTCTTTTATTGACATTACTCATTTAAAGAAAAACACTTTTTAACGGATTTAAGTCATGTGTTTTTGCAAAATTTAAATAACTTAAAAATACATAGGTAACTTAAATCCGTTAACAAAGTGTTTTTCTTTAAAATATCTAAACGTTTTATAATAATAATATATAATGTAGAAAGACATTAAAGAATTGTCTTGCATAAGATTCTGAATAATTAATTGTATAATTGAATTTATTTTAACTTCTTTAGCAAAAACTTAAGGCGTAAACGTTGATAAAAATGCTATTATTTTCTATGGTAGAACCTGAAACGTCAAATAAAATATGAAATTGAGCGTTTAACATCTGTTTTTTCAAACGCTTTCTTACCAAAGACACTAACATTTTTCGCCTCGACGACGCCGGTCGCTTGTCCGGTCCGGTCGCTTGCAAGGGTCGCAACATTAACTTCCCAATTTCTTTAAATCCTCTTATTATCTGGAGCTCGTTATAATCGTTGAAAGGCATCGCTAGCACCATCGCTAGTTTTAATTTTCTAGGATTTTTAGATAAATATCGTAACAGTGTACTTCCACTATCTGTAACAGTGGAGATGCTAAAT
This sequence comes from Pontia daplidice, assembly GCA_963693355.1. NCBI lineage: Eukaryota > Metazoa > Arthropoda > Insecta > Lepidoptera > Pieridae > Pontia > Pontia daplidice. The sequence goes on from CAVNZL010000085.1 coordinate 238,309, forward strand.
GCAACAATGTGTCGTAGCAGTGATTTCAGAGTTCCCTTTGCACAACACTGTACTTCGAATCTCGTAGACGAAGAAGCCGGACAGACTTGACGTTCATGCTGTGATAAAGCACTCCATAGTTTGTCTTGAGTTTCATCGGGCGCTCATAGCTTTTATAATGTTTTATTTTTTTGTGGTGTTAATGTGTTAATGTTTTATGTTTTATTTATTTATGGTGCTGCTGAGCTTCTTGATGAAATTTTGCAGAAAGCTTAGCTAATACTAGCTCTGCCCCCTTTGGACAAGTCTATATCATAATAACACAAAAATAATTTTTCAATCCTAACCGAAGAAGTTTTTGAGATTAACAGCAATTGATTAAATTTCAACAACAGTAACAGCGCATTAAAATGAGCCAAGTTTGCGGTTTATTTTGGCTACCTAAATAAGTAAAAGTAAAAAAGTGGGGTGCCCTGTAATCTCTTTTGTCCCCAACTTAAGATGTTTGGCGTTGATACATAGCTATTCGAGACACGTGAAGCCCGCATCAGTAAAGAGGCACTCAACCTCCTGGGGTTTTCTTACCCTCTATATTATCTGCAATTCATCCGTATTATTTTTATGTCTTTCGTCAGTCGTATTAAACGTAATAATACCCTTTTGACACATTTGATTTTCAGTTAATAATGTATCTTTAATGACGTTATCTTATAGTATTATGACAGTTTTCCCCATACGAACGACACATAAGTTTTCCACATAAGCGAAATAAAACATTAAGAGAACGATGTAGTTTAAATGAGTAATAGTTATGACAATAAAAGACAATATTATAGAACGATATAGTGTCAAAGTATCTCTGTGACAACACAGGTGCTTTCTATATAAATGAAGACGCGTCGTAGCGCTTCATCCCAACATAAATCAATTTCAAATATTGTGTAAATAAGCTATTTGTGTTTTACAAACTAAGTAAATAACTTAGAGTTTTCTTTTAATAAAATACGGGCACGGGCACGAGGCTAGATCTCAAGTGATACTGCGGTTCGTACATTGATGGCGAATCGCTCTTTTCTTGAAGCCCCTAAGTCGTTCGGAAATACCTATATTAATCCGTATTTTTTATTAAGATCGATTCTATTCATTTTCCTATAAAATAACGTTTTAATCAATATATCTAGAGACAGTAATGTTTCCTTTCTTAATGAATCACAATACAAACTCGAAATAAAAATCTAATAAGAATAGTGTCAAGGGAGAGGACATCCAAGGTCAAATATTTTATTAAAATTGATTCAAGGCATTTATGGAATCTAATTGTCGAGTTATCCCCGCGGTCACCAACGGAGGTCCGTATTTTAAAAGCAATTATGAGCAATTAACTCATTTGAAATTCTTAACTACTTAAGAGCTTCTATGGTTGAACATTGGTTGAGCTTTCTTGTAAATTTTTAGATTTAGCGATGTTTGTAATTGCACTGTAGCAAAATCAATCAAACAATACTAACAGGCCATGGGGGTATTTGCATTATAAAATTATATAATAAAAATAATTAGGTATTCGTTTGAAGGAATTGATAAATAAGCCCATCAAAACCACACACTGTGTATAAGTCAGTATTTCACTACAATTCTAATATAATTGTTTAATATAAATCTTTTAGAGTGGAATTTTCCAATCAAGAATGGAAATGGCCTGTTCGAAATGTGCCTCGTCGGGCACAGATGTTCTGAATACCTCAACATTGGAACAAAGATATTGAATTAACACAGGTTCAGATGTCACAAGATTCAAAGCTGTAATTAGATTTGTCAATAAGAATAATTTTGTACAATTTTCAAGTACAGGTGGGACTGGTTCAAGCGATTTCGGCTACGACTAGTTTATTCTCCTATTTGCTGATGTTATAAGACAAAACTCTCATTTTATGACTCCATTTCACATTCCTAATAACAGCACATTCCATATTACACCGAACACAGTCTGAATAAGTTTTTATGGGACTTATAAGGCTAATAAATATCCCCTAAATTACGACTCCTCCTCACACTTGGCTTTTCGCCAGGGCTCTTCGTGCCCTGCCCGGGGTACTCACGTTTTATATCTCACTTTATACAAATCTGAGAATTTAATTTCAATGATTAATGGATTAATCTCGTCTTGAGAACTTAACATACCTAGGAAACGTGATTTGTTGCTATTTTTATTCGGAGCATTGAAAATAGAAAAATATTTTAGAGTTAGAAATTCGACTAACTGTGTTTCTTTGATGCGTTTGAGACTAAGAACCCCTGTGAAAGTGAACTTAATTTGGTAGGTAATTTCTTACTCTTGAAATAATCAATTTCAATTTATTCGTAGTAAACTGATGTGGTAACATGCGTTAAAAAATCTTTTTCTTTTTTAAAATTCGACTCCTTGTGTGTTTACATTTAAATCGAAAGAAATAAATACTTGTGGTCAATATGTTTTAAATATGTCGTATGTGTATTTTTGTGTTCCGACAACTTGCTCTTAAGTACTAACGGGTAAATGGGGTCTGACCTATTTACGGGCTCGTGTTTTACAATTCTTTAACAGAAAGCTTCCAGCTGCAACTGGACGTCTTCACCACTTTATATAACTAGCCCACAACTAACTTGTATCGTCAAATAGCTCCAGCTTGCACCTGGCAGATGTTAAAACTGTACATTTCACAACAAGGTTTTTGTAGCATAGAGCGTATCCAACTCAACTCGTCTGTTTTCTTGCTTGATTGTGTTTCGAGATCGCCGAGAGTCGCTATACATACAAAAACTTGCATTCCTTACCTCTTCGATTGTATCTTGTGAAATCTTTTACTATTCACATCTAATATTCGAAAGACAGACAAACGGAATGCGTTATGACGGGAATCTTGCTATTTTGTGACACGCAGAACAGAACGATTGAATTATTTAAACGAAATAAACTCTTTCGTACTGGATTTTCCTTACAAAAACGTTTTGTTATGTAAATAGCATCTCGTGCGAATAAATAAAGGGAAGAAGAGGAAAAAATGAGTACCTAACGTGTGTTTTTGCTCTCGTGTATACTGGCGACATTTAAAGTGAGTTATTCGCCGAACTCGTCGCGGAGCATAATTAAACCACTTATTTTTAATAACATTGTTGAGCTAACTTCAAAAATTATTTCGCATAAATGTCATAATGGACATTGACGTATAACTGTTTAAATTTTATTTGTGTTGCCTTGATGGTCGCCATATAGTTTATGCTACTATTTTATGATATTCATTTCTGGCCAAACTCCCAACTCAAAAACACGTACTAGCAGTATTTTTGCCTATTCATAACGTCCATCCAACCATTCCATTCCATCTTATTTGCCGAACAGTTTGTTGTATGCACTTGAATACTCTTAATGATCGCGAAGAGCTGTTTTGCAAGTGACACTACAGAAAGTTCTAAACAAATTAAAATAAACGAGTACTCAGGAAGTGGTTTCGTTGGCTTCCGTGAAGTTCAGTGAAGATCATTAATGAGACTCGCCAACGCCTTCTATGTTGCAGCGTTTTAAGGTTTTGCTATTTAGTATTTTGATACCTGAAGTACTGCACTTTCGCCTCTACGTCTGTCTGCTTCACCCTAATATCATAGATAGCGAAAGGAATGCGATTTTAGAAGGATTGAGAGGAATTTTTTATAAATTTAATTACAAAATGTATCAGTAATCGATAAGAGATTATTGTTTCACTTAAAATCCACCGAATTCAAGGATATTACTCGATGGTCTCCTGAATCGTTGTATCTTATTCAATATTCTTTTGAATGCCATGTCCTAAGAATGCTTTCAATCGTATTCGTATATAAATCTGTTTTATACTATCAAAGAAACATATGTCAATAGATTGCCATTCATCTTCATAAGTATTAACATTGAAGCCATGGTCAATCACAGTCCAGTGACTAGTAATAAAATATTTTATTCGAGATATCACCAACATGGATGCATAATGTTAATTCTGAAAAATAAGTAGAAGCAAAATAAAGACGGCATTGTACGTTTGGGCATGCACATGGCTGGATACAAAAAATATATATTTTTATTTGATTTCAGCGGATGAAGCAGTCCTCTTTTATCAGCTATCGGATCTGTAAAGAGGGTTTCTATAATCGATGCATCGATGCGTTATATATTCTCTTTTTCATGTAAAGTTTATTCAAATTTTTGCAAAATTCTTTGTTTTGAATAGTGTAGACCATCTCAGGTACTACGCGCATCCGCTTAAGTACTTCACTTATGCGATACAAACAAATGAATGATTACTTTTCCCAAATTTCCCCGTTTAAGTAAAAATAAAGCTACCAGAATTTACCTGAATAATCTAGCGAAAATATCTTGTAAACGTTGTTAATGATGTGGGGAATTATTCATAAAAAGGTAAAGGTCTGTCCACATGGAATGTTTATTAAGTCGTAGCGGGTAATGTGGACACTGCTTATACATTATTTAAACCCTACGCCGTTGACCTCCAACCCCTATGACCGCTTTTACATAAATTGTTAATCATATTAACTTAATTTTTTCCACAAACAGGTCAAATATCCCTCTTAATTAGTAAATTTAATGCCCGGTTTACTTAAATATTCACTATAAACATAAGGTACAGTAAAGATTTCCGTTCACAACTCAGCTTAGTTTGTATATATGACGAGTGTATATATGCGAACAGCACAAACTACGTTTTATTCTCATAAAAACTGGAATTGTCTCCAAAAAGCCAATGCAAGAAGTCTTCATCAAAATGCAGCATAAAACCCCTTGACATACATCAAAACAATGTACGGCGAGATGGTTCCTTTCTCATGTTGTTTTTACAAAAAGTCGTCTGCCTAAGGTTAGAACATATTTAACATATATATGTAAAAACTGACTAGACACCTATCGCATCCACACGGCCCGGACAAAGGCTTGTCTCATATAATGCCATCAGTAAATCAACGAGAGACGCAATCAGAACAAGCATCTGTTACACAGGCTCCAGTAGCAACTATAAATGTCCCGACCTCACTTGTTGAAATATTTTATGGTCAATAAATTTAAAGCGAACTCTCGTTAAGCCACCACTTGGCCAAACTTGGAAAAGTTGTGGGATCGCACCGGAAGCTGAAACGCAGCGGTCTGCATTTCTCAGGAAGTCGCACTTCACTGATAGCAATATAGAGCTTTTCGTAAGCTTAGTCTCGTAAGCGTAAGTTGTATCTTTGCCGCAGCATCACTGAACGTAGATGGCCGCTGTGGCATTATTAAATTGTCAGCATATTTCGGTATTTTCATATTTAAAATTAACCCGTGTAACCAATTGTAACTACAACAGATGTACTTGTAACTCTGAAACCGTGTTTCGAAAATAAACACACTCAAATGTCGTCGTATTCGGGAAATGTTTTACGTTTTCTTCGCTTTTCCACTCACATAATGTTAAAATGAGGAAAATGTGACTTTGCAATTACAGCCGGATATTTTACAAACGATTAAATATATTTTATATACAACCTAACAAATCTGAATGACAACAAGACGGATATAAATAAATACAAAATGAAGTCCTGTACAAAAGTGTAGTTTACAAAAGAGCGTCGAGTGTCAGCAACCTTGTAGTTCATTATTCTAAAAATGTGAACCAAATTATATTCTATAGTTTTCGCTCTGTAACTCATTCAAAAAGTATTCAAAACATTTTTGCAGCATAAAAGCCGTCTCAGCAAAATAAAACTTTTTGTTTTTATGTTCTTATCAAATCCTCTTTAAAAGTCTGCAGGCTTTTCACCGAACCCAGCCTAATCGTGCGAATAAATTTGATTTAGTTATCTGCGACAAAAGATGTGAGCAGCATTTGTAAAAAAGGTGAGCCCTGGCTCAGGCTGTTAAAAAAATCATAACGAGCATTCATGCCTTCATAATGTCCACTTTTATCTATTATTAATGACTTTTACCTTGTAAAGTAAAGTAGTTCTTTCTACGCTTTCATTTAATACATAATACTTAGTCACAATACGAGTATAATCCACATCTTTTCTAATAAGATAAGCACACATACTTTTCGTAAGTAATGACTGTTAGCGACTGTAAAATCCTTCAACCTCAAAGTACTCCTCTTGAAATTGTATTCCTCTTGAAGCATTCGTGCACTAAGAGTTCTATTTTCTTGTAAAATTGGGCACGTATTGACCGTTCATACTTTCGTAACATACGTTATGACGCCGCCCTCGGAGCTGGCTACAGTCTTATGACTACAGAAGCGATCATTGGCTATTATAACCGTGGACCTCAATAGGAACAAACGTAACAATTATGATACGTTGACATTCTCTTTTGCTCACAAACTAGTTGGAAATACTTAATAAATTAAATATTATAAGAGAAAACATCTATTTTATATCACCAAAATCTATCTTCCAAAGCCACATAGGTTAGGTTGTTATTACTATTAGAGACTAAATAAACATTGGGTATGCTAGTGAATGATGCCTGAACTACTCGTACTTACAGAAGAAAGACGATAACAGTGGGACCTGTGTGTGGACATTTCATTTCCGTCTCCAAATATTACATTTTGCCAATTTAATTATGCCTCGAGGCCCTCCAACCAAATGTAAGTTATTCAGTGAATTGAATGCGTGCATAGATTAAGTGATGAATTCATACTTCGAAATGGAATTTGACGTTGAAAAGGGTTTAACAGTATCATAGTCACGAGGTTTATTATAACTTCTATCACTTACATAACCTCAAGATAATTTATATTTGTTTTGAGTTGAGATAAGCTAACAATAAATTAATAAATTTAATGTTTAAGCTTGAATGCAAACAATGATTGATCTTGATTGCCAACATTTGTTGATTAGCCGAAACGTTGTGAAATTATATCCAATTAGTAATAATTTGCGTTATTTGTCATGGATAATGAACGGCTTAAATATGTACAATCACACAATGTGCACCTAAATAATGTGGCTGTCACCGAGATACGCGATTATGGCAACCAACTTGCATTTGTTGCGGATTGCAATAACTTTGTAATCAACTATCTGAATGTAAGACATTCAAATATAAATAAACAAATTTCCTCTTACCAATACTTGAATGTCTTTAATTCAGTGTCAACAATTTTATTAAATAATCGTTTATTTTAGTTATTTTGGGAGTTTGGGAGTTCGGATATTCCTTTATTAAATGATGTTATGGATAGCTCAACTCACCGCGACTGGCGTCACATGGATGGATTTAGGATCAGCATATTCATTGGAATTTAGAGGTTTAATTATGTATTTAGAACATATCAATGTGTACATTTGAAGGGCGCGTTGGGTAGTTAATATTGCATGCTTCAAGCGTCAATCAAAACATCGAGACAGTTTTTAATCAATAATACGAATAAAGACGAAAGCACTAAAAAACAAAGTGAGAAATCCAACAAAGAGAAGTTATTGTTTACCTCACACTGTAATTTATTGCTTGACCTTTGAGTTACTTCATTTCAGTATTCAGGGCTTGTAATAATTCTGGCACATAAAAGTGTAGCCTTTGTTGACATGCCCTTGACTAATATTCATGTAAGATGAAAGATTTCCATGAAAATGTAAATGTAATCAATTTTCGACTATGAATGACGTTAATTAGCAATGCAAGTAAGATTAATATATAATAAGCTCGTTTTTGTCTATTGTGACAGTATATCGAGTAGAAACAACAAAGAATTAACTTCAAAGTACACATTTTATACAACGTTCTTTGTTTATTCAATTTGCCATACTTAAGCTTAAAAGTACAACGTCAAATATGAAGTTTCCTCTTCACATTTACTCTAGTACTTAAAGAGTTCATTTTGCGGATATTAGCCAACTTTCCGACGAACGTTAAGAGCCTGGCTTTTAATCTTAAGGAGATCGTTAAATTTCATTTAATGCAACTCGCGACAACTTGTTAGTTTTAACATATATGAATTCAGTTTGAGTTTATTCACTTGGCGTGTAAGTCAGAAATAATTTTAAATACCAGTTTGATGATAAAGTGAAGTCCAAGCTAAAAATAACATAAGTAGCTGTTCACAAAGAACCATTTAACTTTAATATTTAGTTAATAAAATTCAAGTCTAGTGAACATACTCGCAGTCTCTACTAGAGTTAACTCCTTTGCCGCCGAACTTGATCCAAATGCAAACAGTGAATTTGCAAGGTTGGGTTATATTAGGGTTATCTCTTCGTCTAGTACCTGTAGGTAATATAATGATAATGACAATTATTCCTATTCATCATAAACCAAAAATAGCTCGTTGAGATAACATTCCTAAATTTATTTTCAGTCTGAGTCGATTAGTACAATAAGTAACTAGCAATTATTTGCTGCCATAGAAAACACAGCAGCTGCGGTAGGGATTTTATTTTTTGCGTTTAAACATCGGGATAAAACTTGCTGAGTTAAGTTATTATTTTATAATATATGAATGAATTGAATTTTCCTAGCCGTATTAATCTTCCGAATAAATCAAATTGAGGGCGATATTTAGTCAGCGTTTTGGCTTAAGATAACAATATTTCACAAGATTAAATCACCGCTTAGCCGAGTCTGTTTAATTCCTTGCAGATTAAGATAACAATCCACAGACATTATGTCCACAAGATGAATAAAACAAATATTATTGCCACAAGAATAATCTTTACACGTCGTCGAAGTAAAATCCATTCATTCTCTAAAATACTTTAAAAAAAAATTAAGTCATACTCTTATAAATACATATATGGATATATTTCTAAACAGGTTTATCAAAGTTCAATTAAAGCAGCAAATATCCTGTGGCATGAAGCCACTAGCAAAGTGACTGGATGGATTCGTTGACGATTCGAACCGCTCTTCGTTGGATGCGATCAAGAGGCCGCTGGTACAGAGGATCCCCTGTCCAGAGGCGCCTCTAATTTATTTCCCTCTAATATTTACCTTCCAGATGACCGCGACATTGAACGTCGTTGGATAACGATAAGTATTCCGACGCAGGCTGAGTAGAGCAGTATCGACAAAGGGGGTTTTTAGTTATAAACGCTTCTTCTTGGGGAGAAGAATTAGAATGAAGATTTAGTCAACTCAAATTAAAAAAAAAACCATATTACCGTTATCCTCATTGAGTATCTTCTAATTACATCATCCACAATGAAAATTTAAATATATTGAAAATTCAACCATATAAGCGGCTGTTTGTAGTCGAATTTAGTGGAAATATCAGATCATATCCAGATTTTTTTTATTACTTAATTAAACCGATCAATATTTTATTCCATAACGTTTACCGTTACATTCTCGCATATAGTTATGATAAGCTTCATATTTTTGTGCTCAATTTTCACCCTTCGACAGAAGTATATGAAATTGGCACGAATACTAACAAGTCTAATAACCAATTATAAATACATTTGGAGCTTAATAATTGTGAAAAGATGACATCGAGATTATTAAAATCTCCTGATAATAAAAGTTTCTACGAATTATATTATGATGAATACTTGTGATATCCTCATTAAGCATCACTTTTATAATGAGCTGTGACTAAAAAACTTTTGATGTTATTTTTTCATTAGTAATTGGTAACCCAATTAAAAAAATACGACCCCATTTTTATACAGATAGTGATTCTAGCCTTTTATGACGATTTGTATTACGACGCACATATATTTTAATTATGTTGCGATTAAAAATAGCATTAATTAAAAAAATTAAATCCGTCGATAATAATATACAAATCAGAAGTACGATATTATGTTGCATGATAGAATCGCGCGTTTAGTACAAAACGTATGATCAAAATGACGTGTTACGCGACCGTGCAGCTGCATCAATTATTGTGCTTAGTGTTTGAACATTGGTTGTGGACCATTTGCAAGCTTTTCTGTTAATTACAAAGCTTAGAATCGCTCGTACTGTTTCTCTTCAATCGCACCGAGGAGCACCGCGCAAATATAATAATTTTAAAGGACGAATGTCGAGAGTGCACAATCATAATGTTGTTCTTCAATAAAAGGCATTCTCCTTCACTTAGCTTTAGTCCTAGATACGAGGTCTGCTGACCCACATGAATAAATCTGCGCATTTACCCATATTCACCGTCCAATGCCTTTGAAGAGTTAAGAGCCAGCACTTTGCTTACAGAGCCATAGTGATAAAGAAAGGCAAATACGATGATTTTCGTCGGTTATTCTGGTAGTACACTCAAATAGACAATTTTAATTTCGTGTAATTAATCAACGGGGACCGAAGTGGAACTCATTAAAACATTGAAATGCACTCCGTGACATATTCACTTCAACATACATCAGTCAAAAATGAGTTGATGAGGTATTCGCTTCAGTGCAATACATATTCTATTCACAGCGGATGGTGAAGCTTAGTAATTCCAGCAGTTACTATAATTATGAATCAATAATAAGGAAATTCGTCTCTTTTTACGTGACGTGTGAAATATTGGAACATCTATACACTCCACGATCGAATAAATTGAGCAGCACTATCTCAATAGGGCACTAATACAATAGATTTATCTTTATCAAGCTTGACTTTTAAGCGTTTCTTAAGGTGAACCGAGTAAGGAAATTTGTGAGTATAATTATTAAAAGAAATTACAATTTTACTTAAAGTGGTATTCACAATGTAAATGTTCTTTGATAACAACGGCTTAGCAGAGGATAACACAGGATTCTTTGTTACATATCTTTTATAGCCTCACATTTTGTATTGTATTAAAGCTCTATAAAAGATTATGGTATTGAAGGACAAACGTACGTAACCTAGATATTTTAAATTGGAAGCGTATCAAAGGAAGGAACCTAATATTATAAGTTCAACAAAGAAAACAAAAAAGTCAATTTTGGGGTAATATGTTATATAATCTATAATATTTGCTTAAAGGGTTTTATTGTTAATATGAACACAATTTGTTACAATTCGATTTAACTTCAACTTCATGCGAAATACCCTCAACATTGTTGTCTTGCAATGATCGTGTATTCGGCTAATAATAAATTGATAACGGCGCGGGCGTGTGTAAGTTATAGTTAACGCACGCCCCATCCGAATCGATTGAGCTAGCTAGGTTTCGTGAACTATGCACCATACTGCCTCTCTTTAATCCCAGTAGCTTGAATTGTCTTTCTGAGATTTACAACTAGATATTAACGAAACGAGTTAGAAACTAGCTAAGCTTCAGTTTACATATTTAGAATTTTCAGCAGAATTGGCTTTATTATTGACATTTTACAAGCGAAGCAAATAGTTATATTGACATCTCGTTAAGGGCAGGTTCTCGTGTCTTTGCCTGTTATTTTCAAAACACAGTTACAAATTTAGAAACTGAAAATTCATTCTTTATTATACTGCAAAGCAAGGTTTTTTTTGTGTCAGCGAACAGTTTTTTTTTTCGACCGTTTACGGTGGGATTTTCATTAAATTTAGATTTTTTTATCGATGATTCTAGTGAATTTTGATCCATGCGTTTTTTGCTTGTATCCAGGCGCCTGTCGCCGAGGTCGGGCTGATGTTACAATGTTGCGGGCAAAAGAGTTCGTCCTTTACTTTGCACTTTTCTCACCTCTGCCTGATACCGTCCCGCCCTTCAGGCAAGCGTTCCAGGAAGAGACGCCCTTGTGCTAATTGCGGCACAACTAACGACATTCTTGGCAGAGCTTCACTCTCCCCACAGCCCGAGTTAAGATGTAAAGGCTCCTCAGCCTAAGAGCGAGATTCCTTTCAAAAAACCACAGCTTTCACTTAACGAATGGCACTGCTACTAGACTGATTGTACAGTAGTGAAACATTATGTTTTATAAGTGTTTTGTAAGCGCACTGGTCGCTTCGCGGGCATGCGTGTACTCTTGTTAGCGTCAAATTATTAAACCCTTGTACCCTTGTGTGAAATTTCTGCCAATATATTCAAATTCACAAACGTTTAGTGTTGACTGAAAATATTTGAAAATAATACATACGGTTTTAAATTTTTTGTCTATTCCATATTGAAGTGCTTTTTTAAAAACAACTAATTTGATAACGAATTTATTTGAAAAGTTTTCCAAAGTTTTCGATGATATCGGCGGTGAGTCGGTTTTGAGTTTTATTGCTTCACCTTTCCAATAATAATTACATTTGTTTCAGATAATAAAATACATAGAATACAATTATTTAAAAGAATATAAACTAGACACTTGTGGTTCGTAAATTAGTTAGCTATTAATTTGTCGCATGATAGTTTTGAACCAATGATCCTAAGAAATGCATTGAAATCAAATACTAAGTACATTAACAAATAATTCAGTCATTAATTGATTATAATAATACTAGCCGAGTATTAAAAAGTTTAACAAGAATTAAAGTACAGAAACTAAGAGTTTAAAGTATGTTTTGTAATAGGAAAGTTAATATGCGCTTCCATTTGAAATGGTAAAAGCAATATCTCGGTTAAAATCCTCCTGAAAAAGCAGTGAAGATGTCAATTGTAGGTGCAATTAAAATGTACGTGTGACGCTAAAAACGTTAGCCACATCACGTCTCTTTCCAGCCGTGCTGCACTTAATTCTGCCACTTGGAATCTGGAATGAGTTGCTTTTTGAACCTATCTTTGTGCTTTACCTGAGTGATTTGAACGTTGACATCTAGTTCATTGTCAACGGAACGAAACAACGCGAACATAAGATTTTTACCTTTTTTTTTACTTTGACTTTATATCATGTAAATATGGTCAGAAAGAAATCCATTTCCTTTCCCTCCTAAATTTTAAATGTATAAGCAAAAATGAAATATACAACTGACGTTCGCTGACACAAAGATTGATCACAGCATACAGTAACACACATAGCAATATCACACACAATTTATAATGTCATCTGGCGTCGTCCAGCGCCCGACATAATACCTATTGAAAAGCTTCAAAATCATAAATCTCCATTTTTATGATCTATGTGACAGTTTGCGGATTTCTGCAAACCAATATAGGTCTTTGTAAAACAAGGTCCAACCAAAATTTATATGTATAAATTACTTACAATTTATACCACAAAATCGCTTCATACAATGTTGCTCTTATTCTCAATACAATACCTGCTTGGGGTGTGATTGTTAGAAGGTTTAAACAATAGCTATCTTGCATCGTCCGTAGAGCGGAGATTAATTTCTTAAATGCTAAACTTGTCATAGGAAGTGACAGTTGAAATGACGACATAATTAATTGTGCTAACAACAGCTTGACTGCTCTCGAAACGACTTCACTTTGATTTGCTTCTTTCTTGCGTTGAGTATAATATTTGTAATTAAATAGCATTGTTTGTGCATTGTTGTGTAAAAAGTATGTGTGTTGGTGGTTTTTGTTGAAGCTAAACAAATATTTCCCCTCGTAATTTATCCGGTTAATTTGGTTTCATTAAACTATAGAGAAACAGTACTTTTTTGCAAACTTTCTACAATGAGTTATTCACAAACGAAATTCAGCTACAACATAAAACAATGGATATCATCACAACGCCTATAATTCGTAATACACAAATATACAAGTAATGACAAAAACTGACACTTGTTATTATTGTATTGTAAGTGCTATTCATCGTTTTTAGAACAATGAAAGTCTCATTACTGAAAACAAGATATGTTTGAGCATTATTTTTGAGGTATCCGACTTAATAATACAGTAGTTGCCAATTAAAAGAGTAAAATTGCCTGCTTCTATGTTTCCACATTCATTATGACGTTGACAATATTTGTTTTATTTGATGGAGTATATTACTGCGTAAAAATCATTACTGCAATCGGTTCAAAGAGAAACATGTTAATTTGCGAAATAATTTTGGTAGGTTTTATTGGACTTCGGGCAAATAAAATGTGGTTATTAATTGAATACTTTGTCATTTAAAGAGGTTCATTAGCAAACGGCTTCTCGATAAGTTCAATCAAGTAAATGCAGGACAAAACGTAATCTAAATCTCATTTATACAAAAAGGCCTGGCTTACAAAAGCCACCCGCAACGGAAATTAAACTGGAAACCCTAATATTATTCATAAATTTTATTTATATTTCAGAAGCTGCGGATCAAAGAGATTTAAATCTATTTAACTTTGCAAGGTGTCGAATGCTCGGACAATTTATCCATTTCATCGAAATGGCTAGTCCTTTGTACTTTTCGGTTTTAATGATTTCTTATGAAGCAGTATTGAAAAACTCGATTCGTTATTACTTTCGATAGAGAAAGACAATTTATTTTTCTTATACGTATACAATACTACGCCTCGGCGATGCTTGCCTGACTAATTCTTGAGACATATCAATGAATATGCTGAAAATTACGCAAGGCTGGCAAATCCAAAGAACCAATCAGCCGCTGGTCCATCCCTAAACAAGCCACGGCTAAATCTACTCGTGGAATCGTTATCCTGCTCCTTCGGGTTTTGGGATTCAATTAATAATGTAAAGCGTTTCGAAAGAAAACAATATACCGAAAATAAACACCGTATTATTTCGACATTGTTTGATAAACAAAAATGAGCCATGATTCTTTATCCAGCGCTTTCTCATTTTCTTTTTAAATTCCCAGATTTTTATTTTCTGAGAGTTTTAAATAATGAGATAATTTAAAATATTAGCTGGTGCACCCGGTGCTCCATAATGAGATAGTATTAGCACTGCAAGCATTTTAAAGAGAACAGTTCTCCATTTATATCCAAGATTATGTTCAGAATAAAAGAGATGTGTAAAAAAGATTTTTAGGAAAATCTTATCTGAAACGAAATACAAATAAACGTTCGGAGAACTTTAACTAGGTAAAATCTATTTATCTATTTGTGAACTACTAAATATTTAATTGTTGTTGTTAAATGAGAGGATTTACCTTGATTGAGGTTATTAATTTTCCCAATGAGTTCTATTTATTATTATTGTATATTTAAGTACACATTGTTAAGTTTTTGATGAAATCGAAATTTGAAAATGTTGTATTATTTCGTACACTCTCAATTATATGAACGAATAATATAATAATTGGCCAAGTTGGCTCCGGGCCAAATCCTCATTTGCAAGCATCAGTTCAAAAGGTCAAAGTAAATATTCGAAATAGGAAGTTGATCAAAATTCAAAATAAAGTAATTCTTTTTACGTCAATCAACTGACAAGAGATGTTACTGGATAGTACAATTGGTAAGTAGGTTGTAAATTGAACAGGTTTGTCAACGCTTTGCTCCAAAAATGTATTCGGATAAGCCTTGAATCGGCTGAATCCCGATTTAGATTCATGCGTTCACGTTTCAACTGCGTACCTATATTTGCCCTACAACTTTCACGTAACACTTGCAGCTAAAGCTAAAGTAACATTGATTATTAATTACAATTATAATTGTTGAATAAATATGTTTTTACTATTGAAACAT
Organism: Pontia daplidice; assembly: GCA_963693355.1. Taxonomy (NCBI): domain Eukaryota; kingdom Metazoa; phylum Arthropoda; class Insecta; order Lepidoptera; family Pieridae; genus Pontia; species Pontia daplidice. The sequence goes on from CAVNZL010000085.1 coordinate 253,721, forward strand.
AGATAATCGTGAACAACCGAGCCGAAAGTAAAATGTGGGGGAAAAATGTCACGGCAGTATTGGCTCTAGTGAAGCTGGCGTTTGAAGTTATAACCCATCCGGTTGGGAGTTAAAAATAGTGCGATCGTTACGTTTAGCAGAAAATGTACGATGGTACCTAGTAGAAGCATGGCAGTTCGCTTTTCGAGGCTTGATTAAGTCTATTGTGTAAATTGTTAAGAGCCGATTATTCTTATTATATTCTTGGCAATGAAGATAATTATTCGTTTTAATAAAGCTTTGTCAAGAAAAGGAAAGGGGATTTAATACATCTACATTCATAATAAAAGAAGTGTCGACGTTTAATAATAATATTTCAATGCACGATGTTCATAAGTTAGACATTGTTGTAGATAAACAACATATAGAGTCTCCTTAAAATAAGCTAATTAAATGATTAATTGTCGGCCATGTTGTGAAAACTCCATGATTCAATTATTAATGATTGTCTAGGCTATGAAGTGGTTTCGGATTTAGCTAGTTCGAACTTGCCACTTCTGCCCTGGCATGAGAAATAACACTCGTCAAATCTTTGCCTAAAGCGAAATATTTCAATGAAGTGGATTACAATACGTGACAGTAAAATTTTCAGCAAATAATTTCTAGCAAAAAATATTAACACCAGGTTAAAAAGCTTGCGTGAGAGCATATAAGTTAATCGGACAAGCTGTGTGTGACTGCATAGAAAATTAATTAATATTATACTGATATGGTTAAATTTTATAATTATTAAGGGCCGATCACAAGCCGTGATTTGTGACGCATGCGCCATACAATCGCTGTTCCCACCAGTGTGTTCGGATACTTGTCAGACTCTGGACCTCAGCCAGGTTTCCTATTTACACCCCTATTTACATACGAAAAGCTGGACTCAGTTGTGCGGTTGAAAAGGTGGTGGAACTTTTTTGTGTTTCATTCGAGTGATTTAGTAAATATATCTCCCGTCGTTGCAAATTGTCTGCAATGGAGTGGACATAATATGTGGATAATAATATCAGACGTATGATGTGTAAAGTTTTATACAGATAGGTAAGTTTTAATTTTAAAAAACTTTTTATTTCTTAAATTATTTAATGTTTTTAGCAGAAATTTAAATATTCACTAAGATGTTATAGACTGTGATAGCAATGACAATTTACAAAACAAAAAACAGACAAGCAGGTAGAAAGTTTATTTTTAGGTGCGTCTTGCATTGAATAAGTATTCCAAGTAAGCCATCGAACCTGACTTAACAAATATAAGTTGTTTTGTGGACAATATCCAAATGTAGGAAAGTGACAGTAGCACTTACCTAAGTAGTCAACGCGAACTTCTTCGGAGTTATGTTTAAAAAAGTTTTAAAAGGAAATTAGTGAAAAATAAACATTAATCACCTCACAAATCAAACTCACCAAATTCCATGAGCAGTTCGCTCATTGAGCTAATTCAGAACGTGTCATAAAAGATATTATATGTCAAGGAGATTGAAACGTCTAGATTGAGCTGATGAAATGGCGTCCTAAATACGTGACAATTTTGTAAAAGTGGCTTTGAAATGGCCTCTGTTAGCGATAAAGGGGGAAAATGCTTCTATTTTATTCATGTATCTGACGAGGATATAAATATTCGATAACAACCCAGTTGCTGTACGACTTTAGCGCAAACAGTAATAATGAGAAAGTTCTAACATTACCATAAAACGAATTGGCTTCTCTCTCAGTCGCGGCCTCAGCGAACCAACTGCCTATGAAAATGTTATCTTTTCATAGTATATTCCTCTTTTGTTTTATTTTGTAAAACTTTCAAAGGCTTGTCCTTTAATCTTAGCCCTTCCTTTAATCTTACTAAACTATTTCTGTTTTGAAGAAATAATAATAATAATAATCGGCTTGCAATACAAAGCAATCGAGCTCAATTAATACTTGACCTAGAAAAGAGTTTTTGAATGTGAGTGCACCAAATGTTTCCCCTCCAATTTCTTACAGGATAATCGAGCTCATCTTTCGTAAGGCATTATCACATTAATCTTACACAATTCACTGTATCCTTATCCTATAAGGATAATTCTGGGAATAACCACTGTCGTAAGAAAAATTTGCAATCATTTTGAGGACGAATAGAATGACGAAAATAACTCGTTTACATGTGGTGTCGTCACGTGCGCATAAACCTTAAAATGAATATACATTTTTGTCCTATAATTATTCCATATTTTTTGTAATATTTTTTTGGTTTCCTTTAGAAATTCAGGTTGGCTTGTTCGTAACAAAACAATTTCAATTTCCTTCGACCAAACTCAATTCAATGGTTATATTATGCATGAAGATTTATATATTACAAAATATTTGATGGCGTTAATGCACAAAGCTATATAAATAAATAGTTAATGATTGTGGAAACTCAGTCTGGAAATGTATCAAAGAATATATGATAGCTCAATTTCACAATTGTCATATTTATTCGGTTGAATTAATCAAATTAATCGGCAATTATGTAGTTACTAGCTCGTATTTGGTAGGGAAAATTGTGATCATATCACCAATAGGGCATTGAAATGTACAATTGAATATGATCGTGAGCAATTACTCTATTATTTATATTAAGGAAAAGATAACCTACAGATTCATATATGTACAGATATAGGTACCAACTGATTTTCGTGTTCGTACAAAATAATTACAAGCGATAAGTTTATATAAGTTTCATTTTGTTAATAATTTGTTATTTAGTTCTAATTCCTTTTGGTCTTTAGATATTTTTTTCTAAAGCTTGATCTGTTAACAATTTAATAGCTTGAACAGAGAAAAGCTCGACCTGTGCGCCTGATAAGACAAGGAATCCTACAACAGTAAATATTTACTTAAGAATTCGGCAGAAAACCGGCTTTAGATCTTTATTATTCTTTTGTTGACGCCGGAATGGTTTTTAATGCTATAATATCTCGATCTTCTTGAGTAGCGCCAGCTTATTGCAGGATCTGTTACTCGATGCTTATGTTCGCATTAAGTGGATGGTATGTAATTATAGCCCAAACAGAATTTCGATACAGAGAACTGCAAATTATGTCTTAATATACATTATGTCAGGCTATCTATCTATATAGTCGGTTTATAAAGAAGAAGTGAAAAAAATACAGCTTTATTTAATACTTTTATATGTATGCAAATTATTTATTTTTACATATTAAGAATAGCTAGGCGTTATATTGTTATATCGTACCGTAAAAACAGGAAACAATTCCATTGCTTAGCGGTACGGACAATAACTCATGCAGACACGTGTGAACGTTTTAATTTGGACTTTGAGCTTCGCCGAAAACAATATGGTTTCTGTTGATTTACTTGAAAAATTGCAATTCATATCAGTCACAGATAATGAATATTCTATTTTTATCAAAAGTCAATCCAAATGAATACACGCCCGATTGTTGTGTGCTGCAACAAGCTTCACTTTTTAATTGAACAAGAAATTGAAGCAGAGGAGTTTGTTTGCTTCTTCGAACGCGTCAGTAGCCACTCAAAGAATTCGCTGAAAGTCTGTATAATACTATAGAACTTTTAGCGAATTTTGAATAAGGGTAAAACCGTGGGGACCAGCTTGTTTGTTAATATGATCTGTCACTGTCAATATAGTTTGTCAATTGAGAAAATACATTATCTATTCTTCATTTATTGAAACTAATGTTACTGTCGCGTAAATAATAATAATAAAAACGTTTATTCAGAGACTAATGAAGAGCATAGAATATATTTTTCAAGTTTGTTAAAAAGTGCTACGAAATAAATCATTAAGAAATATACAGAAAATATATTATTCACCAAAAATATTTTATTCAACAGAACACATCCCGTGTCTATTCATTTATTTAAACTTGTCTAACACGTATGAAACAGTTCTTTAGATTTTCAGTGGATAAGGCGGAGCTCTATTAGTTATTTAAGAGTGGAAAGCGAATATTTTCAAACGCGAAGATTCCATCCCTTGCTCACATATTTTTATCAAAGGCATTCACAGAAAGCTTTTCGAATTTGTTTTTTCTAACACGCGCCAATCTGAATGTGTTTCAAATTTTACTAAGCTCTCGTTTATCTCAAATGGGTATCACATTTCGAAAGGATTATGTGGAAATTCGGGTTTATACGACTGTTGCTAAATGGGTTTTTGAAATAAAATCCATCTGCAAGAACTGTAAAAAGAATGGATTCGGATAACTTTAAAAGATCACTCAAGATTAGCATAGAATGTTTCAAACAAATCATGTCATCTGTAATGGATTATATCTACTTATTTAATAGTACTCAAAAGAAACATTTTCTGGAAATTGACTCTGCACTTCAATAAACCAAGACCTCAAAACATTTTACATAGCAATCGTGACCACTCAATGTTATTACGATCCTAGGGTCGACAGGAAGAACGAGGCGTTTGCAAGGGTTATGGAAAACGGCAATTGTTTTTATTCGTCTCTGGACACACGTAGGCAGTTTAGAGCCAGAAAAATTCCTACCTTTTATAAAGATTACAAATAGTAGCCTCTGGAGACAGATTTTTATGAATTACACAAAAATATATTCTGCGCACGGTTTGGGAATTATCTTGTAGTAATATCCTTTGTTTACATTAATATCCACATGGAAAATAAGAACTCAGTATTATATAGAATTCCAAACTAAGAGAGATAAAATCCTCCTTGGATATAGCCACGTTTGTTACCTTTAACCAAAAAAATTATAGACTCATTTTCACCTCGACTATCCCATCGCACCATCATAAACAAATACTTATGAATGACATTGTAAATGTAAATATGATCAAAATCAATTAATATTCTATATATCAGGAATTCAGATGACAATTTATCATAAATAACACATCCGACGAAGCATACCTCGATAAAGTCTTTATTGTATAATGGCGTAATGGGTAAGCAAATTGGGCTCAATCGTCAGGAAGGTCTGGCTATTAACTTAATGGAACCGAACAAAAAACACTGAACACTTCTACAGAATTCACTATGTTGAATTAATTATGTATACACATTTACTGTGTAATATTTGTATACATAATTGGTTCATTTAGATAAAGCATTTCATTTCATTTCATTCATCGCAATTGTATCTTTAACTAATAAATCCTACGGATTCAGTGGTGGTAGCTATAAATGTGCCAATTCTAGGCAACGCCTATCTCTTTAATTCTTGCACGATAACCATTTATATCCGATGAATGGCCATAGTAAGAATTCATTTTCGCCTCTCTCCTACACACGCCACCTAACTCAAATCAAGCGCCATAATATATTTTCGCACTTTAAGTATTACTCAATCTAGTTCCTAAAGGAAGTCTGTGGGTGCGACGCTGTATTAGTAAATAAAAATAATATATATGTAAAAAAATACTGATTAAAAGCAAAGCACGGAAGTTTTTAACCGTTCAACTAAGCTTAGTTTACATATATGTAGTTTAAATATAGTTATATGTAAAAGCTTTATGTTATTTTAAAGTGAATCCTTTTGAATTATAATTTATAATTGAAATTTGTACAGAGCCAGTAGCCCCTGCAACGTGTCAGTCATTTTCTGCAATCCCGAACTCCTACGTACCTTCCGAATTTAACAATAGCTATATTCTATGCTCGTCTGGATGATATATCCTTGAATTAATGTATAATTTTATCTGCCTTTCTTGGTGATCTTCTGTGTCTACGCTGTTAGATTAAAGAATTCATTTTCTCTTTAACTTTACTCTTCAGTTCCACTCTAACTTCCTTTAAATTTTGACCAAATCTCTAACAAAATTATAATTCAAATTGAATAAAATAAAAATTCTGATTGAAGTACGATTTACATGGTATGTTTAATGAAGTACTTTGGTACTTATTAACACTTGCTGAATGTGTTGTTTTTTTTAAGTCGCATTTCTTGCTCTTTACTGATGTCTTATTGTATTCTTTTGAAGGTTGTCCGATCCTAATAATAATGTGAAGCTGTTAATAAATAAATAAAGAAGATTAAATCTCAGGACGTGTAAGGGACTTGGAGGAAAATGCCACCTCACGAAGTTTTCTTTAATAGCTAATCTCGCTATCGGATCTAAATGTTCATTTATCTTGCTACGTCGGCGCTCAGCGTGCGTGAACGGCACTGAAGATACTTTTTATCTGCTTTTTGTGAGACTCGGTCTTCTCGGTTGGGTATTCCTTAAATGAGTCCATCTAGATTTTCTTGTGAATTGATGATTTAGAACTTCATTTGTTTTTGTATAAATTAGATAAACATATATAACGCAGACCGTCGAAATTCTTTAGTTTTAATAATCATCGATACTTATAAGCAATGAAAACTTTATGGTTGATGTTTGCTACACCGAGCAAGTTAACAAAAAGTGCGAGAGGCTCTAAAAAGAGCACGGCTCATTAAATTGGGCATGATAAGCTCCAATCACAATATGTTGCAGCTTCATTCAAGTATGCCCTCAAATAGCACTTGCTTAACTCCTGGAAAGTAGTTCACAGCATAACGAACCTCGATGTCTATTTTGCCAATATAAGCCTGCTCTTGTCATATTTCACTCGTTTTTCACAATAATTAACCCAGATCTCATGATTAAGATGAATGAAAAATGTGGAAAGTACCCTAATGAAAGAACAACTTGTCAGTCTGTTTATAGTTGGGTCATAAAGTACATGCAAAAATGTAGCCTTTTAAATATATCCATAATTTTTTTTTAATATAAAATGGGGGCAAACTGCCTGATCATAGACACACAATATGGACACACAATGCCAGAGGCCTCACAAGTGAGTTGCCGGCATTTAAGATGACGATAAGCTCTAGTCTTAAAGGTCCCTAAGTCGTATTCGTTCGGAAATACCTTTATGGGCAGCTTTCAGATATCATCCCGAACAACTTTAATTTATGCCTTAGAATAAGGAATTACAGTAGGTAAGTATATCCTCTTTGGTATCTTCATAATTTTGGTAGAATATTATACCCTGGAAATTTTAGCATTAGGTTTCTAATTAAATTAAACCAACAAGGGCAAAAGCCAGATGCTTGAACAAAATTTAATGTTATATGACTACACAAGTATAGTGGGAGAGTAAGCAGATGTTTTGTTTAATTAACTTTCCGGTTCAGAACTATAAATCAGGCCACATGTGCTTGTGCACAAGCGAAAAATAATATATTATGCACAACTGAATATCTGACTTAAAGATTTGTCACGACATCGAATAAGTTAGCTAAGCTGTTGATGAACATAAGCTGCTGCCGTTTATGACGCAAAAAGGTGAAGAATGCCTCTAGCTATTCGTGCAGATTCTCATCCTGGCAAAGTAACTAACACGAATAATAAAAATTCTGGTATTCCTGTTTACGCAATACAAAATATTCGCTCGAGTCTTTTCGAGCGCAGGAAATTTGAGTCAAGCGAAATGGAATTTATGATTAGAATAAAGATGGTCCATTTCTGGGATAGCTCCAGCGATTGAGAATTCACCGGAGTCTTAAGAGATTGAAATTCAATGAGCCTTCGCTTTGTATTGCACAGCCATTGGACGTAGTATCATTACACTTCTACACATAAGTGTCAACTCATTCGGCTTGACGTTCAATCTTATGTATGCTCATTCTCCTACAAGGTTTAAATTTTCGTTTTTACGTTAGCATATCTGTATATTATGAGTTACACAGTTTGGAGAAAGCCATTTTCCACTCTTCTATGTAGCTAATCCATCCCATCTCATCCAACCGACGCTAAATATTTTAGTTATTCAAAAGTTATGAATGGTTAGAATAATGTGATATTTTTAGTATTAAATTATTGTTATAATGGCAAACGAGATACCCATGAGATACTAACGACGTATAACATTTGGAATGACTAATATCTGAGCGTGTTCAATTATGTTAGAAAGAAGATACAAAGTGTATTTTAATTATCTGTCTTTTTTATGGCACTTGAAGCACTGAAAATAGAAATTTACACAAATTATGTTTAATGAGCAAATGTCATATAGGCTCAAATGGTTTTAATTAGATTTATGCTATTGAGAATATTTAATTATTAACCCAAAAAGCGTTATAAAACATATCGTATACAATGTAAATGTATAATAAAAGACTAAAAAGCAATATAAAAATAGATTGTTGGTTCTATAATCCTTGATATAGTTGATTATGGGTAATGGAACTCCACAACTTAGTTATGGCTGCAATTTCACACATGTTTACCTAAATCGCCCTTTCGTTAATACGCAGGCACGGGCTTTGTTATAATTGAGCTGATAAATGGTAATCGAAATCACAAACCGGATTCAGGCTATCGGTATAATACCACTTCCGTTTGTGTAGCTACTCGATAATTCCCGAAGCAAGTGACATACATTACGCAATCGGTACAATCCAGACACGTTCCAAAAGGCTCCAGCGCTGTGATGTTGGTACTGGCCGTTGGTTTAGTTGGGCAGATGTGACATTTCAGTTTAAGCGCCAAACCGGGATGATTACACTCGTTCTACGCGTGTGACCTAGATTTTAGGAGAGCTGGCAGCAGCCTGCAGGATATTGTTCAATAATGTCATAAGCTAATGGATTGTGGAGGTCGTAATTTAAAAAGAGATATCCGGTTGCAGATAAGTCACTTCAAACGCAGCCATTTGTATCAAAGGAATCATTTGTTTCATGAACTTGCCTATCATAAGAAATATATTATAGAAAATACAAGTTTTAGTGCTGTATTTTAAAGTCAAACTTTTAGAAGTTTCGCGGATGCTTCCCACGGATATGTTTTTATCTCCATAACTTTATTCACTGAGATATAAATTCGCGCTTCACAGTATTGACTATTTTTGGTTGAATATATCAAGAAATATTCGAAACTAACTGTATCAGTTATCAATTGGTATAGGAACTGTATTGTGCGATCAATATTTATTCATTTATTACCTATCAATTTTAACCTAACATTAAAAATTGCCTTTGTTTAATTCCTCGCTCTTTTAGGCCCCTTTCTGTTATTTTGTTTTGTATAATTGTTCTTACATAAATTTAAAAGTTTTTAGATTTACAAGAATTGACAATGACTTGAGATTTAGATGTAATTTTGTTATATGTCGCGGGTAAAATCAGTGAAATAAAAAGAAATGAGGGCGACACAATCAAGGATTATTACCCCGAGTGTTGCCATTACTTCAAACGTCGCGTCGCACAATGCCAGTGCGGCTTACTCTTATATGTGTGGACAAGAAAAATTCGGTTTCACAAAACCATATCTCTTATAAGGTTAATTTTAGTTTTAGCGATAGAGTTCAAGTCAAAATGTAAAATATCCACATTACCGAAGTACTCCTGTCACAACCTCTAAACCTCGCAAAATGCCTCTTGACTTCCGAATTGAGACGCTTCCATCACTCCGAGTTCTGTGCCACTTCTTGTCACTGAAATCGAAAAATTTAATGAAACCAAATAGAAAAAATAGCCAATCAACTCAATTCAAAATTAAAGGTCTGCCTCGTTAGTAACCTTGAAGGGCACCTTGAGAAAAAGAAGAATTTGGATTTGATAAATACTAGTATGAAAATGATAGTACCATCAACTTCACGCGGTGATCTCAGCATTCGTGAATGAATGTATTCAATTTACAGTTAGAGAAGATCGTAACAGCCTAATACAAACATTAGAGCTTACTATAAAAGTGAATGTTCAGGAAAATTATCTCCAAGACAGAGGCGAGAAAAGACCTGAGAGTGCAGGCAGCTGTTTCTGCTCATCTTTTTGATATTGGTGTTAAATACAAGATAAATTTGTAAACTGATCATAATCATTGCGTGAGCTTCCTAATGTACTTATAAGTTTCATTGCCCTGTAATATAATAGTCCGTTACATCCCTGCACTATGTTGCGATTCTGGGTCGATTTAATGTACAAAATTGTACAGTAACATTATAGTTTACATCGTAAATCATAATCACTATAATATGAAGCTGTATTCTGTCATATGATTCGCCACTCTCGTGCACCACTATTGCTTGTGTAGCTTGACATAAACCTTTTCTTCTCGCTACCAAAACAAAACCAACCATGTGAGCTTTAGAATTTCCAGCAGAACTCAATTTTTTTTTTAATCAAAAATTCATTTTCATTGTGAATAATTGCTCGTTTCCGACGCTTAAAAATGTAAACTTTCTGTGTGGCAGAAAATATGAAGCTTCCCTTTGAACTGAAGCTGTTTTCAAAGAGGACAAGGGTTATTGTAATGAACCATCCAGTAGGAATGTTTGTTTTGCTAGACGCAATTTACAGGCATCGTACTTATAAAATAAGCTAAACAAGATTCTTCACATTTACCCTCTCACTAGATACAACTTAAAGAAATGTATTAAGGACTGGCTGATAAGAGTTGGTACAGGTATGATTTACTTAAGAGGGTTTCAAAACCTAATAATGTATTTATTTTTACATACATACATTTTTGATTTCATTTTTTTTCACGTGAATCGGCCGTGAATCGAATGTAATATTTTTATCGTTCGATAAAAATAATACAATTAAAAATAGTAATTTAGAAAGTAAAGTGCCATCAACATTAAATCAAAATAAAAATTTTCAGAAAAACAAAACATACATATCTCACACAGCATGTCCTCTGTGCAAACAAAATCATTTTCTTTTTAATTGCCAAGATTTTCGTAATTTAGACATTGATAGCCGATTGCTAAAAGTTAAACATTATGAAATATGTAAAAATTGCCTTAGACCCGGTCATACTGAAAAATATTGTAAACTAACACATTGTAAGTATTGTTCTTCAAAACACAATACTCTTTTACACAAAGACAATATTACAGAGAAACCAAATACCACAATTGCATTATCTACTAACGTTGAAACTCCTAATACACCCTGTATCTTACTATCCACAGCCTTGGTTAAAGTGACAGATTCAGACGGGAACAAACACCCGGCCCGCGTTCTTCTTGACAACGGCAGTACTGCGCATTTCGTCACCCAACGCCTCTGTGACAGTTTAGGTCTTCCAAAACGTAATGTACACTCCACTGTGACAGGTATTAATGATCAAATATCTCTTAGCGCACAGTCTTGTATTATTAAAATAGAATCATATTATTCAGCAAATTACAAAGTTAATCTACAATGCTACATTTTACCACAAATAACTAATCCTACACCATCTTGCAATATAAACATAAACTCTTTGAAATTACCTAATGTTGAGCTAGCAGATCCCACCTTTTTTGTATCATCTCCAATAGACATATTAGTTGGGGCTGATGTTTTCTGGGACGTCATATGTCCTAACTTTATTGACTTGGGTGAGCAACGTCCTAAGTTGCAACAAACCAAACTGGGCTGGCTAGTTTCTGGTTCAATAACTAACAATAATGCTTCAAATATTAATAAATCACCCGTTTGTTATCTTACAAAACTAGATGAAACATTACTAACACGGTTTTGGGACTTAGAATCAGTATCTCAGAAATATAACTTATCAGACGAAGAAAGCGCCTGCGAAAATATTTTTGCAAAGACTACTAGGCGCGTAAGTGACGGCCGCTTTATGGTCACTTTGCCTATTAAAGAATCGCCAGAAGTTTTAGGCGATTCATACGCTATAGCTAAAAGCAGATTTATATCTTTAGAACGTAGGTTGCAACGCGATCCTATTTTAAAAAAACGTTATTTAGATTTTATGGCAGAATACCTTTCATTAGGTCATATGAGTGAGAGTTTTGAAGATGTTAATGCGTCTCAAAAACATTGTTACTTACCACATCATGGCGTAATTCGTGAATCGAGTAGCACAACAAAATTACGGGTCGTCTTCAATGCGTCTTCTCCTACCTCTTCTGGTAAGTCCCTCAATGACATACAAATGGTAGGGCCCGTAGTTCAAGAAGATTTAATTTCAATTTTATTACGTTTTCGACAGCATAAGTACGTTGTGACTGGAGACATAGAGAAAATGTATAGAGCCGTGCTCATAGAACCTGATCAACGCTTACTACAACAAATCTTGTTCAGATTTTCCACTACTGAACCTATAAGAAAATTTACACTAAACACAGTTACTTATGGTACAGCCTCTGCACCGTACTTAGCTACCAAATGTTTAGCGTCATTGGCTGCTCAGAGTTCGCATCCAGCAGCAAAGTTAGCCATTTCTAGAGATTTTTATGTTGACGATTATCTAAGCGGTGGCGATTCAGTGGCGTCAGTTATAGAAACTTGCGAAAACGTACGCGAAACATTGCAATCAGCACAATTCAGTCTGCGTAAATGGCGATCAAACAGTAAAGAAATACTAAATTCAATTTCTAAAAATTTACATAACCCTTCCGAATTAAATTTAAATTTAGATGAACACTTACCTTGTAAAACACTCGGGCTCCAATGGGATTCTAATTTGGATTTTTTTTCATATACTATCAATTACGGCGAAACGGAAGTTAAAAAAATTACTAAAAGAAAAATTTTGTCTCTTATTAGTCAGGTTTTTGATCCATTGGGTCTTGTAGGCCCATGCACTGTCCAAGCCAAAATTTTAATGCAAAAACTTTGGATTAAAAAATACAATTGGGATGATGAAGTCTCCAAAGAACACAAACATTCTTTTCTACAATTTATAACGTCTCTTGTAAGTCTTAATACGCTGCAAATTCCAAGATGGGTATGTAAAGATAAGGCATTAATAACAGAATTACATATCTTTACGGATGCTTCGGAAATTGCCTATGGTGCATGTGTTTACGTCAGAGAGGTCGATGGTAACGGCAAAGTACAAATTAGGCTGTTATGTTCTAAAAATAAAGTGGCCCCAATAAAACCAACCACCATTCCCAGATTAGAACTTTGTGGAGCACTTTTAGGTGCGAGACTTCACGATAAAGTCTTATCTGCCCTTACACTAAAAATTAATAATTCTTTTTTTTGGACAGATTCCACTATTCTTTTAGCATGGTTAAAATCTACACCCAACCAGTTAAAAACGTTTGTTCGAATAAGAGTGGCAGAAATTCAGGAACGGACTGCAGGCCATAGGTGGAATTACGTTCCGTCTAAGGAAAACCCTGCCGACTTAGTATCTCGCGGAGTCAAAGCTGAAAATATTAACCAATGCGCCCTCTGGTGGACAGGTCCAGAATTTTTACATACTAAAATTATACAATCTCCTTCCATTCCCAACACACTCACACAATCCCTTCCAGACATTTCTCTGCACACCACTATACAAAAAGATTACACGCAATCAAACATAATACATAATCTCGTAAACAAAAAATCAAATTACTTAAGATTAATAAGAACATTAGCGTACGTACTCAGATTTATACACAATATTAAAAATTCTTCTAATAAAATAAAGCGATCATTATCGTTAGACGAGTTACAAAAGTCAGAAAATTTAATTTTAACTGTTTCGCAAGAATTCATGTTTCCAGAAGAGTATAATTTAATCAAAAATTCAAAACCTTTACCTAAAAATAATAAATTGCTTTCTTTGTCTCCATTCATAGATAAGAATCAGATTTTAAGAGTTGGTGGTCGGCTCAAAAATTCTTTTTATGACTTTAACGTCAAACATCCTATTCTTTTATGCAGTAAACATCACCTAACAAAAATAATCTTTGAAAAGGAACATATATCATTGATGCACGCAGGACCTCAATTACTTTTGTCTCAAATTCGACAAAAATATTGGCCACTGGGGGGGAGGAACCTCGCGAGACGCGTGGTGAATAGCTGCGTACGATGTTTTCGATTTAAAGCGACAACTATACAACCAGTAATGGGAGATTTACCTACAAATAGAACTCATTTGGAGTTTCCATTTTTACATACAGGCGTAGATTATGCAGGGCCAGTGTTGATAGCCGACCGTAAAGGTAGAGGTGCGAAACTAGTAAAGTCTTACATATGTTTATTCGTTTGCTTCGCGACAAAAGCCGTACACCTGGAGCTCGTCACGGACTTGACCACGAGTTCTTTTGTGGCTGCCTTATACGGGTTTATTGCCCGTCGAGGTATGCCACAAGTAATCTACTCCGATAATGGTACCACCTTCGTTGGGGCGAGCAATGAAATTTCAGATTTTTTCCACTCCCGATCGGACGACATTCAATGTCATTTAAACATTAAGGGTATCGATTTCAAAACTATTCCCCCATATTCTCCACACTTTGGTGGCTTATGGGAGGCTGCAGTTAAATCGGTAAAACATCATCTTCGACGCATTTTATCTTTGGCTCACTTAACTTATGAAGAACTTTCGACGTGTCTGATCCAAATAGAGGGCATCCTGAATTCCCGGCCCTTAACTCCTCTGTCTACAGATCCTTCAGACTTATCCCCTCTTACACCTTCCCATTTCCTGATTGGGCGTACTCTCACGACAATTCCTCAACCTCAGATGACTGAAACTAACATCAATCGTCTCGTGAGATTTAACAGAATTGAAAAGCTCAAGCAACACTTTTGGCAGCGTTTTTCAATGGAATACGTATCGCTGCTCCAACAGAAGGTCAAATGGAAAGCATCAGTTGGAGATTTGACGCTTGGAAGCATGGTGCTACTCAAAGAGAAGCAGCAACCTCCACTGTTATGGAGCTTGGGTCGTGTCGCTAAACTTTACCCCGGAAAGGATGGAGTCAACAGGGTAGCTGACATCCAGACAAGAAAAGGCGTGTTACAGAGGACCTTTAAAAATATATGTCCACTTCCTGGTCAACTCCTGGGGCCAGCATGTTGCGGCTCATCGTCGCAAGGCGGGGGAGGCGCGCGGGAAGGAGAGGCTACTGTAGACGTTGAGTCGAGCTAGTCTGATTCATTAACGCGAGCGATTGCATACTAGTGTGATTAAAAGTAATATATTATAGCTTTTTGAACCGGCATCTTCTTTTACTTAATTCATATAAATACAGTCCACTCAACACGGCCGTGTATATATATATAGGGAAAATTGAAGAATTCAAGTTCAAAGGACTTGCTAAACTGCTAAAGCAAAGAAATATAAATGTTATCGGTGTCAAAATGCCATTTCTAACCTATGAAGGGAAACAATGGCCTGAAAATAAACATCCTAAAGGTTTCACATGAAGCTGAAAATAGAATGAAGCTTAATGTGTAGGTGACAATAACAAGATCGAAGAAACCTTAGGATACTCCATCCTATATCATATAACATTGATTATACTTTGTGGTTTCCATTACAAAGCTGGAGGTTAACTTTTACAAGATTCCGCCTACTCAATTGCCAACTAAGTAGCTGGATTAGGCTCCAGAAAATACATTTAGCATGTGACAATTTTGAACGGTTGAAGCAAATAACATGAATTCTCCAGTTAAATATCATAAATCCAATTTAATTAAACGACAAAGAAAAGTTTAAAGCCAAAATTTCATTAAGCTCTTGCTTTGTACGGCCGATTGAAATGAAATCACAAATCTTCAAAAGAATCGTTTGCTTTCATTCATTGAATAAAACTCAAAAAGGACACAGCTGGAGGTTCTTTATTAATAAGAATTCTCCCTTTTCATATACTTAATTTCAAAATGTTTATTTTTAACCCGTCCAAGATAAATTATTAAGAATATATAAGATATATATAAGATTTAACTCTTAAAAGGTATGGTTAAATTTGTAATTTCATCTAGGTACATTCAGCATCATTGTTTGAATAATTCTTATATTTTCAATTATCCGCAACAAAGATAGCCGAAGCTTCATTTTACTGTATCAATTGTTCTTCTTGTTCAATTAAACTTTTTTATTTAAAAAAATAGATTTTTTATGCCATTACTATTTTTAACTACCAAATAAGAAAGATTAGATTATACCGAGTACATATTACAGATCTCATTTTAGAACGACAATCGCTACGTTTCTATAGGACTGGAAATATCCATATTGTATAACTTATGATATTCGCAAGATGTCTCTCAGGATTGTAATTTGTTTAAATGAACAAAGGTATTGTTGATAAAGCAATAGGCTTCGTATTCAAACGTCATAATAAATACATTTTACCTTTAATAGCTAGACATTTGAAAATTTGTTCTTAAAGTGTTAAAGTAAAAAAGTGTTAAAGAGTCAAGAAACAACATAATATTAACGTATCTACTTGTCTGGTCTTATATGCTGATATTTTAATTCTCCTTCCCAGAATAGTACTAAAACAGGTTTGAACATAAGAAAAAAATATAGTCTGAAATCTGCAAGTTAAGTTAGTCAGTCGCAGCACTTGTGAAAATCGCGCAGAATCGTCCAATGCCATGTATTAAAAATTAATTTAAATTTACCACAAATTTATCCCTGTAACAAACCACACACACAGTGTTCGCGCCGCACCAGTGGCGCTGCTCGCTTGCACATTGCGTCGTAAAAACGATCCACAAGCAAGCATTGCTGAGGCCCCCAACAACATCCTGAAAGAGTCGTTAAATTGTAATCTCAAGGTGTTGTACGATCTTTTTGTAATAAATTACCTTGCTACATGCATAGAATGTACAGTACGCTCTAAAGAGTTATTTTTACCAACCGCGAACACCGCGCAAATCGCGGAATTACCATATTTGAAGCTGGAGACAGAAGAATTAAGATTAAATTCGAAGGAGCGCGAGGAGAGATTATATCTTTTTTTTGTGTCAGGGATTTCTGTTTATTTTATTTGTTCCTGATGACAAAATTATTGTTTAATGTCAATGTAGAGAAAATCACCATTGAGGACATTATTAGATGAAGTATTCGGTTCAAGCGACAATGTTGTAGAATATAGAATGTGTCCGAAAATCGTGGACGTAGTACGAGTAACAGGGCGAATTTTGAATTCTCTTCCCCACAATTACAGTTATTTAAAATTTTACTCAGACTGAGATTTAAATTGTATTAAAAAAAATATGCCATTTTACGTTACATTGTGAATAAAAGAATACAATATTGTTTCGTCGAGAAACACTAGCGAATTTTATTTTTGTCAGTTGAATACAAATCGACCAATAAATCTTAACGCATGTTAGTAATAGCTTCGTGTAAGCAATCCCGCCACCGAACTTCCCTCCACTTCTGCGAATATATCCTTTATAGTTGAAGTATCATTAAATGTAGGATAATATGTTGTTGGTAGACAAGAATAGATGGCGGTGCGTCTTTATTGCCCGAGTGATAAATGAGGCTTTGGTGTTAAAAACATCTTTCTATAAATATAGCGCACGGTTTCAATAAATGACTAACTGTTGACAATTTATAAACCTTTAAGAAATGTAGTCTTGTGAACGATATTACAAATACTAGACAGTGCGGTTGATAAAAGTTTTCAAGAAAAAGCGAGTCAGCCCATGACAAATGGACACGGCTCTTGCTAATTGAATTCAAGAAACGAACTTCTGCGAACAAGTGAATAATTTATGCAAAAAAATAAATGCGAGAAAATTTCTTCAATAAGTCTTCTTAATAACTTGTCTGACACAATTTAACGACTTAATTTCAGTTAAATATATCTTTTATAATATTGAACAGATTTCCACCTCATCGGCCTTCACCTATTAATTACTAGGTTGAACATGTGACCATTGAGTCGAAGTCTCAGTATTGCGTCAACTAAAATATTGGAGCATGGTGAGGACATCCTACCTTATACCTTCCAATATAGCACCCCTATGCTTTCATATCTGTCGTATTTATTATGTGTAACGTTCAGCACTTACTTCTCTGAAGTTAATAGGAATTTCACTTATGACTTTAAAGATTTTATCTTTTGGATTATACGAGCTGTATGTTTTATGAGTATTACAGCTATAAAGTGAACTTATATGTAATTCTTAATAGACGACGACATGGGCGCAAGCTTCCGGAATGGAGTAAACCAAAAAGAAACTTGTAAAGGTCGAAAAGTTATTCATTTTAATTTTTTCTGAAAATATTTTTGGTGCACTTGTGACTTTAAACCAACTTTAAAGTTTTCCGTGGTGACCTCAGAAACGTTTTTCATACTCTCAGACAGCCTTAACTGGTGATGAAATAAAGTCGTCTGGGAACAGAAAAAAGTTTACAGATGAGGTCTGGACTTCTTCGTTCTGGACTGTATACTGGATGGCTCATAAGTTTTCCCCTTCAATAAGACATTATTACACAAAATTTTAATACATTTATTATTAATAGGAAACAGAGTTCTTAGATTAATTATATTTTCATTACGTATTGATAATATTAAATAGAAAATTATTTGAAGCGTTATTAAATCAGAGCTTTGTTCATCATTTCATTGTTATTTATATCAAATGAATCTAACTTGAATCATCCATTTGCCTTATTAAATTTGAGAAACTGTTTCTCTAAAATCGCAATGTACGCAGAGTTAAGTACTAGAATAGTTAGGTTGGTGTTATATTAGCCAAGTATGATTTAAGTTACGGGATCAGAGATGTATAATATGGTTGCGCATACAAATGAGATTCACCTCAAACTGGAATTAATTTGCTGCCCATTAAAGCGTTGATTTAGCCTATTTGAATAAACTTACAAAGCTGGCTGGTCAAAGTACTTCTTCAC
This sequence comes from Pontia daplidice, assembly GCA_963693355.1. Classification (NCBI taxonomy): domain Eukaryota; kingdom Metazoa; phylum Arthropoda; class Insecta; order Lepidoptera; family Pieridae; genus Pontia; species Pontia daplidice. Next base: position 272,306 of record CAVNZL010000085.1, read on the forward strand.
TTGTTCGTTCAGTCAGTTTCGAAATGCCCTCGTCAAAGGCACGTAAGTATTTATTTTTAGTAAAGCCTTGTGCACCATTACGAAATAATGTGTAGGAAAAATGGGAAAATCGTCCCATTATCGGCAATGCACCGGCTGTTCAGAAATGATTTGATATAACTGGGAATTCAAATGCGATGAATCTATTTATCTCTTTATACAATCGGAAAAATAAAAAGATTATTTGCGGGAAGGTTTGTTTGCGTGGGTATTTAAGGCACGATTAATGGCTTCAGGGACACCTGCTCGTGTCTCGGTCTGTATTATGATATTTATAGCGATACAGTTCAGTATTATAAATTAATCGAGCGATTCTCCGGAATGAGGTAATGAGTTTGAAACCTGCCAAATTTTGTAAGAGCGCAATCAATAACAGTTTCTCATTTGATAAAAGTATGGCAGAATACCGACATGTAAAAGACCCAAAGCGGATCCTGATCAGAAAAATTATCAAAAAAAAATATTTGCACCACTGGACCGGATACAAGCTGATCCACCTAATGTCACCTTCGTGAATTGATTAAAATATTTTATTGATTATAAATATATATGGTATCAATTTTTCTTGAACTAATATCGCAACGAGCATATCGGAGGCTTTTAATAAGGTATTGTGTGTAATATATTTAAAACTAAGGAGTTTGCGTGTACGAATTAGAACTCTAAGAAGCAGATTCTTTTGTTTTTCCTTCAAGTGAATTATATTTTATTTGACCTTCCTTATTGCTTTGCGTTGATTTGGCAAAGTCTCCGTGCTTCGGGACTTCACGGCTGATTGGTTCTTGAATCAATATATAAATATGGAGTCGTCAGTTTTTCACACAGAAAGGGCACCTGGCCAATTATCTTTATTCAATAAACGTATTTGATTTTAGTATCTCTTACTGAAGCCAGGTGAACCAAAATATTTTATACGTGTACCATGTACGAAAAGTAATCTGCTAATTGAAGAATATTGTCTCACGCTGTAAATTATTATTATTATCATTCCATTTAATTAACATTGTTACTATACTGAGGTCCAGTTCAGTTATGAAGTATAATCGGCGGTATTGACAGGCATCGTCGTTGGATTTGATCGTCAAATGAAGTTACGATTATTGGAGTCGGTACTTGAAGCATCCAAATGAATCATTGAGTTGGTCCCAGCTGTCAACTGTCATAGATTTAATGGTGGGTGGTGGTCCAAAGTAGTCATGACTATAAATTCTCAAAATACATATAATACGCAAATAGAAACTAAATCATTAAAATCTCGAAGTCAGTTAATTCAGTATACCATAGGAGAGCTATATCCGAATACTTAATTACTTATAATTGATGACCTGACTTGAATGGCTATTCCGATTTCCGCAACACTTACCGATCAATGCCAGAAATGTTCCCCCTCAGAAAACGTAATTTTCTGTAAATAACTTATATGTATGTACCAGAAATGTACTAATATACTAATTGGGAATTTCTAATAGTTTTATTTTTATTGGTAAGCTATTCATTACATATCATAAATTATTTGCACCATACGCAATATTCCTTGGAGCATAGATCGATCTAGTAACCAAAACTAATAAAAGTAATAAAATACAATTTAAACACTTGTTTGCTTAAAACTAATGAAGGCGTAAACCGTCAAAATAGCAGCTGCATTCCAACGGAAATATCTCTCGGAACGTTGCATGAAAATCACCTATCAAACTGAGTAGAGCCGCGTGTTGTTTCCGAGTAACATGAGTTATTCACTGTTATTGTGGATTTGGTGTTTCGATGCCAAATACATAATTCAATAACGATCGAATTGTCTCTAATTTCGAGCAATAATTAAATATGACATTAAAATACATTTTGTCAAAATTCTTTTTTGAGAAAAATTTAACGCACCGAAATACCGGAACTGTTAACGCATATTTTGTGATGCTAAATCCTGTTTCAAATACAAAACAAGGTAATCTCAATTATAAGCTTACAGGAAATTTTGAAATAATAACGAATAACATCTGTGTTTCACAAATCGAGATTCAGCAAGTGTTAGGTAGTAATAAGATTCGTAACCAAAATTGGGCTTTAATTGTGTTGCGTGGCTTAGTTCCAGCGCATTCTTCGATTCTACTCGCAGTGAAAACAAAAGAACGTTTCATAAATCAAGATTAACAACTTTCTTAACTAGCACATGAAGCCACGAGGCAACACGAAATTGCTGCGGTGTTGCGTGACTTGCAACAATACAACCTTCGTTTGTTCCCTATAAAAACAAGCTTTCCTATAATTGCTAATAAATTCACGATAAGGCATTTGTATTTCACCCATGAAACTCTGTGATTATGGCCTACATTTCCCTACAAACCGGCTTATTATTAGAACGTAATGTATATTTTGAATATTTTTAATTTGTTGTTATATTGTTCGTGTATTTTTTCATAAATAAAACGTATGCACCTTTCGGCCTTAATTTGTCGAAGGCAACCGTTACGTGAAAGTTAGCAAACATCTTATAGATAAAGTTCTAAGCTCACCGCGGATTCCTGAAACTAAGCCACGCGAGCTGGAACCGGGGTGACAAAATTGGAACTTTTAAAAGACAAAGTAACTTTACCATGTCTTACCAGACATATTTTTTTAAAATTAAATAACTAATTCTCTGGTTAGACAATGGTCAGCAGTTATACAACAGTGTGGAAAAAATCCCAGCCAGCGGTAAAAATGATTTAACGCCAAATGAATCAAACCAAAGCGTCAGTGATAAATTAACTGGAAATGATATTTTGCATCGAACGAAGCGTATAGATCGTAAACAGCTATGCAGAGTCGATGATAACCTTTCTGTTTTCGCATATCTGTGACATTCAATTATTGATATTTAGCCAGTCTGGTATTCAATATACCTCCGTTATTTTTATATAATATTATCGTATACAAATGTTCTATCAACAAATTATTTTAAATGCCCTTGTCTTTTTTGTTTAAACTATAATGTTACGAAATGACTGAACATTTTGACACGAAGCCCAAATTATTTTGACTTACATACGAGTCTAATAAGCACTATACATTTGGGTAACGGCCAAAGTGGAGACAATAGACAGTGACAGTGGTAGACAATATTATTTAAGCACTTACATTAATGGTTTAAAACAACATTATTTTTTAAGCGTATGTATTTGCGAGGATAAACATTTTCTAATTTATACTGCTCAGCTTACAATGGACTCTTTGTATGTGTGGTTGTATAATTGCTTTTGGTCTAGCAAAAAGAATAAAAGTACATTTCAAAGGTGAAAAGCCCGCATTCACGGACAAAACTTTTACGTTTTGTACGCGACACTATTCTGAATTTTCAACTTATACTCAAATTAGTCTATTGTAATAACCGAATATTTTTATATATCATGACTATACTCTGTTTTCAATGTTATATTTATAAAGTTACAGTGTTACTGACTTTACACACTGTAATAGTTTCAGTGTGTTATTTTATCTTTGTTTAAAAAAGATATGTTTTAGTTTTTTGGAGAATACTCCTACTTCCCTTTGGAGTACCTACTCAATTAAACGCTGATCTGTTCCATGATATGAATGGAAACCAATAATTATATTGCCTCAACAAATATAGGTATATCTAAGACACATTATATTAATATTATTTCTATAAAACGACGATGACATTCAAGAATATGATTAATTCCCTTGGCGGTTCATAATCGAATCCTCTCACAATACGAGGAATTTATTATTCTTGAGTGAAATCATTTTTCCTATTGTGGAAGTGTTATCGATTAAGCGGTGCAATATCAATAGACCGTACTTAATTGTGGTACTCAGCGTGGTTCACTTGTTTTCTCTTCCTTCAAAATGAACATTATATTTAGACAAGTAGAAACAGCAACGAAATAAGTATTTTGTTTTCGATAGACATAATTGTTATAATTATGTCAAAGTGAGTTTATATATAAATAAATTTAATTACGAACGTAATTAATTGAGTTTTAACGACCAGAGAAAGCAGTCCGAAATTAATTTTTCAAGCACCTCGCAAAAATAACTTTGTACTCATTAGAGAAGCCAAATCATAAACAAAGCTCATTCATTTGAAATTTATGAATCGTGACGTATTTATTTCCTATACTTTGTTGATCGCGGGTCTTTTTAATACCATACTATTAATTGTATATTGATTGTGAGGAAAATTTCAAATTAAATGTCACAAGAAAACTGAAGCTTCTATGCGTCTGTATAACTTAATTAATTACTAATTATTTTTATGCTATCATGCTATAAAAACCTATTATTTATATTCATATTGTCATTACAGATTGGGGTCAAATGAACTTACCTTGGTCGGAAGTACTTTTGCGCGACGCGGGCGCACCTCGCACCCATGAAGCTTGCTAACCATGAGTGTCTGGTGCTGTGTGGTGATTATGGTGGCCACGATCGGTACCGGCGTGCTGTCTCCAGCGCCGATGAACGCAGAAATCAAAGAAAGCTACGGTAATAACATACTTAAGATAAATCTTTACGATTATTTGCATAATACTTCTTCATTTGTTCAATACCTTTTTCGAGAGTAAAATACAACTTCCCTTGTAAAAAGTAAGTTGTGTGGTTGTTTGGCACTTATCACGGCTCCTCGAGTGTACAGTGAGCTCTCAACAGCTTCTTCAGTACATTTTTGTAGGCGGGACTTCAACGACGCCAGAACAGCCACTTGAATGACAAAGCAGGTTTGGGAGACTAAATAGGAAAATTATTCATAGAATTTTGGTTTACGAGATATTATTAATATTTTTTATTGACACAGTGAACAGGCAAGTACAGCTAGACTAGGGGGCGTGAAGAGATTTGGAATTTTAGTAGTACCTTTAATCAATTTTAGGTAAAATAATATTGTTCTTGGGTATTGCATTTACGGCTCCAGAGAGAAATGCATCGCTTGTTCGGAAAAAACGGGCAGAAGGCAGAAGCTCATCTGATATTAAGTGCAATAATTTTACAATATAAAGTACAATTATTCAAATATAGCAATGTAATATATAATGCATGTACGTGAATAATTATTAATTTACAACATCTGAATGTGTAACTGCAAAATTAAACTGCAATTTAATAATTTTTTTTTTTAAAAGTAAGGTCAATAGTAGTTAATTAGAGGCCTTTATAATCTCACTCTGTGTCAAACTACTTCTAGCATGGTCCATTCACAACACAAGCACTTCAGTGAAGCATTTGCGTCCTAGCTCACGCGTATTTGGTATTTAGAGTCTCGCTGCATTGTTCACTAAATTAGCTCCTTTGTTGCAAACCATTAATGTGCAGGATAGGCTCATTTATATTTAAGCATTGTTATACATAAACAGTTTTAGCACCTCGACATCGTTATTTTATTTGTTTCTTTAGCGGTGATGTTTCGCATCTCTACAACAAACTAGGGATCAGCAATTATGAATTATCAGCGAATTGGTTGATTACAGAGAGTTACAGTATAGACAGGAAAAATAATAATAAACATAATAATAATAATAGTAATGATAATACAGTTTTAAAGATAATACAAATTAAAGTTAATTATGACTGTTTCTAATTACCTACCAGAATACGAAATTGAAAGGAGATGTTTAAAATAGACGAGTTTTAAAGGTGAAAAGGGAAGGAGCCACGCGTACGGAGTCAGGTAAGGAGTTACAAAGTTTTACTGCACAAACACTAAACGACATTCCGTATGCATTGCTATTGTGGATTAGAATTTTGGTCCTCAGAACGCAAATTGTAGTTATCACTGTGTATGAATTTAAAGTTGCTTTTCAGATACAAGGGGGTATGGAGATGGTTGAGTATGGAGTAAAGCAAATGGAGAATATGACAAGTGCGACGCTCTCGTATGGGGAGCCAGCCGAGTTGTTTGCGGAACGCGGAACATGATCAAACTTCCTTAGACCGTAAATTAAACGTATGCAGAAGTTTTGCAGCCGTTCAAGTTTATCTAACAATTCCTCAGTCATGTCCGAGGTGCAACAGTCACCATAGTCAAGGGTTGGTAATAAGAGAGATTAAAATGATTTTTGTGCTCCTCGCAACACAATGACTGAGGCGTCTTAAAATGCTAGATGCTGCATAAATTTTACAGCTGACTTGTTCTGTGTGATGCGCCCATGACAGTGTTTTGTCGTAATACGAGTATACGCCCAAATTTCGAACATCTTAAAAATATTACACCAATAATAAAAATATAAAGTGTATTATGGCAACGCAAAGTGTGCGCATAGTACACCCATGCAACAAAAGATATAAGGTAAATAAGAGATTTGAACATTAAATTAGTAAACTAGCTACGCTTTAAAAAACTGTCAATACAAAGTATGTAGGCATCAACCCAGTAATGGGAGGATGAACCACTTTGTATACAGAACTTTTTAAGATAAAAAAGAAACTGAATAACTAAATAAATAAGTAAATTAATTCAGTTACTCTGAATAAGCCATGTGGTTTATATCTTGTGTGACAGTCATATTATGTCTAACAGCTAAAATCAAAACAATAACAAAGTAAATTAATGTAATTTACAGATTAAAACAAATGTGAATTAGGAACCTATTTAATTTATTTAATAATAATTTAGAAACCTAATGATTGAAATTAAAATCAAAGTGAGAATAAGTGATTTTTGCATTATACGGCTGTGTAGTGAGTGTGTTTAAACGTGTGATATATATAACATGGATACTTTTGTTGAAGGCTTTGGGTCGGCCGGTGCTTTAGGAATACTAACATCCTTGATATCTTGCATGGAGGTAATACGAAGTTGCTCTGCATTAGTCCCAATCGCAAAAATGCGGCCTTCATTAGTCCAACTTTTGGTGACACCAAACTTCTTCCTAGCTGCCATAAAGATCTTGTGGCGAGCCTTTGTCAAGAACTCGGATAGAGTTATGCCAGTGCCTTTGTGGTTGGTCTTGGCTTTCCAAACTTTCTCCTTATCCTTGAAGTCACAAAGCTTTATTAAAACTGACCGGGTCTTGCCATCCCCTTTTGGACCCAATCGGTGGAACTAGCAAGGAGCAACTATATTTGTTCTCCTGGATATCTAGACATTTCAGCAGGACGGCAATCATGTTGGCTATGGATGTGGGCGACTCATAAGTTCTCAAGAGAGAACAAGACTGAAGTCCAAAAGAGGGGAAAACTCTATGGCCAATGGAGTTGATTCGGTAGTAGGCATAGAAGAAGTCTGATGTGCGCTTTGCAGTCGCTGGTGGAACTCCTCTATCTTCTGTACCATCTCAGACACATCAAGAACAGTTTTCCTTACGTCTTCCATGATATGTGGTTAAATTTAAGAAAAAAGAAAATGAGGGTTATAGAGGTATTAGAGAGTTATAAGTTCTAAAATGAGAAATTTGATTTGTTTTGCAAGAAATTAAGTTATTTAACTAAGGAAAATATCACAAGGTATTAGACAGGGCACTAGCACATCTACAAATTAAACATTAGAATTAATTAATGCTTTAGCACGTAGTGACGCGTTCCGTACCGTACGGGCAAAATAAAAACTATTCAATAAGAATTATTTCTTCTCGGATTATCCGCGAACCATCTTATTCGCGTTTAATTTGTTGGTGCATAATTAAAATGCAGAGAGTAAAGTGCAAATTTGAAGTATTACAACAGTTCGAGTAAACACCCAAAAAATGCTATTTATGGTGCAATTTCCGTCTTTTCGAAGCCTAACAAGGTGAAGGATGTTTTTATCAGTACACACATAGTATAATCTGTTTTTTTTTCAGATCGCCAATACTGGTATACTCAGGCGCAGGAAACATTACAAAAACGTCTTCAATACGCAACTGAAAAAAATCCTATCGCAAAGTAAGTGGCTCAAAGGCATTCACTTTACATAATGTAAACGAAGAAAGTATTCACCGCTATAATTGTTAATAAGCAAAGGGTTTTGTACGTTCATAGTAATAATAACATTCTTCAATTTGCGTATTTTCCACGCATTAAAGTTTCATTTCAAATCTCTGCGACCCCCCCGAAGATTCGAAGCTATAAAGAGCTCTCATAATTTATCAGACTGCGACCTTACGAGCAATTTACGTCGTGTTACCAATAAATTAATAGCAAAAAAAATATTACTCTTAAAGGTCTTATTTTTATGGCCGCTTTTATGTTAAGATGTCCTCTTACACATTTATTACTTAGATAATAATTTCATATTATACCACTTGGATAAGTTTCCTCGCCTGCAATCATTTATTTGCGGTCTTAATACAAAATCGTTATTTATGTGGGCAACATAAGATGCTACTTTTGTAGGACTTCTCTTATGTTGCTAAATTTAAATTCAAAATCAAGACAATAATAAATAATTCCGCGTGGGTGTAGACTCGGGTCTTGTTAAGTGCGAGGTTTCTAAGATATACGAATTTAAATGAAGCTCATTGCTACCCTGCAGACTTCATATTTGTTTATCGTAGTTAATATACGGCACAATTAGTTTTAATAAGCTGCCACGTTTAAGCAACCAAGAGGGTTGTTAGGTAAATATCTTGCGGTGAGCAAAACGGATTCCTGACTATGGTGCTCTTATATTTTATTTTATAAGAATAACTAGATGATACCCTTGTATGGTATTTGAAAATATTAATTTTTATTCTAGTTCTGCTTCACTATTTTGGCTAACTTAAATAAAAGATATAAATATATACTTTACCTGCTGTGGGAGTATTGAGGATATAAATTTCCATCATACATTACATATGTGTAAATCTAGCAGCGCTCGCAAGATTAGTTCGCTGATGGTAGATTTTTCCTATTTAGGTACTTAAAATTTTAGACAATTCACACAATATTTTTATAAATTGCAGCCTGGTGGTATACTGATATATAAGATATTATTATATTGTTGGGCTTCATTAAAATAAATTCAGCAGTGTTTACGTGAAAGAGTAACAAACATCCATACTTTCGTTGTTATAAAATTACTAGGATATCTTTCGGTTAAAGCATTTGTATTTATTAGAGCGTAGTTTGACGTTGAATCTGTTTCGCAGGAACGTGATATTGGTAGTCGGAGATGGGATGAGCCTAACCACGGCCACCGCGGCGAGGATCCTGCGCGGACAGCGAAGGGGGCAGAGCGGAGAGGACACTGATCTCGTCTGGGACACGTTCCCCACTGTGGCTTTGGCTAAGGTGGGATGAAGCTCATCATTTGTACGAAGTTATGCATCGCAGATAAATAGCCCGATATTTTCTTTAATATTCCTCTGAATTGTCATACATAAGCGATTAACGTAATACACCTTCGCGTTGCGTAAGCTGTAGTTAAAATTAAGATTGCTCCGACGTATCTTGAGCAAGGCTGGGATTAACGCTCAGAATTGGAGGCAAGTTTTCGTAACCCTAATATTATTCTACTATATTTGAGTACACGGAAGTCGTATTTAACTTGAACCCTGCTTTGTTGAAGGTTCAACAAGGTTAGCTTAATGAGAAATATTATCAGTATGATACAAATACACTTTAAGGGATTTTATTATTTATTTATCTGAGTTTATTAATCTTTATTAATTGACCCCACTATTGGTATTAAAATAGGTGGTAGTACAAATAAAATTGTTAAATTCGAAACGTGAAAATGTTGGTTAAAATACGAAATTAGAAGTATAAGTAGCCTGTAAAAAGATTTATGTTAATGAATATATAAAACTAAGACAAGGCAGTGCTAGAACAATAATTTTTTCAACGAAAGAATCTCATGGAATTCTTTAGTCAGGACTGATTGGATTATGTCTAGAGTTATTATAAAATTTGTGGCAATAACAATGCACAGTCTGGATCAGGGTTTCGTCAGGTAGTAAACTTATGTTCGCTCGTAGACATACAACGTGGATGCTCAGACGGGCGAGTCCTCCGCTTGTGCTACGGCGCTGCTGTGCGGGGTGAAGGCGCGCTACGAGACCTTGGGGCTCGACGCCAGCGGCCGCTTCAACAACTGCGCCTCGGCGATTCACTCCAAAGTCACTTCCCTCATAGACTGGGCCCACGACGCCGGTGATTATCCTTTCGTTGTGTTACGGAAGATACCACCCACTGCACATATCTGCTTCTAACACAAATTCTTCAATTAATTACAGTTCTAACTTCTTAGGTGTTTATTTTTATTTAAGCAACGGAACACATTGTACAACATACATAATATATAACATATAATAAAATAAATAATGTTTTTCGTTGACTTCTCAATCTAAGTTAAGTGGTTTTCACATGAGATAATGTATTAGTAACCACAGCAAGCAGAGAACGTGTACAACAATGTGTACTTTGAATTTCGCCTTCGTTATATAACCTTAGTCATAAATGTGAACAGGTAAATCCAGTGGCATTGTAACAACTGCGCGAATTACTCATGCAACCCCCGCTGCGCTGTATGCGCACGCGCCGTCTCGCTATTGGGAAGACGACAGCAGAGTTCCGCCCACAGTTAGGCGAGACTGCAAGGACATTGCCTTGCAACTCGTTGAAAATGAACCCGGAAAAAGCATAAATGTGAGTAAGGATCATTTTATACTAGTTTTTGTGCACTACTTGGCGTTAGTCGTCCTATACGGCAAAACTACTTTCACATACTTCCTCTTATTAGATAAACATTGCATTTTAAACAGTTTTCCTTAATGAAGAAACACCAATTGCGTTTGCGAATCTTATGATTGATTATCCATCACTTATCAGTAATCACTTTATCATTTAACCTTTATTCAACTTTTGTAAGTACACCTTGGTTAATACACTTTAATTGCATCACACAGCAAACCTTCATAGATCTTAGCTAGTATCTAACTTCACTCGCGTCTCGCACCAGAATGAATGTCCCCGCCCGGGCGCAGCCGGGTCCTCGACTAATCCCCACTAAACTCCCACTGAATATGGTGGGGCGTGACGTCAGCTAGGCAGCACATTGCCGGTGTTTCTATTTTGATTTGTTAAACTTCCCACAATTTTAACAATTACTCACAAAATCATGACAATACAATTTAAATACAGGTAAAAATCTTTTAATATTAAAACAAAACCTGTAAATTTTTAAAAGCTTTACATTAATCTTTATTATAAAGTATTTGTAATCATTTAATTCAGTGTTACAGATATTAATCATATTTAACTTATCTTCATTTCAATTCCATAGACAACATCTAGTAATCTGTCTCTGTAGTCTACCGCCTTACAGCTTAACCCCTCCAGTTGATTGTTATCAGTTAGTTGATCACAAACGCGGTCTTTAAATAACCAGCGGCAAGCAGCCGCCAGGGATTCGATCTTCAAAAACTGACCAGTGAAGTTTCCTTTCGTTGCCGTGGATAAGAGTGAGATTTTGTTGTAAAATATCTACTTTATGTATACCAAATAATTAAGGGAATGATTATAATAATAAGTTGTATAAAATACGACGGTTTATGTAACATCAGGTATAGAGCCATCAAAATATAAATGGCTTCTCTAGTTTATTTTACATGTAGAAAACGTTTTGCTTGTAATTATTTTTCATATATTTAATGTTTAATAAGTGCTTTTAAGGTGTTAATTATAAATGTTCGCGCTCATGAACTGTTGACTCAACAACACTCCAATTCCTGTTTTAATTGGTTCCAAAGTATACTCGTTAAGATAACTTTTTAATTGTGTAATGCCTAAACACATATTTTTACGTTTAAAATCGCTTTTTCAACAATTAATTTTGTGTTTTTTTTGTTATACCCTACTCAAAAGCTCTGTCAGAAACAAAATCAATATGGCATACACTAAACCACCCACATCTCTTTTTCACTTTAACTTATCTTATTATATGAACATAAATTTATATATACGTAGGCTGTATTGTATTGTATTTTTAATAAATATGGAAAGTATTGATTAAGATTGGAGCTTTAAAGTAAACTGTTTCGATTGAAAGGACAACCAAACACAGATTTACTTTTTTATACCTTCAGCAGACCTTCAGCTTCGTACCCTTTATACCAAACCTGATGAGGCCATACTGCATCACTCCCAAGTGCATTAATTTCACGCACATTAAGTACCTAACAAACAACAACAACTGTAAAATATACCGTAGAAATCGCGTTTCATAGCCCATCGTTTAGAAGTCGTCTCGATATGCAGACAACTTCTAAACGATATTATAAAACGATATTATTATTATTTCAACGCTTCGTTTTTAATTCAAATGATTTCAGTTTTTGCCAACACGTTTTACTCGGTTTAAGTGAATGTATCTTGGAGCTTAGTTCATGTGTCAAATTGCTTGTAAAACATCGAAGGTCGAGGATGGACATATATAAATAAACAAGCGGCTTTTGACTATTCTCCGGTGCTAGCTTAGCCATATGAAAACAATAAAGCAATTAATTCAATCCGGTCGTTGAAGGTTGAAACCGAATAACGCGTTTTGCTCCCAACGAAGCGTCTCTCTTGTTAGTCTTTTATTAAGACCGAGAGTAATAGAGATTCGCTATAAGTGGCTTTACGCCTGGCTTTATTTAACTTGCATAATTCAACCCTTCATTCAAGACAATATAGCTCGTGAGTTTGTTTCAACGCGCCTTTGTTCGCTCAATGGATATTAAAAGTATAATTAAATTAGGAATTACCACTTTCGCTGTTTAATGGAACCTTCATTCTTTTATTTGTGACGGCTGACCTCCTTTATCAATATAGTGTGAACTATTTCTATTTATTCTCGCAATATTGTTTAGTGTTCTTAAGCATCAGGTACTTACTATAGGTATTAATGGGTGGGGGTCGGCGGCATTTTCTGCCGAACGTCACACCGGACCCCGAGCATCGAGGTAGAGAAGGCAGGAGGCTCGACGGGCGAAACCTCGCCGAGGATTGGGCGAGGGAAAAGAAAAGGAGGCATCTTCGTGCGCAGTACATTCACACGAGGGAGCAGCTGGCTAAGTTGGACCCGCGAAGTGTGGACTATTTGTTGGGTGAGTTTATCTTATGTGATTATTAATTAGCATGTAGACTTAACACTTTTTCAATTATTATTATGCGAAATATTTATTGTTGGTGATCGCTTTTCCAATAACATACAAAGCTTAATGACTCCACTGGCAAAAACCGCTTCGTACAATTGCAACAAAAGTGCTGCGGTGATGGCACCCACATGACAAATTTTTGTACTTAATGGATAGAGCGTTTGTGGTCACGGCTCAACATGAACTATATAAAATAATGATGCTAAATATGTTAAATAAATGCAGTGATTCAGTATTTTTGATGTTGTAGTTATAAATAGTTCGAATAAATTGGAAAAAGAAGACTTCTACTATTGCTTTAAAATACACAAAATATACGTAGTTTTCATTAAAAAGTATTAAAAACTGTGAAAAACGTGCTGGGATTGCAGTTAGAGCGCTGTTCCCCGCGATTAAACTTACATTGAAGAAAGTTGCGCCAATCTCGAAAGTTTCCTGTCACCCCACATGTGCAGCTTGCCACTCTCACAACTTTATTCGGCCAATTTATTTTCCCACTCACACAAGGTTACTTACTTAGTCATAATAGTAGATATTGCTTCGCACTACCTTTTTGGGACATCTTGGCCTCTTATTCGTCTGTGAAATTAAGTTTTTCAAAAAATATGCAACTAATTAAGGCGCGCCAAGTCGAGGCTCTTAAGGAAATCACTCCACCGGAAATCCGTTTAGTCGCTTGAGTGAAGGCTCCTCAGCAAAATGACTCGGCGCTTTTTTATTTCTGTTTAGTTTAAATGAAACTAGCTAAATAACACTTGGTATAAGAATAGTCAAAGTATACAAACATATTTGAGCTTTGTTCGAATTAATTTGACATTTTTCAAAGTTAATAAATTTTCGTTCAGACAGACATAATAAATTACTTTGTGAATTAATGTATAAATTACTTTGTTAATTAGCTACTTATTGGAGATGTCACTTAATTCTATTAGTGCTGTAATCAAATAAAAAACATAGTGAACATTTAATTTTTCCTTTTTCGAGGCACGATAGGATAAAAATAGGTCACAGGACTCAGCTAACTAAATTGGTCAGGCTTGATTTCGACCCCTTGACTATCGGAATGTTGCGCCTTTGTTTCGCAGGGTTATTTGAATATTCTCACATGGAATTTAATGCGGAGAGAGGAGCGATGGCGGATGCGGAAGAGGGCGCGGCCGCGACCGGAAGCGCAAAAGCGGAAGACCCTTCACTCGCTGACATGACACGCGCCGCACTGTCTATCCTCACGAAAAACAACAAAGGCTTCTTTTTACTATTGGAAGGTAAAGACTTAGGATTAAATAATAGTTGCAAATTTCCATATGCTTGTCTTCTCTACTGATTTAAACCAAGTAATACGGTAATTACAATCATGGAACTATTTCTAGGTGGAAGAATAGACCATGCTCATCATTACAACAACCCTTATAGAGCTCTAGATGAAACGTTAGAGTTGGAGACAGCGCTCCTGGCAGCCTTGGAGAAGGTGAATCCAGCGGAGACTTTGATCGTGGTCACCGCTGATCACGGCCACGTCATGACTTTCGGAGGCCAAGCGACACCGCGTGGCCATCCCATATTGGGTGAGCGTGTATTGCTATTCCTAAGTAACCTTAGCTTAAACGAAACACGACCATTTTCATGTGGACACACTACAGTGTAATTCTCTTGATAAAAATTGTTTCTAGTTACAGTGATTATATTTAATCACATGTCCTTTGTAATAGCAATACTACAACAAAGCCCTGTAATTAAACTGGGTTAGATAGTATTTCTAGCAAACACTAACACGTGGAAACCCTCTATAAAAACAAAATTATTTCACATTGTTGTTTTGTTTTCACTTTGTATGCGGACAAATGAAGAGAAATAGGATAATTTTGCCACAATGATTGCGTGATAATTCAAACGAACCGTATACTAATCGCATCCACTGATCAGGATCTGACACCGTTCCGTCAGACATCGACGGCCTGAAGTACACCACGCTTCTGTACGGCAGTGGGCCCGGTCACTCGCAGCCAAGAGCCGTGCCCTTCAATGGGTCCTCGGCGGAGTCCGCGGACGCCGTTCATGCTGCAGCAGTCCCCCGGCAATGGGCCACGCACGGCGGCGAAGACGTCCCCATTTATGCCCTGGGTACTTTCTGCACTAAATGCGCAACGCTGACCGGCCAGAGTAGATTTTACACGTAACGACGGTATCACTTGTCAGGTCCGATGGCGACCGTCCTCTTCACGGGCGTGGTGGAGCAGAGCTACATCCCTCACGCCATCGCCTACGCGGCTTGCTTGGCCCACCACGCGAGGCGGTGTGCGGACTCGCTTAATTATACAAAGCCCCAAGTGAGTTCCCGTTAGTAAGCCGCAGGTTCATTCGTGAGCTTCAATTTGAATCGAGAAGTTCATTGAGTCAAGTCATTCTCACGTTTGTTGAGGCGAAACGTTCGAAGCAACTTTAGCTTCGACGAGTTTCGCTATGAATAGTTTATAAAGTTGAGAAAGATGCTCAGCTCAGCCATCGCTCACACAGAACAAGCTGCTGCAGCTGCGAGCCGCCAACTGCGTGGCGCCGGAAGGGGGCGGCGCCTCCCCGGACAAGGAGGCCCCTGGCCGCCGAGTGATCGTCGCCTCCAGCGTCATGTCTGACGAAAGGGGCTTGCACGCATCCGCGGCTGCCGCTCGTCACTCCAACCTATACCTTGTTATTTTCTGCGTTTTGCGCATATACTTCATTGCTATTTAGTTTGTATTGAGCTGTTATTCTTGAGTGTGTTTGAATTTTGTATGAGCTCGTTCGTTATAAGTTTTGCAACTAAGTACCTTTGTGATTGAATCATAATTTGGAATTATTTTATACACTCCTATATCATTTTCAGGTGAATACAAATAGTTGAGACTAGGTAAATTGTTTGAATATCGCAAAAACTGTTTAATACAAATATTAATATAACAAATTAGCAAGCTGTTCCGACTTGATTACAATTTAACGAGATAATTGTACACACAATTAATTGTGAAGTCTGTTTGAATCTGTATATTAGCTTACGGTCTGAAGATTTATTTAAATTAAAGATTGCCATGTATCAAAATGTTGAACTGTAAATAATTCAAATTGTTTTATTACTGTTTATCTCGAGTCGAGTTTCTGACAAATTTCAACGAAATATATTTTGTAGAGACGAAATTTAACTGTACATACAAATGTGAGGGAATGTGTAAATAAACTATTGCATTTTATTGTATTTTTAATTAAATCAAATCATTAAGCCTAATCTATTTTAATAAAAATGAATCACCGAAATGAATTTGGATAATTTTTATTTTGTGTTTTCTAATCTAGATAATTAGTGATCGGGTAGAATCTTACAACTAATTATTATTGTCTTGAATTAAAATTGTTTCGCATTATAATTTTTAAATGAGTAAAAGCAACTTCGTGGTTCAGTGGTTATATTGAACACACCGAGAAACAACCTTGGTCTTGACCTTTTCTTAAAAATCAAATACATTAATTGTTAATAATGTAATTTCCTGAGACAACTTGTTTATAACGATGCTTTCCCTGGAGAACGCGCCCCGTCGCGTCGGTGAGGCGCTATCGAAATTTAACTTCCTAGTATTTTTTAATTATTTAATTACTTTCTCAGTTCCATATTACTGTGGGTGTAGGTTAAGCTTGTCCCATTGGGAATTATAAGGGTAAAACATTATTTTGTCAGTTTAAGCGGTCCATTCGAGGGGGACTAATTTAAACTCATTTAATTTCATTCTATTTTTGTAGATTATACTCCAAGATATATTTTTGAAACAATTTAATGTGTATCTTGGTAAAGAAAAACGCAATTCTTTATTTGTTAAACATATATATTACTTAAATTACAGAATGAATTAATCCAGTTACTGGATGATAGGTAAAATTACTCCATTGGCATCGTTGAAACTTAATCTTTAATTGCAGACTCAAATGAATGTGATATCTTAGTGATGAATGCGAATTTAGAATATTAAAGTTCTTTACGCCCTGAAAGAGGTCAGGAACTACTCAGAATTCATATTGAGAGTGAGTGAATTACACTTGCTATAAGTTGAAAATATTTATAGGAAGGTTCTGATTGAAAGGTATAACCAGTGCCACGGATACTAAATCGCTCGTTCGCTTCGCTTTGGGTTTTTGAGGAGGTTTAGGAAGAGAAAATAATCAATCATATTTTTTATACTTAGGTTTTACTTGCTAAGCGAAGAAGGCTTTTATGATATGTCTATTTATGGGTAATGACTCATTAAGCCCATAGAAAGCGTTGGATATCCATATTCTTAATAATTATTTCTCATTGCAAATAAGAAATATTATTTTTAGAAAGTCATTTGGAAAGTTTATGCGAAAGTTCTATAATACTTCCACAAATCACACCCATCCAACTAAGAGTTGTCGGAAACAGGCAAGTCGGTGAAAGTTTCAGTGCTTCGGAAAGTCTATTACAATTTTTCACGTACAGTTTATTCTGTCATAGAGCGACTGTGTAACTATCCCTCGAGGGAATTCAAAACATGTTTTTAGGTCGCCGGTAGTTACAAATTGCTTCACAGAGCCGGCCCTTATTGACGTGGATTCGGGAGAGGAATTAAAGCAATTCTTTAATGTCAATATTAAAAGGATCTTTTATATAAAAACCAATAAGGCAATCTTCATAAAACGGGTCACATATTTCATAATGTACATTAATCTCCAAACAAATTCCTTTTCTATAGATCAAAGATCGGATAGTCAATTAACATAATGTATCCTATTTAATATTTGTTAGTACACGCGTTACCTCATCACGAACAGATTCAAACTTTTCCAATTCAACTCGAGCAAGGACTAGGAGTATTACTAACTTAGCTGGTTGATCGGTATAGGATATAGGATATTTAATCTTAATCAATTCCAAATAACTGTAAGTGCAAATTAAATTAAATTAAAAAAGAACAAAACATATAACTTGCTATTTTATTTATTTATAAGTTGATTTAGTAAAGTAAAAAAAGCTGTGTTTAGTGGACCGGTTCGAAACCGACCGATCGACTAATAGTGTGTTCACATTTTGCGGTTGGCTGAATTGTTTTTCGAATGCACTTTCTTATGGAAAGTAAATAAATGCACCTAATTCCAATTCATTCCACGTAAAATAAATTTATTGAATTGTCAATACGATACCTACCATGCACTTCATCAGATTACAAAAAGGGCAACACTAGTTGGGGCGTTTTCAAGGATTTCATTCGAAGTTGAACAATCAATATCAAAAATTTCGTTTGCCACTTTACGGAGCGGAGCAAAAATGTATTTTGTCAGTAGTATTTGCAATGAACAAACTAGCGAACCAGATAACTAGGATTTTGAATATACGTAAAAGCAGTTATTTTTCTAAAATTAGATGCTTTATTTAAACGTAGTTGTGGAAATCATTTTCAAAGCAAATATTTCAAATTCATTGAACGCGCCTATTGCACTAGGGGCATGAATTTAAAAATAATCTAAGTTGGGTAGGTCATGTATCGAAGAAGCCTATATATAATACGAAATATTTTGGAGGTCTCCATTAAATCTTGACCCACGTGAAAGCTGTATCTTTATAAAGGCGACAGGTGAGTTGACGAAGATTTATCGAGCAAACATTAGCACTAGGACGCGAAACGGGCAGCTTCTTACAAGATTAACTGCTCACCTTGACCCTTTCATACCCCGACAGCGAAATCCTTCATCTATGCCTACTGTTAAAGATTTTTATGGTTTATAAATGGAAAATAAGTTGAACGATGTACGTTGCCGCATTGTATTCAGGTGTAATGGGCTGAAAGAGGGGATTAAAGCATATTTTTCCAGAAATATTGTGTATTATATTAATTTTTGAGACTTCGATATCCGATACGCATTTTTGTACGTTAACTATAAAGTTTGAAAAATACTTCTCAAAATTCAGAATCAATGTATATTGTTTTATGAAAAATATGGATATTCTTATTCGGTGCGTTCTATTTTTGTTATTCAAATTGACCCTTTGTGTTAGATTCGGAAAGGTTCTTATTTGAATTTGTTGTTCGGTAGTGAAACCTGTGTAACACCTTTTATGAGGCCTATTACTTCAACAAGACGTGATTGATAGTATATAAAAAGTGTTTTAGATTATTTATTAGAATTCCAGATTCTTGTAGCTCAGCTTGTCTTTGAGCGTGTCATAGTCAAGTTATATGAAATATATATTCAGAACGATTTTAAATACTTGTTATGTTGTAATGGCAGTAAAGATGTGAAGTTAGATAACTAAAATTTAAACTGTATCATTCATTCTAACTTAAGAGTATAATAAGATTACTCAACTTAGAAATGGTTCTGCGTGAAAAAGTTTGGCTATCATACAACATTCTCTTACGACAAGTTGAGGTAAAGTTTCGTGTAAACCATGACTTAAGAGTTCAAGCTTTGCGTTCAAGTGTTTGCGTCCGTAGCTTGTATTAGGTCCTTACATATAAAGTGAAGTTTTGTCGGATTTGCTACCTTGCCTTTGTATACAGGGGAGGAAAAATATAGAAAGTGTCACAAAATAGTTGTTTTCATCAAAATATCACAAATAAATATCTGAGTGTTATCATAATGACAATGTGCTTTCAAATTATAAAAAAAAACATTTCATAGTTCAGTGCATTTTGTTTTAGATTCGAATGAAGGCAAGTAGATATCTTCAATTTAAAAAGAAATTCGTATATTCATTCATTCTTTCAAAGCAAAGATATTACTTCTTTGTTCACAGCTTAAGCAACACGGCTACGATTTCAGACGACATTAAGTTCCTTGAGCATTCAGGTATTGTTAAGCCTGTTGTCAAGCATTCGCGGTCCTTCGGGCTTCAACACAACGAAAACTTTTGTTATACTTACATGCAATTGTATACGACGTAATATATAAATCCATCTAGCGAAGTATCATGCTTTTAAGTGAAATAAATCTAAAAATTTCGTACATCTATATAGCAAGTTATTCAATTGTCAAACTAATTTACAAACTAAATATACGGAAAAAAAAATATACGGAAGCATAACTAGTGAATTTAGTCATAAATCTAGGAGTTATTGACCCCCTGGTATCGTAAGCACATCCAACAGAGAAGAGGAGCCGTTCGTCACGTCCGTAATGCGTCAGCATTTTATCAGAATGGGGAACGAAATTGGACAATTGTGTCACAACTGAAGAGGCCTCTCAGGGTTCTTATTAAAAACTCATTAAAAGCCACATATATTAAAAACCAACCACCTCAGTGTATAACTGATTCTATAAGTATACACTGTACACTGTTCTATAATAATAGTGTGCACTCAAACATTTTCTAAAACATTATTTTGCTTTTTTCAAACTGTTCGTAAGTTGTAAAAACATAGTTTTAACAGCGTATTTTAGTGCCTTATATTAAAACACAAATTTGTCACAGTGTATAAAACTGTTGTTGCAGCTACACAATTTATAATATTAAATAAATGATACACGAAAACGTGATCCATAAAATGTCTAGACTCAGATATGAATTGCTGAAATTGTACAATTTGTAATCCAATATATTTTTCGTTTAAAAACTTGCGAGTTTAAATGAAATATTAAAAACTTTATCGAAATATTGTTAGTAAATTCGCGGTGGAGCTGTCTTAGATCTAAGACGATCTTATTGCTTTTATCGAAATAACTTTTATCTTAGTCAAACTTGAAGGTTTTGATTGAACAGCTTTAGTATAATGTAATAAAATTTCCTGCTCCATACAATCTGATATTCCCGGGACGCAGTATATTTTTCAAAACACATTAAGTCTTCGTTATATAATTTAAATATTTTACTACGTGAAGTCGTTACTTGAAGCATTATTTTCATAAACATAGTATCAACTGCTGTGTAGATGATATATGAACAAAAGATCGTATCGTAAAATGATGTTTTTACGTCCGTAACATGGGACACAAATGTGATACGTGCCGCGATCGAGCCTACACAGTTTTCACTTCGTTTATATCAGTTTTTCCTGAAGAAAATGCTAATATATTATTCATAAAAACAAAGCTGTAAAGAAATCTATTTGTGTTCATAAAATATACTAAAGAAAATGCCACCTTGAGACGAATCTTGGGAAGCAAAAAGCCACACGAGTACATTAATATGTACTATATTAAAACCTCTGATCACGTTAAAACAGACCATTATCCGATTTGAATTGCCATCACAAAGAGACGGAGTGATTTATGGGGAAGATATGCGAGTCGTGATTTTAGTTTCAAGTGTACACGCAGACCCTTTGTTTCAGCATTCATCGTGCGGATACCGCTCAATGCATTGCATACATGCTGAACAAACTAAGGATAACCAAATAAGGAATTTTAACACATGCTGTTGCACAGGTTATGTATACTTACAAATGTCGCGAGCACCGTTGTGCTTGAGCCATCTTAGAAAGCCTTGTCCTGCGACCATCGCTGCCCAGCCTGCCCATACGTGGGTTACGAATTTTTCTATCGAATTTTTGGATTAAATGTTCTCCACTTAAAGTATATTTCCACTCTTCACGGAAGAGACGTCTCTACCACGGTAAACAATACAAATAAAAAGTTCTTTTCTTTTAAGTTTTCAACTGAGGATAATATGATTTATTGTTATAAAATTTCACGGATAAATTGACCGATAAGCATTGTTTTATTTTAAAAGTTTTATAATAATTTGCGTAGCTGAAGCTGGATTGAAATTACTACAAAAACTTCACGAGAGGGAAATATGATACAGATATAAACAGCTTTTGTTACCTTTCAGCTTTGCGGTGATGCTTTGCGGCGAACAATTTTTCTAAACAATCCAGACAATGAGTAAAATTAATGAGGTAACCATTTTTCCCTATTTGTCTATTGTTTTTTTTATATCTCGCTTTTTATCAAAACGCCTTCTACACTCAACGCGATATTTTCAAGCGTTTGAAATTGTTTTACAAAATAGACAAATGGTTGTCTTGAACTTTCCCCTGGGGTAAATAGTAAGATTTATTGTCAAACGCTATTTTTGCGAAGATGCACACCATTTGAATTCGAACTATAAATATTCGCTTATAGCTAACGGAAGTCAACATAACTTTATAGTTATCCCCGACATGAAAAAACTTATTTTCCTTTCTTTTTACTATATATATAATAGTGAATATATAAATTAACCTGAAACTGCGCTTACAAGATTTAAAATACAAGTGATAAAAAGCTGGCCACTTAACCATACCACTTTAGAGTTGAGCATCGGGACTATATAATGTGTTGGTTATTATTAATCCCTTACTTTAAAACAAGCCTAAAAAATAACATGAGATGCGACCTGTAAATTTCATCTCTTATTATTTACAATATTAACGACAAATATTGTCGGACTAATCTTTAAGCCGCGACACTAATTTCACAGTTTTAAGAGTTCTAAGGCTGACAAGCGTTATGAAAGGATTTTCCACTCACCCTGATAAATACCTATTTAAAAGGGATTACTCACAGCGAAGGGCCCACCCGAGTAAAACAAAGTTTAGACCTTAGTTATTTGTTATACCAACGACTGTCAGTCCCAACGGAGACGGAATAAACAAGTTAATTAAATACTGTTTGAACTTTCCCAAGCGATAAAATTTAATCAGAGAACATGATTTTCTGTCGTATGAGATCCAGTTTATCATTCTCATTACCGGCAGGCTGCAAACAATCGTCGGCTCCCTAATCAACGAAGTTAAAATACAGACGAATCGGCACTCATAACAGGTATTTGTTTCGTTTAACTGTAAGCAATAGTCGTTAGCACCTAATATTTGATGGACTCTATAAAATTAAATTAATCCGCCATCTGCGTACTTTCAAAGAGAATTTATTTCCTTTAGCATGCTCCTTTAGGGCTTAGATAGATATTACCCCAATTAGCCAAACAATTGCTTAATTTACATTACAAATTCTGCCTTATTCTACTCCCTCAAAGCTTGACGAAGCTGTAGATAAAAATTGTCGGATGTTTTTCTTTTGACTGACTTTTAATTTATTCAGCTACGTGTTTCAGACCTCGGCCCTAAGAAAATAAGTCAAAAGGCAACAATGTGGTCATACGTGTACGTACTAGCATACGTGTCGTTTAGAAAAGGTGAAGGGATAAACGAGCATTTCTTTCAGTCGGAATGGTTAGTAAACAACATTTTCCTCTGCGTATAATCAATGTTCTAGGACAAAAATATACAATCGTATATTTTTCATTGTCTATCACATATCGAAGTCAACTAAAAATTTACGAAGCAATTGACGATTGACGGCTGGAAATTAATCAAGAATTCGACTCCTAAAGGAATTCGTAATCCACTCCTTAGAATAACTAGTGTTCGCTCTATGGGACAAGATACCTCCGTCAAACTTATATGTGTCACCAGCAATTACCCTTAACCCTGCCGACTACCTGAAATAGAAATCAGTGAAATATTAATTTGCTTAATATGCCCCATTTACCGAGTTTAAAATTACTAAGCATCATTTCAAACTCATGTGTCATTATGCCGCCCAAATCTTTCACAGTTAGCGTCACTGTACACTATTAGATCTATAGGCTTGTATAAGAAAAATGTGGTTTAATTAAAATCTCGTTAGTCCAGATAAAACGATGATAGCGAGTACAGATGGGAACATTGATGTATATGCTAGCGTTCCCTTTGCTCTCGAAAGTATGTAGCAGTATGATTTATTAGTAGACTGTGTGATTGGTCCATTTCGCATCTTCGACAAATTCCAGTACCGGGTGAATTGAGATCGCTAGTAATGTGTAATATCTTGGTATAACCCTACATAAAAATGTCATGATTTGATTCAAACTTATTTAATTGTCAGTGATGATTATAACTTTTGAGTTTCTTTTTCCGACAGTCGGATCGTTTTGATATAAAAGCAATAAAACTTGTTATGTTTTCCTTTTCCTGTTGGCATTATCAATGCCCTCAATAAATTATATCTGACATTCTTATGGCTTCCTTATAATTAAATTTCATATTGTGCATATTTATTCTCACATAATATAAAAAAGTAGACATTTTTTTGGCTTCAACTGCATGGGTTTTAAAAAATAAACATTCACAGTTGTGTACAAAGCTTTTGTCTTAGACCTTTTAGAAAAGCTTTGTGCTTGCCGCGTTTTCTTTTTGGTTGGCGTCATTAGTGCACGTCATTGAGTTAAAATTGAGATCAAGTATTGCCCTGACGACTCACTAGCAAATGTTCTCTTGTATGTAATACTGAAATTAAACGGCACTTAATCGTGAGTTTTTTATAATTATTAATTTGCTGGTAAATTAAAATTCTATAAGTGGCCTAATAGGATAAAGCAAATATTCTACAATTAACATGTAAGTTTTTTATTTACACTGTATCCAAGAATGTCATGAACGTATGTAAGAGCTTGCGCCCCGATCACACTCATACAACAAAAAAGCCGCCTTCCTTCGCTAACCACATTATGTTTTCATAAAGAATTTCAAAGCATTTTGGGTGCCTATGGCATGGCTTTGTGCAACTAAAACTATGCTCATGGCATGTGGAAATTCTCTTTACTTTTAACGAATAGTATTTTACGAAGAGTGTCTATTGCGACACACAAATACATAACAGATTAAAGTGAAGCAGGAAATAAACGGCTACAGCTTCTAATAAAGGTTCTTAAGTATAATGAAATGTGCAAAATTTTGTGTACATTCCCCTGCATTCTTCTTATTAGTTTTTGAAACTACGTTTTCAGTTGAGTCACGTGACTTCTCAGACAAAATCTCAAGGGAAATCTAGATTCAAGTTTCGAAACTTAAGTTTTCTTAGGAGTATATTTTTGAATTAAAAGTAATTTTAACGTTATATACAAATCAAACACATTTGGTAATATTAGTATGCTGATGGTTCCTCAGAATTTTAATCAGCTGAAGAAGAGTTGCTTTATTAAATACGTGCTCAAACATTTTTCAAGAAATATTCTAACATAAACCATAAGGGCTGTGTGTTCACTGAGAGATGCCACACTAATAAGACGTGTTCACACTATGTTAGTTTTTTCACGCATGACGCAAAGTACGACCAAATACAAATGTACTGCTTTACAATATCTACACGTATATATGATAATTGCTCTTCATTACAATTATATTAACTCTTCCGCATTGAATTATTGTAGAATCGCTACCCGTTAAGTAATATTTGGGATATGAAATTGTACAGGCTTAGAAATTTAATGCGATCTGAAATGTATTATTCAAGACTGTCAGATTGATGAGGGTAACGGAGCAACGGAGTGTGATCGCATCTAATTGACAATTGCTTCGTCTCGTTATGAACAACATTTTTTAAATCACGGGACATCTTAAAGTCGCTGTTGGGAAAATGAGAACCGTAAAAGTTCTCATAATATGCTTTAGGCATCTTGCTTATAGTATACGTTAATGGGCATGTAATCAATTTAGTTTTTAAAACGAATTGCACACAGTTTATTTAATTTTTTTCACACTTGTTAAAACTCAAAATTTATCCAGTACTTACTAAAGTGTTGTTTAAAACAAATAGAGTTGTCAATTGTAACGGTGCTTTATTTATTAAAACCGATACAGCTTACTTACTCGTATGTTGAGGTTGTTTTAGTCATCGTTTTTAAATAGAATTGAAATAAAATTTTGCAAATTTTGAAAGCGTTTCGTATTCTCTTCCGGTACTGTAGAGGGATTTATCTTTTGTTTTAAGCTTAAGATTTCCTAGAGAGTCTTCTACTGATCCTTCATTTGAATAAAGAAGGAATTCTGTAAGAAAATCAATTATATCTTTTAATTTAAAACAATGATATTCCAAAATCTCAGATGATTCGTAGGTACGAATCGTAGATTTTCATTTCGCCATAATAGGCATAGTTAAGCTATGCATCCGTTACACATAATATAACCACTTAAGAGGACTTTATTAAGCAATTTTTACCCACAAAATTTATCGCAACACTAATTTAGTGCAATGAAACGATTTTAAGTACTTTAAGAAAAATATGACAGTGTCATTTTCGTCCAATTGTTTCTTATCTACGGAAACGTAGTCAATCCAAGTTTCTACTATTAACAGTGCATTTACTGATTGTGTTCAGTTGTTTGGTAATAAAAAGGTATCTCACTACAAATTGAAAGATGTGAGCAACTTGTTCGCACTTACAAAGCGAAGTCTTTTTTGTCCCGGAAAGCCACGCGTTTCACAATAACTTCTGACTGACGTCAAGAAACACTATGCTTCCTTGTATTCAGCCCATAGTTCCGAAATCCAATTCTCATTTATGTAATATCATCAAATATTCACAGTTACCAAATGCTATGTTGTCCTTCTAGCTGTCTGCTATAAATGCATAAGCAAAACTATACGCTGCAGAGTTTTTTTTTGTTTATTTGGTTGAACAAGCAATTCTCAGGAAGTAGTGTTCCCTCATTTAGTTTGGAATCTTTATATATACATAAGAATAATTTTGCAAAGAGGAAAGAGTTTTGTATGGTTGTTGTTCTTTCAATGTTACGTTATAAATAAAACTTATTGAGCTCCCAATATAAAGCTACGTTTAGTAACATAGGCTTATATTAAATCACACAAGTGGCCTGAATAAATTAAAAAAATACTGTATATTGTTAAGGATTACGAACCGAAAATTGAAACTGAGCGAAGTTCTGCTGTGCTGTCAGGTTACACTTAAAATACAACTTAAAAAAAACATTAAATTTTTTAAATGCCTCAAAATTGAAAAAATAAATGACAGTCAAATGATAAAAACTGCATTCCAAAGAGTTCCATTTTCAAATGTTGTAAATTATTTTTAGATGTTGCTTGGAAGTCGCCATTCCGCAAACTTTTAGTGTGACCTATGTATCTTTAATAGGAACGGAACATGAATTATACATCGTAAAAATATTCCTTTTTAAAAGCTTCCGTTACGTGCGCTGCGTAAATGGTAACGCAAAAATGTGTGACGGAATTTTACCCCTTAAAGAGTGACTCGCTGCAATAAATTAATCAAATTCATCAGATAATTTCAAATTACTTAGTGAATATCACGCAAGAAAAAAGGATCCAAGGCAAAATAAAGACAAAGGATTATGTGAGCAAATATAATGTCTCAGGCGAGTCTTTTAATTCAACTACTATTTTAACTAACTTCTTCTTCTGTATTGTTTTTGGGGACAGTAAAAATTTTATTTTACTTTGGCATACATGATCATTTTTAGCTATGGTCTTCCAAGAACTTGTTAATATACTATACGAACGTTAAGTGGCACCGTCAAAAGTTGTGAGTAAACTCTACGGAATAAGTTTATCCAACAAAAACGTACATTACTGAGGAATCTAACGAGGCGTGAACCATTGAAGACTTCAATTTGCCTACTTAAAGTAACCCATGACATCAAAAACTTAATCAATCTTAACACTTTGTTGTAAGTGTACATTCTCATACATAATAAAATACTTAAAACGTCAAAAGACCCTTCTGAGCAAAAACCTTTTAATTCTTATCTGACGAGTTGAAACGCTTCGTACCTCAATTATAATTTTGATTTTTCGTAACAGCTATCTTATTTCTGTCGTAAAAGTTTGGATTCCATTGATATTATCAGAATTATATTTTATTGCCTTAGGCTGCGCAATTCTTTTAATGCCTGGGCCGCATAGCGTCGCGATAGCATTCGAGCGATCAACTTCGATAGGTTCTGGACACACGTTCTCTAAACGGGCTAGCGATCGGAAGTCTGGAACATTTTGTTATACTGCAGTTCCACGTAACAAATCTGCAAATGGTGATTCTCTGGACCGACTTGCTGAGAACTTTATCGCGATAAAACGGATTTATTTGCAAGTTTACCGACAGCGGAGAGAGCCTTTGTGTTATCGCGTTGTGTAGAGCTTAAGTATAAGAACAATTGTCTTGCGCCTATAATGCCTATTGGCGACAAGATATTCTTGTCACTTTATTTCTTTGAACCAACCTATAAATGGAAAAAACTTCTTTGTTCAACTGTTTTGATGAATGTGTAAGAAACAACTTTCGAATCATAATGAAAATATAAATTGAGACAATTTTCGCCTCATTACAACGTTAGCAGCAAATTCACGTTAAGTATAATTACTTGAAATGCGTACAATATATATTGTAAATGTGAAAAGTGAGATTCAAAATGTCATGAACTAGTTTGTAAAGTAGCTTCAAAAGGCGAACACCTCGATGTATTATTCAGTGTATTTGCTTGTCGCAAATTGATGAGGGTAGTGGCTGTGGTGCTCCACACATATTTTATGTAAATATACACATATTTATATATTTGTGTTGAGGGAGGTCAATCGTGGCGAACTCTAGCCTATGCCTTTCACTATATGAATCAAACAAGTGGTAAATATTTTTACGACGGTAGGATGGTAGAAGACTTATGTCTTTTATTTGGACGTGTTTCATAAAAAAATGATACTCACCTCAATCAATAAACGTTAAAGACAATATTATAGAATATAGAGAAATGTATACTGACATTTAACTATTCAATATCATGATTAAGCGTGTAAGGCTATAAAAATAAGAAGCCGTGATAAATAAGGGATTGAACACGAGAAAAACCACGAATTTCAAATTTAAATAACAATGCAAGCTGACGAAGTATTTGGTAACTTCGTGTCCAGATTTTCAACTATGTATTTGCAAGCCGAGCACTCCAGCTCACCTCAAATACACGTCAAGAGTCCTAATCCAATGGAAGCCTAAACCTGGGATACAGCTAAATATAAGTTAAACATGTGCACAGCTAGATATTATATAAGATAGACCACAAAGACAGACACTTCAACTGTCAATTCCAAGTATTTATATACAGATTTTTACAAGTTCAAATTATTGAATCCCAAAAATTCCTATCAATTCAAATCCATTGAATCCTACAGAGGCCATCACTTGAATGAAGGCCCCTGTAGGATTATATTGTCAATCTCGCTTAATCTTCGATTCTGAAAAATATGTTGAGCAGAAACAATCCGCTATCCTCATATATCACGCCCGGGGGAACCACTATCCTGTTCATTAAGTAACAGGGAATATATATCAGAGATATTGTACGCAACTCAGGGGACAGCGATTCCTATTAGCGAATTACTATTCAACTTATTCATTCTAGAACTCTTATCTTAGGATATATTACGAATACATTTCACACTTTTATACCAATTACTTTATAAACAACTTCATCCTACTCTCAATTTGCTTATTATATAATATTGCGTATAAAAACAACCTTGAATATCATCGCATCTAACCTATGAATATTTTATATACTCTTCTGAAGGTTTATGAACACTCAGCCGCCTGAAAGTTCCCCAAAAGTTGAAAGCACCGCAACTAAGCCATTTGTGAGGTCATTTTTATCTCAACCCTAGCAAGTGTTCAGAGAAATAATTCTCGTCTCAATCCCTCTGACTATTTGATAAGCACGTTCTGGCACCGTGAAATATTGTAGGATAAATTAAATTTTCCTCAATTATAAGATTTATTTTATTAAAAAAACACAATTGAAAAATTCAAATATTGTTGCAGATAACACGAGAAATGGCACCTTTAAAATTAATATCGGCCGCAGCTTTTGATTGAGATTCAGCTTGTACATCTCAGTATTCATCGCATTAACGTTGTATTTTAATAGAAATTTCGCGAAGCGGATTTAAGTTAAAGTCACGCCTGGAATAGACAATGGCTCACTCGAGCCGACCGTGGAGGGAGAGTCCGCCGACAAATTGCTTCGCTCCAAAACCGTATTACGTATATTCTCGGAACACATGATAGGGCATTTTTCATAGCATCTGAGATAAGTGGATTTTATATGAGTGCAAATGGAGTAAGACAATACATATTTCTGCAATTCGATAATGATTGTTGTGTATTCACGCATCTGTTGGTAATCATAAGATATAAAACCTTATGGTGGGGTGTTATATAAAGAAGCTCAGTTTATGGGGAGGTCTCTTCAAAATCTATCGACATAGTATAGCATAAGTACTTTCATGCCACATCAACAAATTGGAATAAATGTATTTTCTGTTTTATCACTGCGATATATTTTATAATATATAAGTCATATATACTAAACATATTCTTTATAAAGATAATATTATCAGCCCGTAGTGATCATTAGAATGAAACTCAGAAGCGGGAAACCAATGCGTCGAAATATTTAAGCGAGAATTGAACAACTTAATTAACATAACCTATCATCTCAAGCGAAGTATAGTTACGACCGAACTTTACGTATATATGAGTGGTTGGAACATATAAAGTGAGATTTCAAATCCTAAGAATTTCAATTGAAAGAATCTCGTGTCTATTTCGACCAGAATTATAAAACTGCATGAATTTTGTTATAATAGAATCATTAGGAATAAATAATTATATACCTGAATTTGTGTTCTCTTCGGCCTATTCGGCGTTTGTGAAGAATTACATATACATCATTGTTTTTTTTAAGTCATGATATATCCAGAAAACGGCTTTATATTTTTATTGGCCTCACAAAACTACAAACAAAAGTTAAAGCTATACAAAACTAAGTAGTTTGTATAGCTTTTAGTTTAAATCTTGTTGAGTCGGTTCGTCGAAGATACATTCGATGTGCATTTAAAACAACTTTGTAGTAAAAACCCTGGGTCCTTTTAACCGTCTCATGTAATTTGTACAACATTACTTTATACAAACACCTAGCAAAGTGCGTGCGCCCGGTTTTGCTGGAAATTCCTTCAAGAGCGCATATACATAAATCCCCGTTGCCACTTACGTCTTAACATGGTGAACCTGAATAGGTATTCTATATAGTTAAATATAAAATTTAAACAGGCTGGCGCCACTGAATTGCATTTTTACACGCCATGTTATTGCGTCTTACTTTATAAAATACAAATGTATGCAACGTTTATTCCAACTGTTAATTGTTGTTTAGTGTATTCCAACTTTGCTAGTGATGCGTCGTAATAAAAAAACATAGTCCGATTATGACAGACGTGAGAGCATGTACGTGTATTTTAATCTAATAAATGTTTTATCTTACTTCTCCTAAACGTTTATGACTCTTTGGGACAAGTAAGACCCAACATAATATATTTTACGACTTCGAAAACTGATGGTTAGCGTCAACACCCACAAATCTGCGAAATGGAATTGCTGTTGCACATAAAATCATGAGTTCGTAAAATCATAGTTCTTCAATGAATTGAATTGAATCAGAGCATTAGACAGTTTTTGTGTATCTGATATTTTTGAAATATCCAATTTAGAACGTACTTGCCTAATATTTATTTATATCGGATAATTAGACTAGCTTTAAAAAATAAACTGTATTTGTTACTTTTAAGCCCTTGGAACCATTTAATCTATAAACATCGAGATCACTCAACTAAGTTATACTCAAAGTTACCTTCAGATCTCTCAAAAGGCAACGAGAGACATTAATCAATTTAATTTTCATAATTAACTCACTGATTCTGAGAAAACTACAAATTATTTCGTAAGTGACCTTTGGGCTTGAGAGCTTGAACCTCTGGGTTTTGAAGATTGCTCTTAAAAACAAGGCTATGAACAACCTTGTTGGATCAAATATAATAAAAGTCGTAGGTAAGTCAAAAGAATATGAATGACAGAAAGTATAATTATATACTTAGGACTTGTCCTGTGGGTGGGGCAGGCAGCGTCCACAGCGATGAGGATTGAGCTTTGCATTCCATCTCACTGCGCGTTTTTCTGCTCTTTTTGCCTGATCTGAGAACGTCCAGACCCAAGTACTTTCGCTTTCCTTGTTGGTTCCAATCAAGCAATATTATCTCACATTTTATGTTTTGTACATAATTAAATATTAGCGAATTTACAGTTTACCAAAGAAGTTTGTAATATTATATAGAGATATTTAATACTCGTAAATAACAACTGGTATATACGTTTTGAATAAAAAGTCGTTTAATTACTTGTTCTAGGGAACGTAGCCACGTGTAGGTAATAAAAAGGTTTGACTCTGAGTTGGTGAGAAATAATGAAGAGTACCTAAGTGTTAATTATAGTTAATCGTTGCTAAAAGTCTGAGGATTCCCGCCAACACTTTGTCATGGTAATCATCATTAACTTTTTCAGTATCGCGCCTTGTTTCAAAATAAATGAGACAATTTGAGAACACCTCCAAAAATAATAAATGGCAGCTGCTACGAAGTTCACATAGATTTAGATTTGGAATAGTCTGAACAGTGTTCATTGAGATTATCATTTATTCATCAGAGTTCATTATTATAATGAACAAATTTATTATACCAGAAAATAAATAAACGTTCAGAGCATCAACAGAAATGAAGAATTTTATTGACATTTTTACTTACTTTCACAGAGTCTATTAGTTTTCTACATCGAGAAGATCTGGGTGATCAATATGAGGATTTATAGATATACGATGTTATCAACAGGTAATTGATTGACACTAAACACAAGCTTTGTTTGGTTATGGACAGTAATTTCGCTATTAATTTCCTAATATGTAAATAGGTTATATTAACATAAATTGTAACGATCAAATTATATTAATATTATATAAAGCATTGCAATATTTTTGCATAGCAATCTTTCAAGCATTGAGTGAACTGAAGAATGTTTGTACATTTAAAATTCACCCATTTAAGATTATTATAATGAGCGTGAAATTTTGCTCGTCTGTGTGACGCGTTATTGCATTATGCAAAAGGCATGAGCTCAGTGTATCGGCAGCGTGGTGTAACATGGAAATAAGGATAATATTGGAATTGCCCGCACAAATATAATGTCTGCCAAAATCCGTGCGGACGATTCGGGGTCGATATTCATTTCAGAAAAAATTACACGTCTCTTCAAAATTCAATTGTACATAAGAGTAATGTATGTTTTTTAATAAAGCTAAGCAGTCAAAGAAAACACTAATCGTTTTATATCTTTTGTTTTAATAAACATGTCTGTGAAGTCGCAACAAAGTTGCACACTGTCTTACAGTTGTTAGTTATACTCTTAATACTTTCTGTGTCTGAAACATACTTTTTATTTAATTCACTTTTTAATTGTCCGAGAAAGAATTTATGTTTGTTTAATTTAAATTATTTTTTACATATGAAAGAAAAATACAATCAATACAATAAAAATAAATATTTATTTATTAATAACTCTTATTGCAGTGAAGGCATACATTTGGATGTGGGCACTCAATCGAATTGGTACTGACCCGCTGGCTTTATGGATTAAACCGATATATATACGAAATCTATTTTGAAATAGAAATCCACGTGAAAAAAGCCAAAAAGCATTCCAGTGAAAAAACCTAAACGCATTAGTTAAGCTTCTTGCACTCGACGAGGTTGAGAGATTTTTGTAAAGCGAAAAATATCGATGGAGTTGTGTGAAGAGGAAACTTAATTCTTCGAATATTAATTCTAATGCAAACGCCTAAATTGCTTATTTGATGATTTAATGTAGAGTTTTAAAAAGTAGGTCGACTGAGCTAGCTGTCTTCTTGAACAAATTAAACAACAAAGCTATCTTGCTCAAAGATTATGTAAATACTTCTGAAATTAAAAATGTTGTTGATTGATTGATAATTTTATTACGAAATGTGTTTTATTTTATAACTCTTAGAAAGGCATTTTCGAGAAAAGATTGAAGTCTTTTCGCGAACATTTTCCATGACTCTGATTGTACGACTTATACTAATGAGTTTTTTCTTACGATGGTTGACTTCTCGCGACGGCCGCATTCCGCAGCAATGCTCCATCGAGAGCTTAAAGCAAAGTAAACGTGCACAAAAACTATTTTGCTTTAGTGCTTCTATTCAGCTATGTTTGAATTTCCCGCTCAGCGCTTGATATTATGCGACATGCTAAGCTTCGCGTCTTCGACAAACAATGGCTACAGGCTTACCAATATAGTATCTATCGTGAAATACACCATGGTGAATAGAAATGTCGATTGAAGGTATTGAAATATAAAGTCCGTATCCTCCAAGAGATTACTCAAGCAATTTAAAAGAATATAAGCAAAACAGTAAGCCAGCGAGGATTCACTTTCACCGCATAATCCCACTGTGAGGCAGTTTTTCCAAGAGTGAAACGAAGTGGAAACATAATGGATGGAGACAGTCCAGTAGTGCATTTGTGGGCGCCGTGGACCATTTCAACTTTAAAAAATCGTACGACAAACTTGGAGAATACCGGCAATCTTGAAAGTTTTAGTCGGGTGAATCTCAAATAAGTATGAGTAAAAAATATCGCTCAACCACTTCGTTTCCATTTCGAGCGTTTCGAAATTCATACTCCGGAAACTTTATTTGCAATTGTTTCGAGCTCGCATTTACAACTGTATGAGAATTAACATATTATACGAATTATCAAAGAGGGAAAAACATTTACTTTGCTGGCA
Organism: Pontia daplidice; assembly: GCA_963693355.1. Classification (NCBI taxonomy): domain Eukaryota; kingdom Metazoa; phylum Arthropoda; class Insecta; order Lepidoptera; family Pieridae; genus Pontia; species Pontia daplidice. The sequence goes on from CAVNZL010000085.1 coordinate 306,869, forward strand.
TAAAGTCTCTCTTCCATAATACAACAATAGTGCTGTTCCAATGTCATATATTTTGTTGATGTATTGATATTGGAGACACTGTCTCAATCAACATCGTCATCAGAGGCATGACATTTTGTATTATTTTAATCAAACTGTTTTGCTATCATTGCCAACGGTATAGTTTTTATATTTTAAAGACTATATAATATTAAAAATGAACTTTGGCTTAATCAATAATGTAAATTAGTATAAGTTGATATATATAAAATAATGTATGAAAAAGTGTATATACAAGACATTTAAGTGATGGGCTTTACTGGAACTTTGTCTTTGGTCGTTTATATAAATATCCACCTTTATTATAGTGAAAACAAAACGCAATTACGAAGCGGAGCAAAATTAATAATATTAATTGAATATATGTTAGTGAAATTTAAATTTACAATCGCACTATGCCTGTATACGACTGTGTATCATGTAAAATAAAAAGAAAAAGTTCAACATTATACGTAATTCAAACGCAATAAAACAAAAACCAGTAGTAAATTTGCAATAACACGCACCGTGGCATCGTAAACTAGACAACTTGTTTACAGCGAGAAAGCTGCCGTATAAGCTTTTATGACTTGTTTGATAAAGTCAAGTCTAATAAGGTTAAGTAAATTTTTTCATAAACTTTTTTGTTTCTAAGTAATAAGAGAGAATTAATAGCCTGCGTGAGCGTCACATTAATGAGTAGAAACAGCACATCTATAAGTACAGACAGTTTTCTTAAGCATACGCTAATTGATTGGAAACCTTGGGACATATGAAGGGTTCTTAGAAGGATCCAAATTTGTTTGAGCATCTGAAAGGATACTATATATATTATTATATAATCGTTCGTTGAAAGCTGAGGGTATGTTATTTAAGTATTTGCCCAGGTAAGCCTGAAAGATTACCCGGGTTTATTTAACCAAAGTATTATTACATATTCGGGGTATTGTAGTAAATATTTATTGTGCATGATCTCGTAGGAAATAATTATATTCCCTTTTTTTTATATTAGGCATTTCGCGAACAGCTCCATAGTTTGGTATTATAATTAAGTATAATCATTATCTAGATTAGCTTCATTAATTAATAAACTATGTTTTACCTTTATTAATCCTACAGTGTAAATGAGAACGAACTTTCTAGACTGGGGATAATCCAAGAAAGTCATAAAGGGGCGGTTAATTAAAAGACATCGTTAAATATAATCTGCATTGTACAAACTTAGGTTTTAACTGGACACCGAAGTAATATTAGCTCAGTTGGGAGTCATAACTTTATATTGCTGTAAACAGTGCTAATTTCCACTGCTATTCTGTTATCCAACATATTACGACTTTATTTTAGCTTTAAAATATTAGCTTTTTTTAAACGGACCTCGCTTTCTCACTCTGACTGACCCAACACGTACATAAGCACTTAATAACTATACGCAAAATTGGATTGGGCCCACGCCAGGCGAATTAATTTTGCACCCTAATCAAAGTTGTCGCAAGTTGCTCGAAGTGGCTAAGGTCAGGCTATCACATACTAAATTGCATTCAAAATGACACTACTTGTTTAAATTGTGATCGAGCAAACATTTAAGAAATCGAACATTGCCAACTCTGTACAGTTGTGGAAGTAATACTTAACGTTTCCGCGCCCCCGATGTTACTTTATCAGCTTTCTAGAAGGCAAAACTTTGGTGCCATTTTTGTTCGGGAGGTGCAGTAATAACTGACAGTTGCATAGAGTTTCGAAGTGGAGTGCGAAAGCGCATTACCATTAATGTTAGCTTTGAGCTAGACGGAGAGGGTAATAATGCCAAAACGGACTTAAAGGGGATTTAACGACCAAGCCTGAGTACAAATACGCACGACCTTGCGTAGCCCCAACACGAGGGTTTTGTATGTTCACGAAGGCGAATCAAGTTCTGCTACAGTTTAATACGAACAGTTAGCCCTTATTTTTACCCAATCTGAACAGGAGAACAAAAATATATCTTACCTGTACCATGATTATCGAGGGTCGTGATCTTAAAAATACTGAATATTAGTCAAATTCACAAGCGACTGATAGTATTAGAAATTTCATTTTTCTGATTTTCTAAAACTTTCTGGGCGCCCTGTAGGTAAGTGAGGGACAGCTCACTAAATGTACAGCTCTAACTGTACCTACGTGAAGGAAACCTGGAATCATTAAAAGTCAGTTTAAAACAAATAATGATAATATTAGGCTATACAAATAATATATTAGTATATACTGAATGAAAATGTGTATTCACACAAATACTAACAACAGCAGGGTGACTAGTTTGCTATTTAAATTATGTTAAAATCATGCCATGATGGCACTACTGTGATCTATTTCTACAGGTTTTGCGCTTGAATTTGTGTATGCGGTGATTCGTGTGTAATTAGTTTTTCCAACTCTAAACCACCTTGCTGCTCTGTGCTTGCTTTTTTTCTATTTCTTTAACTATTATTTAAATGCATGCTCCTATTTATTATGAGGCATATACTAAATATTATTTTAATTTTATATTCCATGCTTATAATGTATTGTAACTTTCTATTATTATTATGAAGCGCTTCATGACGGGATCACTGTGTAATGGTTGCAGCCTTCCAAGCATTTAATGTGAATCATATGCCGATTAAGAAGAGTGGGGGAGTGGTTTGCCAGTTCTTCCACTATACGCCTTCGATTTGGTTGCTGGCAGTAAATGTGTATTTAGAAATATAGTTTTATAAAACGGCACTGGAATCTTTTTTAATATAATCGAGGGCTCCGATATCCTACATGTGCATGTATATAATGATTATATGTTCACTAAACTGTTAATAATATGTAAAGTTTATATTTAAATACCATTGTTAATCCCAAAGCTCAAACTTTAATATTCCAAACATTATTAGAAATTATATTGCCTTCTTAACTGTTTGTAATAAAACATTGGATGTTCGCTTTATTGTTTAGATAATGAATAACATTGTTCCAATGCCTATATTTATCTTTTAATATCATGTGATTTTATTAACATCCTTTCATCAATAACATATGCAAATAAGGACTCGATCGCTAAGGGAAGAGGGGTGCTGGACTTAACTATTAAAATTAAAATAATCTTTTTTATCAACTTATTATTGACACAGGGCGCCATCAGATGACAAACCGCTTGGCTTTTGAATTTTGTTATTAATATAAAGTTATAGTATTTTAGTATAGTTATAGTTTTCGTAAAATAAATAATTTGGTACTGCATAATGTAAAATTCAAAATTAATATTTTATAATTAATATTAGTAAGTTTCACAAGTAGTAATGGAAGTTAAGTTTGACGGCGGTTAGTCAATATAAAATGAATCGCAACTTACGCTCATGCATTCTGTACGAGAAATTGTCTGGAATTAGAATTACTGTGTGTGCTTGTAATGAAGTATGTGCTTTAAATGGAACCTGGAGTCAATAATCTTGACGACATGTACCTACATAATCTTTCGCCTTAGAGAATATAAGAACTGGATTGAATAACTATTATTTCTCTGTTACCGAACCTAAAAGTAAATGAAGGCTTACTCAGACTTTTTTTTTTTAATTACTCCTTATTATTCTTATTTTTAATGTTATTATAAAAATACTACTTAGGTATCTACTGCATGTAGACAAGGCTAAGGTGGTATACATATTATATAACTTTTTTTTATAAGATTCATGTATCTGATAACAATATATTGGACGCAGATGACAATTGTAATCAATGGCTCATGACTGTTGAATGAATTAGTATTAAATATGTCATTAGTTCAGCTGGCACTAATATTAAATATAGCTTGCTGGAAGATAATATGTAATAATGGGTAGCAAAGTATCCTTTTATATTACGATAATTAAGGCTTAAAACGAAAGTCTTTTACTAACTGTAACCTTAATAGTCTACAACATTATCATATAAAACATAATTTATGGAGTTGCTGCAAATATTTACTAATGTGTATAAGAGTGCCTGAGTAATCAAATTAAAAAGCTGTATGTGTATGGATGTTTGCAACAGACATACTGTGATTTGTAACACAACAGTACCTAGTTATTTATGTATAGAAGAGTATAAAATAAAAAGTAAATTTTTGCTAAATTTTTGTATTAAATTGGTTTGTGTCTAAATATTTTTGTATAGTCTTTTCTACACAAAAACATCTAGGCATGTTACAATAAAATTGTAGACTTTGATTTTTTATCTCATTTCTTTAACTTTTACTATTTATAATCTAGCTAAACTAAGTCAATAAATAGGTATTCCAACTTAGAAATAGTTAATTTTTCATAGTTAAGTTTTAACGTTCACCATCTATACAAATTGCAATACTGCATTGGCTCAAAAGTCCTGATTTTTGATTCTTGGTACTATTTCCGTAGGGTGGAAATAGTCCGCTCCTATTTCAGGCGTATTCGTTTATTTTAGTGGTGTATGTCTTCTTTTTATCTTTAGTAATAATTTTATGTCTAAATCGTCAAGTAGAGTTTTGTGTAATGGTGCCTCTTTTAAAAAAAGTTTAAGTAATAGCTTGCCAATACTCGTCCGCTCTACGCCTGTCGTATAAGCTCATTATTTTGTTCATAAGTGCACACGTGAAAGTTTTTTGAAGTTTTAGGAATAACAATAACAGTCTAGTAGATCCCAAACGCTGTAATGTCGTGATGCGGAATAAATACAAAACGAGAGGATCAGCCTCCAGTTTCTCTTGAAACTCTAATAGTAGGTATATTTTCTCCCAAACGAAGTTTGCGTAGTTCAGTGGATTAAATTGTTTTCTTTCCGACTGATTTCGGAATTACAAAATTAAATATATAAATTGATATTTACTTAAAAGTTAAATTATTTGGATTTTAACCATTAAATATATTCTTCATGTCTTTAAATGGGGCGAAGCCATGTAATTATCTTAAAAGGTAAAGCGAGGAGCGTTTAATTCTGTTGAAACACATTCATCAAAATATTTCCTCTAAGCCTAACCTTTTAAAACGCAACGCAGCAATACTTCTATTTTGATATTCAATTCCATTGCCTTTATACTAAATACGGTTTGGGTAACACGTGTGAAAATAATTCCGGTACGATTTATTATTACGCCATTATACTCGGTTAATAGCTGGTAAGCGGTAAATAATACATTCAGTTAAAGTTATTACAATTAAACGAGTTCCCGACAGCTTAATTCACAATATACTAGATTAGTTTTTACGAGAAGGAGATAAAGTGATTTTTAAAAGTAACTCAATCAATTGTAACACAATCTAAAAATAGTACAATCGTATTTTATACGAGGCAGGTTAAGCCCTTAAAAGCCGTATTAAATAAGCGTCATACATACGCTTTACCAAACAAATCGTTTTGAAATTGCTTCAAGGGACGTCCTTATTGGCAACACATACATAAGCACAATGAAATAAAACGGCATGTAATTGAAATACTGCGCAGTATCTCATATTGCTTATTAAATTATTTTTCGTCAGGGATTCAAAATAAATTTTATCATCTTACTAAATGAAACAATATCAAAATAAGAACCATCTTCACGTTGGATAATTATCATCGGAGGATATTTAAATTTGTTGCAATTATTTTTTGTATTATTATTGCTTAAAAGAGTTTACAGTATTTTTCGGTAAATTGATTATGCAAAAAAATAAGAAGCCACATAATATTAAAGGGTACTTTTATTTACACAGATGCTTATAATTTCGATGCTATTTCTATTACCATAGTTTGTACATTTATTTTTATATGAACACTGCGTCGATTATTTCTAAACTTCCGTAATGTAACTGAAGTATGCAAATGCTCTTGGGTGAACTAATTTTAGTAGGTCTATTGTTCACTGACATGAGTTTCCTCTTCAATGACCTTATTAGCCCTTCTGCGTCCATGGGGCACCCTCCTTACCCTTACTGGCCCACCTTCGGCCTCTCTCGTTACCTAGAAATACATACTTATCAATACTATAAACAACAACAACAATATATAGAAATAATAGGCTTTTTTGAAAATATATTTTAACATAAACAAATGAAGAAAAAATAACATAAATTACTTCACGGCAAATATTTCAGGTGTTTCCAGTGATGTCGACAAATTCTTTGACAAAGCTGACAATCCAAAATGCAGATATGGATCGTAAGGCATCTCGGAAATTTTTGTTAATCAGAAATAAAGCCCGTCTGTTATTGTACTATTTCTAGGTTTAGATCCCAGAGGAACACTAATGTAAAATATTTTTTGCTCGTTTTGTCTGGCTGCTCCAGAGCCGCGATTCTGTTTGCGTGGAATTATGATAAATTGGTATTATTTGTTTTCGTTAACATTTCCTTGAATATTTGTCTTAACATCTATAGGACCGGCAAAATATTTCTAACTCAGTAGCAGTGTGTCCACACGGGAGGTGCTGTCACTTAACATAAGGTAAGCGTCTTGCCGGTTTGTTCTATACAAACATGTTTATATCTCAAAGGCAATCGCAAGTCTCTTTATAATACAAATAGGAAAATAATATAAGCTTTCCGTACCTGAACGCTTTTTCTCGCAACGTTATTTTCTAGGAATCGATTTACAGCTCCCAAGGTGCTTATTGGAATCTGAATTGGTACACAAAGTTATACACGAGGAAAACTAAACATTTATTTAAAGCAATTTAAAAGCATCCCTACTTTAAGCAGTTCAGCCTCCGTGGATTATTATAAAGTTATTCGTTATATTATCTACATCAAAACGTAATTAAGCATACATACCTCATCATGTCTATGATTAATGTAGAAGCTGCTTCAATATGACGAAAACCCTAGTAATGTTTTCACAGGGAATTTGTTCAACAATAACTAAATATTGTATACTATATATTAATTTATCAATAGCAATAAATTAGTGCCAATGAGTAATCCTTATTAAGCGATGTGATCAAATGAAATGATAAATTATGCGTTATTTAATGCTGTGATGAAACTCGAATGTTCAAATGGACTTACAGAAAATATGTCGTCAATAAATTTAGATGCGGTGGGTGTCTGCACCGAGATATGCGATGAGGATGATGATGATGGATAATGTTTGGGCTCAGAGTCAGTTCCTGTAAGAGTATTCATAGAAAGTTTAGTGCAATAAGGAGCTGTTCATGCACACCATCCTTGTTAAAGCATAGAGAGGTATAATAAAATCAAGAGATAAAATATGACCAGATTTACGAGGGTAACAAAAATGATGTAATTGTGTTTACTGAACTACTACCCGCTACTTTATGGCTGTGAGGAAATAAATAATATTTTTGTTGTAATAAAATAGAAAGCGATGTTTGCGAGAAACAATATTAAAATACCTTTTACATTAGTCAAAGCATGTTATAAAAACACAAAATCTATTAAAAGTGCTGCCTCTTCAGAGCCAATATAAATCTTTAATATTTTTTCCTTACTTCATAAAAATGGACCAATACATGATATTTGTAAAGTCAAAAACAATATTCGCCTTTATTCAATATTTTATTCCTCAGTAATAAAACCCTATAAATACGAGTATAATCTTATAATACTAATGTCATCCAACCTACCCTTAGTGCAATCTTTTGCATAGTTTTATTAGGTATCCCACAATACATACTAACAGAGGGATAAGACCCACTACACCTTCAGTGTAGTGTACTTAACCAATGCTATGCTATTCTTTAATTTGAAGACGGTATTTTCATACAATTTGTAGAATGTTTTGTACTATGGGAGTTACTACTATTTAAAAATAACCTGTTTCAACTGAAGCTGACTTTTGCACAGATATATTTGTATTAGCAGCGGTATTTCCGAGGAAATTGCCTACAGCCTTCAGTGTGGAAATGGGTATCTGAAATTAAAACAAACAAATGAGGCATCGTTAACGTACTTTGCAACGATATATTTCTTAAATTAATGTATCAAGTTTCCACTTACATTGAAAATGTCAGCGAAGAATGAAGGATTCCTTTGCACCGATACTTCTTTTCTATAGACATTTCTGAATCCACCCCCTAGGTTGGCCTCTGCCCCGGCTGCAGCCTGAACTCCAACGTCGACCCTTTTGTCTACGGCTAGTTCAGTCTCCGCTGGCTGCAAGTTGCCTCCTCCGCCGATGTAGCCACTGACGAACGCAGTCTTATGGTGATGAGGGCGTTTGTGCTTGTAGTGAGTGTGGACTATGTGTTTCTCAACAATCTGTGGTGGTGGAGGTGGCGACTCAACGATAACCTATTCATTAATCAAATATTTATATTATGACGAGAAAAAATATCAAAGAATTTTGTAATATTCATACTTAATTAGATTAGCCATTGTATGGAGATAAATTAATGTTTTTATTTTATGAAACACAACGTGAAGGCTGCTATTATTATAACGGTATACCTATTATTCATTCAGATAAAGTTCAGTTGCGACGTAACGAGCATTTTAGCACATGTTAAATTCTAATATGTATTAGGCTACACAAATATAACAAACATTAAACAAATAGTGATTTTTAGTAACACATGAAAATTGGTCGTCGTCGTTATATCTATTATACTTAACACACATCTTTAAACATAAAAATAATCACATTGTTAATCATCAGGTGCACAATCAAATAAATTGAAACGAACCTTTTGTCGATTAACATGTTCTCCATCTAAAGGAATATTAAATAGTCTCGTAAAGAAATCATCAAATCGATAGATCAGAGTTCGGTGCCTCGGCGACGATACTTTACTCACTTCTTTGACAATAACCGGAGGTGGAGCGCTCTCTTTAATGATAGTCTTATGTATTTCAATTTGCGATTTGGGAAGTGGTTGTACTTCATTAACTTGTGCGTCGACATTAAATTCAGCTTCAACACTGTGTGCTGGTACTGATGATACTTCCTTAACGCCACTATAACTGAATCCTGATGACCCTCCAACACCAGCGTGGCCACCCTGGAAAATTATCAATATTAAAACCATCTTATGTGCGCTATAGGCTGACAATGTTTGAATAAATAATATTTTAATCGGAAATAGCTGTTTCTAAATAATCTAGGTGACTCTAAACAATATTATTTAAAATATTCAGCTGTGACAAAACATCATTAAAACATGTTTATTCAAACACTGGCTTAAAACTAATTTGAAGTGCATCCTTATTTATAATGGAGCTGTGAGGCTAATCTCTTCATTAGCAAAAGCATGATGTGGCACTACGTAATAGTTTTGCTTCGCCCACTTGTATGTGTGGGTTTGTAATTTTTGTACTAAAAATCATTTATAAATGTGCTAAACTGTATCTATTTTTGATACAGTACAGACATGCATGCACATGCTGTGCTTGTATAAGATACTTTTTTACCTTTATTTTGGCTCTTAGGCATTTTCTGCTGTTGAATTGAAATACAATTTAAAACACATTAAATTATTTTATTTTATTCAATGTTTAATAAAAACTCTAAAATGTCTATAATATATAAAAAAACAACTAAACTTAATTCTAAAGGGCTCGTAGTGTAAACATAACTCAATTGAATACAAGTGACTTTTAAATGATATTTGGCTTAATTGAACGGCATACATTGATCTATGCATCTCTTGAGCCACGTTTTAGATAACGGCCTAGGAAACCTTCAATGAAATCTACGATAATCTAATTAGTTTTTCACTTGAGTTTGGCCTTGCTGTAATGCTTCCTTTTGTTTTTGTTTCTCTTCCAATCTCCTTTTTATTATTTCCATTAAAGTCCCACCACCTACCAATCCAGAGGAGGTGATACGATTTCCAGCTTGAGCTGTTGCAAAGCCGGTTCCAGCTGAGTTTTCAGAATCGAGTCCACCCGAAAGTCCTGCGGCAGCTTGTATGTTATTGCCAGCTGTCGCTCCAGCAAACAAGCCTCCTGCAATTGTGATAAAAATTTCTTCATTTATAAAATGTGTATAATATTTCACTCAAAGATGTTTAATTATTTTATTAAATTTACATTAGCCTTCAAAACGAACTAACAATAGAATAGTGTTATTACAATGATTGCGAAAAATACCGTGGGAGTGCTATAATTTTAAAGTGAATACTTCATTTAGATACAAACCTGTGGCTTGGCCGTATTTGTTTATAGCACCTCCTAGTCCAGCCGAAGCCGATTGTCCTGTTGGAGTGCCGGCTTCTGCGTACAGACCTCCAAGAGTTCCATTCGCTGAGGAAGGTGAAATTAATATTTTAGGTCAGGGAACTTTTTATCAGTGTCTTGGATTGATGACACTCATAGTTTTGATACTCTACATAGATGATCATTGACATTACAAACTATTATTTCTCAAATATGTTAAGTTTAGTGTGTAGGTACGTTTCTCTTCCACATTTATTCTTAATGAAGGTTGCTCTCGTTTAATATAAGAACTTACCCAATGATCCACCAATTCCAATGCCAGCGTGATAGCCCGCAAAGTTAACTCCTAGCTTCCCATCTTGAAATGTAATGAACTGAGGTGCCTATAAAAAGTTACGTGTAAATTATTCACCCAATAATTAAAATATTGTTTTCTGTTAAGAACATTCCCAGATATGTTACTAGGTGGGCTCTTTTTTTTCTATAAGACAAAATTGCAGTCTATCTATTAAAAGGCAGACTCCTAGAGTTACCTCTAGTAAAAATTCCTCCGTAATACGAAATGATTCAAGATATTAGAATTATTGTTGGCATCGTTACCGGATGCTGCCATCTAAACAAGTAACATTTAAAAAATAGTCATCCGAGAACTTAGGCTCGCCGTGACGCGTGTCTTACTTGAAATTTGTACTTACAATTTTCATGAAAATTAACATCATTCATTTCTTGAAAAAAATAAAATAAAAAAGGAAATTAAACTTATCTATGATTATGATTTATAATCATTTGCAATTGAAAACGATTTTTTTGTCAAGATTGAAGATTTTACAGTTTGTATTTACTCGGTGACATTAAATCTTGAATTCAATTAACACATTTAAGCAAAGTACTTCAACAAACTTAAGGAAGAGTTTAAAAGCAATATTAATTACTAAAGAATCTGGTGATTTCAGATTGTATTTTAGTTATAAATTTGCGCAATTAATTATTACTAAGACATAGGTATTTTTTAATACTATAATATATATCTGCTCTATGAAATAAACATAAGAATTACAATTCATTTCACGTTTTAATGTGATTAGTTTATTTCAATCACGGTCTTATTTATTGAGGAAATAGGTACTGTATTCTAAAGTACTCTTCGTATAGCTACTATTTACAAGTACTATTTTCACGTGTGACGTCAAAGGAATAAGTTATTATTTGAATTTTTAAAAACTCATTCAGAGATAAAATATCACTTAATTTGAATAATCCTATCCGTTTTTATTTCACTATTTACTAAAACAGCTAAAATGTTCCTAGTTGCAGTTGCAGTTTTAAAAAAAATATTTGCTTTGACGCTTCGTCTTGTCTTATGTAAAATAATGAAATGCTAGTTCTTAGATAATTAGTAATGAATAATATAGGGATGACATAAACAGATCGCTTTGTTATATAAAGTAGATTATTTTAAGTAACTAAAGAACAGTGTTCGGAACCAAGTGGGAACTAGGTTTACAATTTTTGCTATAACAGATAACACCAACATAATCACAGCAAGTGTTTGCTCATTGTCATGACCCAGTCAAACACAATTACACGCTGTAATAGGAACCGGTGTTAGAGCAAGAACGACAAACGAAATTAACTCATTATATATGTTTTCAATAAGGATAGTTGTGTGTGTTTTTTTGTGTGCTGATTAAAATTAATGTAATCATATCAAATTAATTCAAGTGCATTTATTTCAAAGCTTTTGCAATCGGGCTTTGTTGTTAATTGCCATTCTTGTTGTTATAATTCCGACACGCGAATGCAGCATTAAAAGTATTTCGCCATTTCTCTTCCGGAGGTGGAGCACGGAGCTGTTAAGGTCTTTTGTAACAATACACTATTCAGGGAATTTTCAGCGGAAGTTAATTTCATTGGTTTATTCTGCAAAAATAAATATTTTAACGAAGTGGTACTTGATTTTGATAGTCCATCTAGAATTTGTTAGTCTATTGTTAGCATTGCTATTATGAAACATATTATATGCTTTCAATTATTGTAAAAATCCAAGAGCACTCTATACATACAAAGTACTAGCAATTATATTAAGCTTATTATATGTTTCCTTATTGCATTCGCTGTCGCTATTGTAAGTTCTCAAGAAGCGCTGAGTGGCTTCTTGTACAGTTACGATCTAAATTACTATCAGAAATGACCACGTTTTCGATATTATTCGAAATATTTATTTTTTCATATATAACACATAAGTAAGTAATGTTCAATGATATTTTAAACGCTAAAGTAATGTGTAGTTATATCCTAATATATGTATATATTGAAGTTGTTTATTAAGGTTGATTTTCTTAGTTAAACAGACTGTGTTAAAAAGGAAAGTTTAAGAATTATTTTATAAATATTAATAATGCTATTATATATATTATTATAGTTTAGGTATACAGAAAACGACTGTTTGCATTTTGCTATAAATTGATCTTCGTCGACTGTCTGTCTGTGTATGTTATATGTAATGTACTAAGTGCTGATATTTTATATTTTTGGAAACATATTCCTTTTTCGAGAAAATTTTGAAAGGTCGTCTTCGACAAAAGCATAAATGACACTGACTGACGCCGTTTACATATTTCATATAAGTTTTAAATTAATCAATTAGGTCATTAAGATATCATTTTTCTTTTAATAAAATATAACTAATCAAAACACAGTTCTGGCGCTTTAGAAGAGCATTTAATAAAAAAAAATAGATTTTTGGTTAACAGTCGCCTTAAGTTGCTCAGCTAAAATTATTTGTGATAAAATCTTAATAGCTCAGGCATTGAATCAGCATTGCAGAGCAATAATTTTCCATTGTATAATTAAAGACAATTCATACTTAAACCACACAAACTGCTGCACTGTTTACGATATTTAATTAACAAGTTATAAGGTCACGATTGACGTTATAGAATTGTCATATATTGTAATTAAATAACAAACGACATATACATAATATATTTATTGAAATTTACGTTTGCCACGAACAGATACAAACAAATGGCGATAATCTTAGAGGAAATTTATTGCTGTTGTATTTTGTGTAGTTTATTTTTCTTTACTTGGTAAACCTGGTAAACAAACCGTGCTGTATAAGAAAACACACAATTAGTCACTGATTTCACAAAATTATATTTCAAGGGATTTCACGGATAAACAATAACTATATTACGATATTTTCACTTAAATTATATATTAAAATCTACCATTATTACATAAGAAGTTGTTATAATTGACTAAAAAAAGAAATCTTTCCTTTAAGTAATGTAATGTAGCTGTCACTAAGGATGTAACGAAATTTTAATGATCCTCACATAAAATGTATATGTTTATGAAATTATATAATATATTTAAGTTATCATTTTGGTACTGCTTTACGAAAGTAAATATTTATTAATTTAAAACTTTAAAGTAAACCAAAGAGGCAATTGTATTTACCCAATATATTTTAAGTTACCTGCTAAATATCTAAATACGCTACATACAATTAGACACTCTGAGATACACAACATATTGAGATAGACAATATTGAAAAACAATTTAATTCGTGCATCACTTATTTATATCGTTCTTCCGTTCGCTGTTCTATAACTAACAGCAAAATTAATGGTACATTAAAACATAGACTGCTTATTGCTATATTTCAAACAAACAATTATAATTAAAATATTAGTTTATTTAAAGAGCTCTCACGAGTAAATAAGACTTTGACCTTATTTTTTGTTCACTGAAGTATAATAAATATATTTTGGTATAAAAACCTCAACCTTCAAAAATAAACTATCTGACTTACGTTTATGTGACTTGGGACTCCTTCCCAAGTCATAAGTATAAAAATGAATCGCTGAATGTGTCGCAAATCTCGAGAACAGCTGGACCGCTTCCGCCAATTCTTTGTTTAGAATATTCCTTAGTACGAGCGTGATTTTTACAAGAATTTAAAAAAAAAAAATGCAAAGTTTCGGGGAAGGCAATTGCGTGACATTCATATCTTTTAAATATTAATATCAATATGAGATAACGTAATTAAGCTATTAACTTCCTTTTTTCTATTTTTATCTTACTTGCTGACGCCTCAACTGTGAGGCGGTTCGCGGTGTCAGGTCTCACCTATCGCTATATACAAATTTAGTAAACGAACTGTACGTCAAACCATAATGCGTCGCTAACGTAATTAATAATACGAGATTCACACGAGATGAGATAAGCAATCAAGCCCATCGATCCATAACAACATTACCATGCTGACTAGATATATAGCATATTGAATTGTTCGAAATAAGATTATTCATTGAAATAGTTTAGGTGTTTCAAGTCTTCAGGAGCGAGGAGATTTCTCAAGAAGCTTATAAATTTTTACAGCCGTATTTTATTAAAAACGTAGTTTGTACATTGCAGAGCAAAATTCCGCCCCGGCGTGCATCGTTACTGAACACAACGGAATATAATGAAACGGGCGCGGATCCGTTTATTTGCGTGGTCACAACATCTGGTTTTTATTTTTCAATCCAGTCACGTATTCCCGGATATAATTCAGCGATATTCCAATTTGTCGCACGTTTAACTCGATAAATAACAATAAAAATACATTTGCATAGTCACCCACATTGGTGGGCTACTGTCCAGTTCTAAGTTGTAAAAATAACTTAAACATTTGCAGATCTATTAATATCAATAAACGAACGATTGTAATAATGATTCCATAATCGTTATTATTACTTAAACGAATCATAAATTGATGAAAAGCTGGAAGCTTAAATCCGTTAAAATTAATCGTTTATATCGCTTAGCACGACACCTGTCGGGTAATGATTCCGAAGTTAGTTTTCGTCATAGTCACCCGCCAGGTGCCAGCTTCATGAGTTTCATTGTTAAATAAATACTGGCTCCAGTTCGATACTAGCTCTAAATCAACTGAATAGTTAAAAGTAAAATGGCAGAAGCCAGCAAAGAATGACGTCACCATGGCTGGCGTCACTCTGCCTCTTCTCTCGATTTTAAGAATATTCTTTTAGAATATTCCGTGACATTCTTTAATAAGCTAATGTATATTTTTTGTTTTGTAATCCATAAATAGAATGTAATGTTTTTGCGTTATCTGATCAATTATGACGAATACTTGGACATAAAATGTTGGCCTGTTTGAGAGCCAATTTGTGAAACTAAGTAGTATTTTTACATAACAACATGAATTCCAGACGCGCACGCCAATAAGGACGTATACTTAATAATAGGAAAATTATTATCATTTCAACCTTTATTAAATAAGATAGCCAATGTTAGACCATATATTCGTTATAAAATTTATGTATATGGATCAAACAGTGTTTAACTTTATCTCAATTGATGTGGAATTTCTGTTAGTTATATGTCGCGTGTTTGTTTAAAAGCGAACTCATCGTAAACAACATACCGAACATCCCAGGGATAAAGCTGCAGCAAAGAAAAACAAGGTAGCAGACGACTTCATGATATCTGAAACAAATAGTTGCCTATTAATACTGGGACTGCGTACGAAGAAATAAGGAAAATGTCACCGTTTCGGGTTTTTCCTTATTTTGTTTTGATAAAGGGATTTATAGAGCAGGTTTGTGTGTCCACGCAGAAGATAAGGATCGCATAGCACTTATACGAGTATAGTATAGTTAGAAATTTTGGTGTTCAGAAAATTTACAACCCTAATTGAATTTATTGTCAAAAATCAATTATATTTGGTCCTTGCATATGAAATTGGCGTTTTGATGTGGTTTGCGATGGATCTGCTTCCGCGATAGCCTTCAATTCATCATGGCTTTGGTCTCCGGCAATCTACGGGGCTTGTTTTGCAGGTCGAAATTTCGAAAACGAAAGCGTTGACACCAAAAACGCACCGTGTGTTCTTTTGCGACACCACCCCCATTCACATCATCAATCGTTCGTGCCGTTTCTGCAGCATTAAAATGAGTGATGCAGAAAAAAAAGCAAAAGAGAAATAAACAAATGAATTACAGTTTTCAAAACACAAATACATGAGTAAATAGCATTTTAAATTTGAATTTGGAATTCTTAACCAAAGAGGATATATTTAAGATGAAAGTGGCCAGTACGACAAAACGCCAATTTCATATGAACCTAATATTAGCACCCGTAATAAAAGCAATTGAGGCGACAGTGTGTCAAATGTGTCCTCATACATAAATCATAATTGCGAATGCCATTGACTTTATTCAAAAAATGTTTACCGACATCAGTTTTAAAAATACTTTACTTCATTGAATAATAATTTTAATCTCATTTTGTAAGGGGCTTGACCGGGAGGCGACTCGTGTCCACTCTCATTGTGAGGCATGTGAAATCAGATTTAATGAATTACACACTTTAACAAAGTACAGGGTGTTCGTGAGTCTTTTCTCTTGATAAATTTATATCTATTAGAGCAGGAAACGGCTGCAACAATTTGTATCACCAGCTGAGGAAACAAGCGAAATTCGATTATATCCGCCAACAATATTAGCGACCGGATATCAAAGCGACCGAGTAATTGGATTATAGACTACGGTGCAATCAAACTTGCGAGGCATCGCCATGCCAAGGCACCCTCTACGAAGTTAACTATGTAACTTTAACAGCCCATTACCATAAGTTAACTAAACATTGACTGTGACGTTAAATCTTCTCGCTGAATAGAAGCACTTACTCACGCGTAACGCGATGTGTTAACATCGACAACATGTAGGAAAATAAGAGTGTTCACACAACTACTAGTGATGAACTGGCAACGGAAAAGTTTCGGAAACTAATGCCACGACGATAGAAAATAAACCAAGTAGGTGGATTTTGTGACGCATGCATAATTTGTCGTGAACCTGTATCGACACCACGATTAACCGACCCAATAACAAGACATACAAACAGATCGAAACATGCGTTAAAATATGAAAATCAGTTTTGCACGTGTTATAATAGACGAGCAATATTCCTCTTTTAAGACAGTGTTGTACGCCACTAGCGTACTCGTGCGGAATATATCACGAAATTAGTCATTATGGCTCACGCGTCGTAGCTTTGATTCAGGTATGATCCGCCTGCCAATGCGATAGAGGAATTGATAACGCTCAGCTCTGAGGGATTGTGTGCAACTCGAGCGAGGAATGCTTAAATAATTCTCAATATTCTCCCTAAGGTATCTTTTAAACCCGCCATCTCATACGTGAAATATTTACATATACGTGTCTCGTTGCTTGGGAATAATATTATTGGGCGATTGTATGGATTTACGAAACGTTTGTAAAATAACTAGGCAGATTTGAGTTGCATGTGCCATAGCAGAATGAGTCATTTTCACTGTGTATGAAACCAATGCAGAAACTACGAAATACGGACACTTGTAAGGTCAATAGTATTACAACTGGTGGAGCAGCATCCGTAACATAATATAGTGTTACTACAACCTCCGTGATTGTGGCAATAGAGTACTTTCACTTCATTGTACGTCACTATAATATTGTTCAACAACTTGTAACTGGATTAAATCGCTGTTTCTAAAATAATTATAATCACACTCTCATATTTTTCCTTAACAACAAATCTTCAGTCATACTTGAATCGATTTTCTTTAATAATTATATATATTTTTTTATTACTATTTAATACATTTATAAAAAATAAACAAATACATATGTCAGGCACCAAAAAACCACTAGGGAGTTTAACCTTGCACCTGCAGAGCCATACCGTGCTCGATTGTATGAGCAAAATTAAAAATAGGTTATTATATAAACATTAAAAAAAAAAAGGTTTGTACGAATAATATAAACATGGATAAAAACACTTAAATATACTACTATAATATACTGTCTCTAAATTTAAACATTTGTATAAGATTAAAAAACAGAAATTATTGTCCTTCACAAAACGTAAGAGGATTAAAATATGTCCTAAAAAAATTGCGGTAAGAACTGATATTTATATATTATAAAGTTTTACATACTTGTATTCAAAATTTGTTGATTTATAAGGTTTCATATTATGCTTTGGTTTTCTTTGTATTATATGTAAAGGCAATCGTTCAATCGTATGCATTACCTAATAAAAAAACCTCAAATATAATCATGTTCAAACATTACACTAATGTCAATTATTAAGTTTAAATAATCGAAAATCAAGATTTATTTACATTCAAATCCTAAATTTTATCTTAAACCACTGAGAACGGGTTTTTGTGTATTTAATATTCATGAGGACCGGTTATAGGCTACGGCTCTTATTTTTACAAGTTAAAAATAATACTATTATTTGTCCCTTTATAACGAGGTTAAAAATTCTGGGAAATAAAAAATAGGAATAAAAATACATTAATTGGCTATTGTTTAGAGTTACTCAATCAAAAACACCAGGATTCCAACCTTGGGCGTATTCATATTGAAAAATATAAATTATGCATAACTTTTATTAAATTGTAAGTCATGCGCTGTATCTACATTAAATATTATAGATTAAAACTAATTAGAGTGGCACATCACATCTGCACAAATTTAGGCTGTTTATTTCTATGAACTTGGCTTTACTACGATCAAATATATTTAAATCTTAATATCAGCATTGAACTCCTAAAGTAAATTGCAGATATGATATATAAATACACGGCACCTGATATTGCGTTTCTTTGACCTTGAGACTCTTATATACTGATTACCTGGTTGTTTGTAACTGTAATAGGACAGGAGTTTACAATAGACAAATAAACGATGGCTTTATAATAAAAAAGATGCGCTTTAATTAATATCAATATAATAGACAGCAAAATAGGAAACTAATTAGAAAATATTATGAAGTATTTCTTAACTATAGGAAAAAGACAACTTGTAAGTTGGACAGCGAACGGTGTACAACGAGGTCGATTTAGATTTGTATAAAACAGTCTGGAGTAAAATTATTATTTTATGTGTCCCGTTTTTATGAGAGAGCTTTTAAGATGAATGTCAATTCATATTTGATACGATATTCAATTAATTTTTCTTGAATGAATATTCAATCAAAGTCCATATTGAATATTTAATCAAATCATAAAGGTATTTCAATTTAATTTGAAAATTCCACGATTACGTTACAGTGCCCAATAATCGTTTATTATCTGTTCATCTGTTGGCTATGGACATTAATAACTAGAATTCAAAGTAAATCTATTGTTTCTGTTTCGTACAATAGGTTGAGATAATGAACGGACAAGGGTTTGCAATACTAAACTCAGTGGAACTGTAACATTGAGTATGATCAATGAGGTAAACTATCATTATCCTTAATTTCGAAACAGTCTCGCTTCCTTTGGCGTGGACACTTTTAGATTGTATAGCTATGAAGTGATTCTCTCCATTTGGTCCAGCTTCCTTAAGCGCGTCTATTTTATGTCACACAATACAACACAACAAATTAAAATAATTGATTACTTCTTTTAACTCTTCCTCCGTGTAAAAAAAGGTTTGACAAACCCATGTTTAGGCCTAAAACCAATTTATCCCCCACCGCAACCTTTTACGAGACCCTAAACAAACAAACACGAAGCTTACTTACAGTTTTATCTGACAGTTTGGAAAAAAGCAAAAGACGTGTCCGCAAATATCTTTTATCGCGGTAAATATTTAGTTATGGGATATATACTGCGATATTAAGAAATACTTACCATAATTTTTATATCACAAATTATACAGAATTTTACTTAAGTATTCACCAGTTTAACGCCTATTTACACTCAAATATAAAAAAATTAGGAAATATTTTTTATACATCTAACGAAAATTTATAGATAAAACACTACGTACCGGCGCGTGCGTCAAGGAAGGCTCTAATATTGTAACTACAAGAACAGATTTTCCATTCACTTTGTGCTGGACCAATCAAGCGATGAATATGTCCTTATTAAAAGTTCATACACCTTTATATTAAAATCTATGGCCTAATATTTAGCGTATGTAGATAAGACTATCGGCATGTGCCATCGTTTTTAAAGAATTCGGTAAGCAGTCATAGGGGAAGCGAATTCATCTCTGCAGATAGTGGGCATTTGCATTTTAATCGTTTAATATCCATAAATTCTTCGTATCTAATTATATAAGACAATTATTGGTTTAGGAATTTATGCTGTTCATTCCAATAGGTAATATTTGTTCACATAATTGTTGGAAAAATATCCAATTCGGAACATTGCATTTGATTCTGTCTGTTAGTTCACTCATCTCACAAATTCAAAAATTCAGTTTAAGTTTTCATGAACGCAGGTGATGTTGCTTTTAATTACAATCCTATCGTCTAACGTCATCTAGTATGTTTATTCTTCGTAATAAAAATGATAATCTGCCAGTGTTCTAAACGATTATTCACATCGTAATTTTTATCGCGCCTGTATTTCCTGTTTTTTGTTATTCAGATAATCTGACTGCCAAAGTCCGATCCTGGTTAGGTGTTTGTAAGTATAATTACTTTTGTGATTTAATTTTGACATGTGATACTGCCCGATCAGGAAAAGCTATTTTTCCAGATTTCATACTTGAAAAGATGTTCTGAATAAATAATTGAAAGCTGCGCCGCTTGGGAGACAAAAATCCGAGCCTTCGTCGGAACAAGCTTGGTTCATTAATTCTCCTATAGTCAAAATGTAGCATAATTATGCGGACACAAATAGGCCTCTCATCCCTAAAAATGTTGCGAATCGTATTATTTCGTCGTTATATCTTCGACCTCGCCACAATGGTTGCGTTGATTTTGATTTATAATGTATAAATTCACATACAAGAGCATTAAGTTTTTAACGAAAAGTTATACAGTAAGAGCACTCAATTGTCACGAAACAAGTAAAATACTTACTACTTTGATGTTACGTATGTAGAAATAATTAAAAAAATACTTCGTAATTTTTCTTCTTATAATGCAATGATTTAGTACTTTGACCAAACCTTAGTTTTCTTTTTTTATTCATAATGAACTACGAACGTATGATAATATTCTACAAAGGACTTTATAAACAGATTTGAAAGCTAACTAAAAAATAGGTTGTCACATAATTTAAAACTACATTTGCATACAATAGTCATGGCAATTTGTTTTGACTCTCCAGGGCACCAGTTCAAAATCAAAGACGGAACGAATGAATAAATAAATCCTATCCTATCCCATAACTGCTAGGCAAAATAAATATTTATTGTTAACTTAAAAAAAAGTATTTTCTCTTAAATGCACTTTAATCCATTCACAAACAAGACAAGAATATAATCGCTTGAATCTTTACATACAATTTGTAAGGCGAATTAGCCCATAAAGTAAAATTAAGTAAACATATATCTATAAGACTGCATTCACTTTTAAGTTACGTGATTAACTTAACTGCAATTAATTACTTAAAACTTAAATATATGCAACCAAAAAATGTAGTAATATAAAACGAGGTACGATAAATAGTTTGTAAAAGTCGTATTTAAGCGTACATTGATTTTAAGTTTGAAAATAATTATATTTACTTGGCCTTGCTATTTATGAGTCGGAATTTACGTGAACTATAAAAGCTTCCTGGATCACAACCAGTACTAAATACACACTGCTATCAGGGACATTCTTAATATATATATTGAATAGCTAATAATACTACGCGAGTGACTACCGCTGACGGCTTCTAGACTCCTAGTTCGGATCCTTTAGTTAGGTGATATATATAAAACTTAACGTAAAACTAATTTTAAAGTTCGATAAAGAATTTTAATTATCTTGTAGGAGCATAATGAAATACCTTCTTGCAAATTATAAAATGTTCTAATAATAAGGAAAGTTGATTTGTTCATAAAAATCCATCTTCATACTGATAAAGGGAAAAATATCTTTCATACTGGCACAATATTTTCCGAAAAGGCCGCGTGTGCCATTCATCGCGAACGTTTCCTGCTTCTGGGTTTTGTACCAAATTTTTCCACGATAAGCAAAATACAACCAACTTTTTGCGGCTAAAACTCGTTGTTTTTCCTCGCCAGTTAATGACGCAGCGAGGTACTTGAGCAAAAACTGTACAATTCCACCACAAGCGTTATGCAAGTTTGATCTAGAACATCAATTACATTTGCACGGAGCATTCTGTGGCGCTTGCGTTGCAGAATCAACGTCTAATTTACACTTTGCGTCAAGTATAATGGGAATTATTACGACAGGAACCAAATAAAATTGACGCAATAACCGTGAGGTCCGCAAATACTGAAAATGCCTTGCCTTAGCCTCGGTATAATTTCGATATATATATTTACATATATATATCTCGCATTACTTACATGTATATAGTCTAAATTTGATACTTAGTCAAGACATTAATATTTGTCTATACGAGTATATTATTATGGGAGTCACATTAAGTACTTATTAATATGAAGGCCGCACCCCGCTGATCGTTATTTTATTTCGGAGCTGCTTTAACACTGCCAAGATTATTAAAAATTAAATACTTGTGGTGATGTATTTAATGCGATCAAAAAAACTATCATATTTTTAAAAAGCGCTCAGCTAGTAATTAATTATTCCGGAACAAATATGATTACAAAATCGATTATAATTACAGAATCTCGAAATGTGTATTTATAGATCTTTCAAAGAGGAACAATTTCGTACAACATTATTTCTAGCCATGCTCCGAAAACGAACTATATTCCCGTTTTGCACCATGTTTCATAAATACTCCGCTCGCATTAATTGTTCCGAAATATGGCCCTAACCCGTAGTTCCTGGGATTAGCGAACGAAACAAACTCTTCAACTCTATAATATTAGTCTAGATCGAGTTGTTCAACACCGCTTGGCCTCTGTTCCAGCGCCTTTCCATAAATGACACGCACACAATACGAGTCGAGCAATTTAAATGTATAATGACGATACATACGCAATACACTTTGTGTGCTAATTGCAATTGTGTTTACATCGCATTTCGAATAACTGAGGTGTGTATCCGATGTTGGGAAAACCCAGCAATTTTATCGTTGATTCATAATTATTAGGGCTCGGATCAGCATAGGAAATATAGTTTAAAAAAAAAAATAAGTTTTTCATTCCTAGACGTGATAGTATTTTATATTTTAGAAAGTAGCTTCGACTGAGCAATATAAAATGATTTAACCCTTAAAGGAAAAGTTAAAGGTCGCGATTGGACGTTATCAATTCAAATTCGGCCCTTTAGGTAGGGATCAAATCTTATATGCCAACTGCAAACATCCTCAATTATGAAAAATGGGATACCTATACTATTCCCTCATATTCAATTACTTAATCATACTAAATCTTTGGCTTGAGACGAGTGCTGTAATTTGTTCGTGAATATTCCAAGAAACAAAATTGGTAAAGCTGCTATGGGAATTCTCTTGGGACCCTTGCTAATGGCTACAGCATTACGAATATATGCTAATGGCACGTTGCAGATGCAACATCCTCTTTCCTAAGTCATATCGATAAGGTATTGTAGCTCTCAAAATCTGCTATCATCATATAACTTCACGAGGTTACTTAATAACGACAAACAATTGATGGAAACGTCGAGAATAAAAACAAAACATAGTTAAGCAAAAATATGTGAGTGATTACATCTATTAATTATGTCAGCTTTTAATTATTGCGACTCTGTTTACGGACCACGTCTATACTCCAAGACTGATCGTGCGATACAGCGGGTTCAGAATGCGTGTGCACGTTTCTGTTTTGGCATTCCTAAACGAGAACATATAACGCCTCATCTTGTTAACAATAATATTCTCAAAATGCGACACAGACGCACAATGCACATAGCCGCACAATGTTATAGGCTGGTAAAGACGGGAAGACCGAAGTATCTTTTAGATAAGCTCGAATGGGTAAGAGACGCGCATGAACTCTGTACACGCAGCAGAGACCAAAGTCAATTGAAAATACCCAAGCACAGAACGACAGGATTCCAGGGTGGTTTCAAGTATGCGGCTAGCAAAGTGTGGAATGACCTGCCGCCACCACTGAAGGAGAAAATTGCGTTTGCAACGTTTAAATTAAGGATTAAGCATTTTCTCCTTCAGAAACAGCGTGACGACTTTGCTGCCGCATACTCTTAACTCTTAAGTCTTAATTTTAATGTTGTATATTCCCTTTAGTAATTTGAGCAAATTTAATAATAATAATAATATTTTTTTTTCTGTTTTTTTATATTTATCTCAATTTCTGTTTATTATATTTATACGTTTTTATTTTTAATATATTAACAAACCGATTATATATTATATCTATGTATATATACATATATATATATATATATATATATATATATATATATATATATATATATATATATATATATATATATATATATATATATATGTATATATATATGTGTATATATTCTGGTTTCGCGATATAACAGGAGCAGACTGAAAAACAGCGCTGTTTGAGAATTCAAACAGCTTTAAGCTGAGTCTGGTCCTGATTGCCCCCCCTTTAGATCGAAACAATTATATTCATTCTCTCCCCTATTTTAATGATATTTATTATTATTTTTTTTTATCTTTCTTTTTTTTATAAATTTTTTTTTCATTAATATGTAGTTTCCATTTTATGATTGTTGATTAAGTCTAGTTTTAAGATTAAATAAGTATAAGTTAATCAGTATGTTAATAAGGGCAATAAACTATTCTTCTATTCTATTCTAATTAAGTTTCGCACAGCGTTCGGTAAAAAATACTGCAATAATTCAAGTTCTATAGTTGAATAAAATAGCGCCTGTGGATTAACAAGCAATATGCTTCTGCTAGCAATGCTCTCCACGGTGCGATATGGTTCGATACAGCGCCGATATTTAATTGTCCAAATACGAAATCAACCCAGTAGAGCACATAGAAAATGTTCTCTAATAAATTGAATTATTTCAATTAAAGGTCGAGAATCGCACTATTTTCAGCAAGACAGTTACTGCATTAGGGTAAGCGAAGAGATTTAATATCCGATCCTGAGTGCTGAATCGACTTAGGTAGATCCCTCTTATACCAAAACTGATTGAAGATTTCTCTTTGCGGCGATTATTGACACAGTAATTACACAGAGCAGATTATTACGAGGGGTATATGTAATCAATCATGAGTATGCGCTATGAGGTATAAACAAATACACATTGAAATATATTGAGACTATTCTTCGCTCTTTTGGTCCCAACACAACGCCTCAATTTAACGTAGTAATAATTAATTTTCATTATAAGATATTATAAACTTCAAAAGGTGTACTTTGAAGTCGGCTTAGGTACGATACTAACGTTTTTCATGATATATTTTGCATAGAAAAGCGTTTAACTTGAATTAAAGCTCAGGCATTCATGAGCTTAATGGGTAAGTAAGCTTTATTTCTAATTGGATTAAATTTATATTGAAAGTTAGTTATAATTCACTTATATTTCACAGGAGACCCTCCTGTTAATATCCTATTCTTTCGGCGCCTTAGTTAGTTTTTTTATATAAATATGTTATGTGCAACTCGCTATAAAAATATATAAGTAGATATTCACAATTGAACTGGTATCAATATTAAGACAAAGGAAACCCATAGAAGCACTATCCGGTTGCAAATACCGTACGATTCAGATGTAAGGTAGGATGCTTTTTAATATTAATTAGCATTCCAAGTGAAGTAGATCATTAATTACGTTGATGGGCAATGCTAATGCTAGTCTTTATTAAATAATAATTAAACGGCAAATGGACTCGAAAGCTCTTTGTTAATTAAAGAGAAAACTTTGAAAATCGAGCACATATAGATTAGAGATTCACAAATGTACGTTCAAAATAATAATATATGGTTAGATGTGTATGGAGATGAAGTAAAATATAATTCAGAATATTTTCTTAATTATGCCATGAGCACATTTATAGTTTGCGTTGTCTACATTTTCGCAACATCTAGGTGGCAGCTGGAACTTAAATTCCCGTGAAATGGCATGGATTAATCTCCCTAACTCGCTTGTCTAAACTGCTCACTAAATCACAAAACTGTTTTGTAGTCCCACAAAACGCGCTGACTGCGCTTTAAGTGGAGTCGAGAGAAATTTCCATTATTGTGTTTTAAAACAGTATCTATAATGTCACTTAAAATCTGAACAGTTTATTTGGTTAAATGCACTAATCTCAGGAGAAACTGGTTCGGGCTATATAAGATCGCGATAATCTCAATTTGACAGTGCGCAGCTGTCAAGTTATGCGGGTAAAACCGAAGGTTGAATTTGTTATTTGTAAACGCTGTCCTTTGCATTATGTATATAATGTATAGTGTAACTCACCCACATATAATATTTTTGACTGAGATATCAACTATAAAATAAAGTTTTAAACAGTTTTGGCCGCCGCGGGTGTAGTTTTGTATTTTTTGAAACGAATTATATTTATTGATGTTGACCATTTGAACACACAAATTCCTCATACACGAGTGAGCATAATGACTCTCAAATTATTCGAACAAACAGACTTTATAATAACAATCATAGTGGGACTACATTTTGAATTTCAAATTCTGTTGAGCCCGGATTATGAGGCCTACGAATCTAAGTACTACATTGTTAACGGCGAGTTCAGAACTTTGGTCTTTGATGAAATATTAAGAATCCAATTTCTTAGACGGTACCGTTCTTAGCTAGAAGTGGGCAATGCAATTCACTCAAAGGGAATTTATATGATATATTGAGAGAAGGAATTATTACAACAGAACATGCTAATAGAAAATCGTTCACCCTGTAATTAAAATTGAAATGCTTATGTGTGGTACACCAAAATGTTCCAGAATGAATACAATTAAATGTCAAAAATAGTTTTTTTTTTCATATTCATAAAATCAATTTAAAAAAAATGACAGTCAGTCCGTTATATGTATATAAATAATGTCGTTGTTTGCATGTAAAATATATGATTTTATGGTACTCTGACCCGACCGTTGCGTTATTTGTTTCTTATTCGCTTAACTGACAACTTTTAACGAATTATTCCACATTCAAGCGATTTAACGACGTGCAGTTTTCGATCAGCTGTTTTCGGTTCAATTGGCGGAGTTTTGAACATCTCTATCAAAAACTCTCGAAGCGCATAAACACGTTAAAAGAAAAATATCGACTACCTGTTTCGGAGCTTACGATATAAACCTTCAAAGCATGAAGTGCTCATAAAAAGCGTATCTCGTGAACCTTGCACACAGAGGCTGCTGATGCAAAGTCGAGCTCCTACAAAATCATCTTATTTCCGTCCCATTGGGGAAAATCGGAAAGTTGGTTCCGCTCCGATATGGAATATCGAGCCCTAGAACACGATGTCACTCCAGCTTTATTCAATTTCTCAGAAATTTTGTTTATACGATATTTTAAAATGTGAAATAAATATTGTCAATGTAAAATCATTGTACAATTTTCCATGATGCTATAGTAATATGCTGAAAATATCATATTCGATAGACGGTTTATTTCTCAAACATCTAATAACAATTAAGTATGATAAGTCATACTTAATTGTTATTAGTTGTTTGAGATCATTAAATATTTTTTGGGCTAGACGTTAGACGTTTGACATGACAGATCATTTTGTCTTTGAATTTAATGAAATTGCAGGGATCGATTATACTAGCGGAAACTAAATCTAATACTATTTAATACCATGCTTATGATGATTGACTGATGAGCAAGCAGTAAACAGTATTTCGAGTCCCCTAGAGAATGAAATTGATGTCACGTTTTTAATAAATTAAAAATCCACAGAGATGTAAGGCCCATTTAACAAAATGAATAGATATTGACTTGAATTTGAACTGAACTTTTTAACGCCTGGAGAAATAAACTGTACAAACTGTGGCTCTGGGTTAAATATAAAAACATTTTACTGAAGAAAAATCACACGTGGGAATTCTCAACTTCCCGGTATATATTCCACAAAACAAAGATGTGATATTTCTGTCATAGAAAAATCTTAATACCATACGGAATTAAAAAGGTTATCTGCATACGAGTTCCAATGCAATTGGGCTTGTATATGACCTATAGATAACAAACATTAATCTAAAATTATAGTTATTAGTGTCCCCAGAAGTGGAATAAATTTAATCAAACTAAACTGAAGCCACAATACATACAACTTTTTACAATATAATTTAATATTGTGCGTTTGATTACTGACTTGATTCTGTCATGACTCATCTTAGACTAGAAGAATGCAAGAAGCCACTCTTGCCTTACACAGGTTAGATGCAGCCTCTGAAGCACTTTGAATTAGTTTTAGACCCCAGCTAATACATTTACTTAGCACTTAGTAGCGTAGTGTATCTTAGTCAAACAGCAGTAAGTTTCTATTTTGTTTTGTAATAAACGTTAACGCTAAATTATGGAAGTTCTTGCCTCCAAAATACACCACAAGTGGGCAAAGTGTCCCAAAGCAAATTAATTGTCGAGTTGGCGACAAGCCACGTCGTCGGTATTAAACGCAGTCTTGAATAATATTAATGCAAGGATATTCTAGGGCAATGAAATGATTCGTCTTAATGTGCAGACAGTCCATCTACATAGGCATAATATATGGCCAATCGATCAAATCATCTTGACGCTTCTAAATAGGGAAATTATTATTGTGTGTGCATACTATTTAGAGAGAAATGAAATTCATGAACCTAGCAGTCTTAGTAAATGGATAACAGTAGACGTGCTATCTTTTTTATAATCTTTTTCTCAAGATATCGCTCTTAATGTTTACCCACATGTCTATGTCATTTCGTGATACCTTACCTACCTCATAACCCCTCCTTGACATTTCGGATAATAATAATGAGAGCATTTGTCTCAGCCCCTCGTTTTTGTAATAGCGCTTGCTAATAAATGACGTAATATGTCAAAGATATGTCGTGAAAAACACGAGCAGTCTTAAGCCGCCTCCACATACACGCCGTGAATAAAGTCAAAACATTTTTTATATTAACACCTGTATAGGCAGTATAACGCGAGGCTCAGTCTGTGTTTAAATGGTCTGAATGAACGAGCGGACACTAGAGTTACTACAGTGCTATCATGCTGAATCCACTTAAAGGGACGCAAAACAGTTGATTAAAATACATCTCCGAGCAAAATTCATTCACTAACAAAAATAAATATAATTAGAAGACGGAGTTGTGGCAGGTAGTCAGGATCTACGCAGCTATACAATATTATATTCACACTCACATTATATTATTAATTTAGGACACGTAGGATCAAACTAAACAAGAAAACGTTAAAAATCATTAAAATTAATTTGAATAGACAAAGGAGCAAGGTGTTCCCGACGCATGTCGCGCCATCAATTCACACCGAACTTTATGCAGGAGTCTGGGCCAGCGCTACAAGTTATTTACATCACGACAGCAATAAATACACTCGTATAGATTCTCTTGTTTAAATTAAAAAATAATCCGTTTATAAAAATTTATAGTTCTAAAGTAAACTGCAAATTCACTAATTAAGCATATATGACAAAAACATTGGAAGAATATTTTTGATGGTTCCTCATTCATTTCGTTCATTCTTTTACTAATTCAACTTAACCAATGTTATCAATTTTATACTTATCGAACTAGTGTTATTTAGAAGATAACAGAATTCGATTCTTGTCCTCACTAACCTTTTTATTTAGGTTAAGTTTAGAGAGGTGTAATGCAACTCGATTGATCAACATCAACACCACTAAGAAATAAATGTTTTATCCCAAAAATATAATTAATGAATATTAAAACTATTGTAGAAAATACCTAATTAATCGTTATTTACAAAACACATAAGAATTTTTCAACCATAAATTCAGCCCCGCCTCAGCCGTATTTTGGTAAAGCAAAGTGTTAATTATAATAGAAATAATTGTCTTGTCTATAAGCATAAACATCACGAGTGGAAGCAATAAGAAATTATTCAATAAGTGTCTCCACCCAACGTATGAAGAACGGATATTAACTAATAGGTATTATACGTATATGTAAAAATTGATTTTCTCGTTCAAGCAACGAAAACAAAGAGGAAATTATTATTGAAAATATTCTGAAAGAATATTTTTAAGACATTTTGATATGTTTTATTGTTCCGTTGTTACACAGGAATCAAGAGGCGGAATGACATAAGAAGAACGTTATGTCATTCTGTAACCAATTAATAATACATATTAATTTTTAATATTTTCTTAGAATCCATGTAAAAGGAAGTAGTATAATAATAATAGCTTTAGCTCTGGACACATTCCATACAGGAACATTGTGTGTTTTTTTTTGTGCAAGGTTCCAACTGTCGTTTGTGAACAGTGTGGGATAGCTCACTTACGTCTTGATGGACTGAGAGAGGTAAGGTCTATGTTAATGTTAGGGGCTATTAAAACAAAGTTGCGAGATTAGTATTATTTTGGCTTGTCCGTTGTCATAGCTAGCAAAACTTATCGTTGGTTTATATAAACTTGGTGTATTAGGTTAGTAGATTTATACAATATAGGTATGAATAGTAAATAGCACGAAATAATCATATGCTCTGAAATAAAGATGGCCATTTTAGCAGTCTTTGTGTCCCACCATCATATCCTACACCAACCCATTATAATTGTACCTGGCCCATCTCCATTTTCTCTTAAATGAGGAAATTAAGCGTCCAATTCTTTCGCTGGCCTGGTGGAGATAGTTTATCGCCTCATATGTGAAGATTCCGAGACTAAAATAATAACCGAAATTTAGATGATTCAGAAAATTACAACCTATCCTGATGCCTTGCTCGGGCCATGGTGAGTTTTTTATTATGGACGGGTATAAATATTTTGGAATTCCTGTCTTCCTTCTACCACTACCACCTCTTTGTGCATGCACGGTACATCCATGTATACGAGTAACGATCGACCATATTTACCGTCTCACACAATACAATGAGTAATATGTAGGTTGAAAGATAAAATTACTATTAAATTAGAGAAATAAAAAAAATAAGCTTAAATACATAAATAATCGCGTCGTAAATCAAATAAGTTTACATATTATTACTGAACAGTTATAATGGAAATCCTGTTGGTCCCTTGAGACAAACTTACGCGTTTAGAAATTGAATTCAAGTTGTTTGTTTAGTTTCCAGCACGAGGTTCCGACAATTAACCGCCCGCCCAATTGCCGAACCTTCGATTTATCTTCGGCGTCGATTGAACTCCGCCCGCCCAGGAAATTGGCGTAATATAATCAATTTCTTAAACTTATTTTGCTCTGTACTGTCCGCTTTCTACTTCCATTTGCATTGTGATGTATTTGTCATATGTGTTCAATTTTAGAAAATAAAACTAAATTGGGACATAAATAGCATTCCTGATGCCCTACATTAAAAAAATAGACTCTTTTTCATTGAGGACGGGTTAATAACCTAAACAAATACAAATAGATTCGTTGACTCATGAAATATTCGTACGAAATGTTTTATTCGCCTAATTAAAAGCAACCCTATTCATAGTCACGTAAAATTGTTTTAACTTATAATAAAATGGAGTAATTAATTCAAATATTCCTATTTGAATATAATGGTTAAATGATCCGTTTTAGAATTTTGAAGTTAAAATGGGTTAGCAGAATTCGCAATAGATTTATTTGGAAAAATATTGAGATAAAGTAATAGCTATTAACAACGAAGAACTATTTATGTTTAACAACAAGACAAACCCTTGCTTTTGTTCAAAAATCTTCAAAGCTCGTAATTAAAATAAAGAGTTTAATTAAAAATCTTGTAAATTATAACCTCAGCCAACAAGAAGAATATAATAAACGAATAAGAAGATAAAAATATTTGAAATCAGGATGGATTTCAAATATTTTTTCGTTATCTACCTGCGGCAAACGTTACAATTTGTTAAAACCTTAATAAATCTAGAACCACCATTTTAGAATTGGACTTTATTCCCGCGACACGATTGGGAATGGCTGTAGCCTAAGAAATATTCAAATAGCTTGCCAAAAATATGTTATTCCGGATATATTCAAATACAGCTTTAACTCCGCAAACATGCCACTATCAAGTATGTACTCAGAAAGTGTATTTTCATAAGGAAATCAGTTAGCTCGAGGAAAGCCATTGGAATTGTAAGAAAATGTAGATTTATTTCAAATTCGAGTATTTTTCGAATTTAAAATAGATATCGACAGTAACACTATCCGGAAATCTCTACAGAGTTAATAAATAATATTTTCTAGTAATATTAAGATGAAGTGTTTGAAACTGAACAACTTTGAGTTTGAATTGAAAAAAATGTTTTGATGTTTTAATGTGCATTTATTAGGCCGTATTATTATATTCATAGGCCATATTATACAAAGTAGGTATATGGCACACAGCTAGTACCATAGAAATTATTTCACGTCATTTTCACGTCTATTCTAAACATGTATAAAATAATGCATTATTATTAGCCTTGTCCCTTGTGCATGTGTAAATTCGTTATAATTATTAAGACGTAAAAATTAAAAATGACATAGATATAATGTCAGCCCTCTAAATTAACAGGAAGAGTCAGTTTAATCTTCAAGATACGTTGTACTAGTAATACACGTTATAATCCTAAATCACTTGTTTAAATTAATCACTGAACGAAGAACTGAGCATTGAACTGTGAAAAGTTTTTTCACAAAAAATAGCAGGCGTTCGAAAATGGCCCGATTGTAATTGCTAAGCGCAAATCTCGAGAACAGCTGGACTGATTTCGCTAATTCTTTGTTTAGATTATTCCTAGAAGTACGTGGATGGTTTTCACAAGAAAAAAATTAAAAATTCTAAAGGTTCGTGACTTATTAACTTTCAGCATATATTATTATAAATCAATATCTTTTTTACCAATTTGCTTCGCAATTACTGAATTTTGAATTGGCTTCAACTCAAAATTTAGGATTGTAATGAAACTTTACAATTATATAGCTCAGAATGGCTACAATTTATAAAGATATTGTGTCAATTTTCAATTTCACATATGTAATGTATGAATACAATTTCAATTTAATTTTTATCTTAAATAGAAGAAAAGAAGCCCGCCACATGATGCCTCGATATCTTATTCCTCCTAGCCAAAATATAACTATGTATAATAAAAAATTATGATTTATTTCAAATGCACAATAAATTGATTGCTAAGGTACATTTGTCGATTCTTCTATTTAAGTTCAGTGTTATGGAGGTAGTGTGACTATATCTTCTCAATATTCTCAGGCTATATATTTCAAATGCTATCGACGATACTGTCATAATGTCAGTTATTTTCTACTTATTTCCTTGTACTACTCCAGCGCAGACGAAGTCGCGGGCACCAGCTACTTTAAAGTAATTACATCGCCAAGTGCAATACAATTGAAGCGAAGTCAATTTCTGCAGATCAATGAGCTTTTATAAATGTGCTCCATATTAATAAGAGCTTCTGTGACATCGATCTCATTAAAGTCGCAATGTATCTGAATTTACAGTCTTCGTTTCATATACAAGTATGCAGATTGTAATTAAATATGAATAAATGTCAAATGACGTGAAACATGAGTGGTAGACCTTTTGAATATTTAAAATACAACATCATGTTTCAATCTGTATTTTTTAAAAATCCAGATTCCCAACATCAGTGTTGCCACTCACAATCTAAGTTTGAGGATATAGGACAATACCAAGTCGAGTTTGGCTAAAAGTAAATAATATACAAGTTTTAAAAAGCCCATGTTTGGAAGCCATGGTTTACATGCCCATGAGCAAAATTTTTGGAATGTCCAATTTTCATGAAATATGGATCAGATGTAGAGGCATTTTGATTGCGGACGTTAAACGAACTCCTTCGCGAAATGTCAAAATATTATAGTCCTTACTTCGCGAGAATATTCCAGCATTAGCACTTACCAATATTGATTGGCTTTGAGCTAACTTACTACAGTATGAATGAATTTACTTAAGGGTTAAAAGCTTGACCAATGCCAATAATGACTACGAGCTTCCTATCTGCTTAAAAGCTTTTATACCTTAAAAAAGAGGCGTTATTAATTAAATTAACTAAAATAGAGTTCGGTGGATTATATGATATATATGATACTAATATAATATATTCTTATTTCATTATAAAGCCATTTAATATTAATTTAGTTAACTTTAAGCTTAACAATAATTAGCTTTTATTAAGGAATGTGTTTGTGTTTATGTCCTATACCTACAATGAAACCCGAAAGTACTGGACACAATCAAATCTTTTGTTATTTCTTCAACGATCTCCAAACCTGAATGAAATGTCAAGCTGAGATTAACGGCGCCTTCTTATTCATTTTCCTTTTTCACCTTCGAGTCATTAACGATTACCAATCGATCAAATGTCAAAATTTGACTTTATCCCTACGGTTTTAGCTGCATTTAGAGAAGTACTCTTGTACATTGTAACGAGGAGGAAAAACAAGAGGAGGAACAATGTTGTGGAAACACAAATATAATTTTTCAATTCGCATCATACGTTCCTGAGATTAGCACAATGAACCAGACCAAACTTAATTTAACTAAAACTAGAAAAATCCAAACAAGAGATATTAAAGAAGTTGAAGCGTAATAACATTACCATAATATTTCTAGTGAAAACAATAAAACCCACGAGGATTGTGTAAGCAACAAAGAAATTCTACGTCGTATTGAGAGTGCACTCGAGATTTTACTTATTTCATTGTTTCGTGGTTACGAGTTTGCTTGAGGCGTGTTATCGAGAGCTTTACTTGAACTAAATTCATTAGGCTTTTCCAGGAAAGTACAGGACAAACACCTTTCTCTATTGTTCTGTTTAATATAACGCAGAGTAGTTTGATTAAATACGCAAATAACAAGAAAGAAATATTTAACCCCGTCACGGTAATGTCTAAGATAAAGCAATATAAAAAAGCTGTGTTTCATTGAGCGATTCAAATTACGTTTGCGAATTAATTTTATATTTCTTCAATTTCGTTTCTACAACATTCTTATATAACATTGATACTAAATAAGGAGACTTAAATTAGAAGCATCCCGCAGTGCAATAAATCTTTTTGGCGTCACGCTCCGAGACGTTTTTGTTGCACCGAGTAAATGGATTGTTTCTTTCATATATGAGAGGAGCAACCCACCCGCTTCGTACAAGTACGGCATTGTGATATACTATTTATATTTAACTGGCTCTGGTCCGAGCTTTCACTTAGGAACAAAAGGAGGTGGGTCTTGAAATATTTTTGCTGTTGGTTAAGGCTAAGTTCTCTAAGGCTCGATTTCAATAAGCAGATGTTATAAATAAAAAGGTTGTGAAAACGGACTATTTAAAATTTGATCCATTTCACTTGTATTTTTATTACACATATATGCTAAGAATTCAAATTTTTAGCGTTTACTTAAACTTAAAAAAAGGCAACGGCAAGAAATTTGTAGATTATCCGGCGTCTTTGTATGTCGCTAAAATACACAACGCTGAAATAACTTTCTAGTCAACCTTAAGGCCTAGCAAATATCTGAGCATTAATCGACTAGATTACATTATCAATCATAGTAAGTTGTTTTTACTTTTGTTATATATAATTAATCTTAAGTACTGTCCTCATTGCGGTGGGTCCGTGAAACACTGTCTGGCAGCCATTACCATACCTTGACCAACCCTAGTACCGTTATGTATCATCAGAAAGAATTATAAAAAGAAAGAAAGAATATATTTAATTAGTCACTTCTCTAACTAGTACATATGTCGCTAATGAGGAGTCCGATGTGATATTGTTAGTGATGTACAAAGATATCATATTCCAACACTGAGAGTATATTTAAAAAAAAAGTTACCGCGTGCCTCGCGTGCCATTGCGACTACTATTGATGCTCATCTAATGTCTACTTTCTAGAACTGAGTAGCTCAGTCAAAGAACTATTCAATATATTCTGTAATGAATCGAAAGCTAAGTAAATGCTCTTCAGTTAATTAATTAGTACATCTTGACGGTAATTTAATTTGCTAAATTTCCGCTTCCGAATGTACTTACTGTCTGAGTGTAAAATCAAAGTTTCGTGTAGAGCTTGTGTTTATAAGGAAAGCACCAACTACATCAGCATTATGCTGTTTACTATTGCGTTATTTACAAACATACTAAGCCATCATACAGTAAGAGTTATTGAAAATAAATTTGAAAAAGATGCTACAGCTTTAATAAAACTTATTTACGTAACTTTTTCAGGTAAAATATACAAAAAAGGGAATGGGGATATTCCTCGCTATTTGTCTGAAAGGTAGATTTTGATAACCGTTTAGGTTCCGTAATTCACTTTAAGGCTGATTAATCTATTCATCTTCACTCAACAATATTAAGACCATAATGTAACAAGCTCTCTATAATTAGATTAAGTTTCATTAATAGTTCTTTGAAAGGGCAAACATTTCATGCCATTACAAAGTTTGATATTAATTTATAAATATTAAAGAGACTCTACATTCCATATTTCGGGGAAGTTTTTGAAACTAATATTCAATTTTCCTCACATAAACGAAATAGAAAACTATATGTTTAATTGTCACATAAAATAATCGGACGCTTTTAAAACTACTTGAAAATCTGTCTTAGTTTTTATTATGTTTACAGAAACAAGTTTAAGGTAGTTACCAATTTAACACTTTTTCCAGAATCAGTGCAAGTTTTCCAGTTCCAGAGATCATACTCATACTATAGCCAATAAGACAAAGTTTGCAATCAAAGTTGTCAAAGACGACCTCTGTCTCCAACTAAGTCACAGATTGCCACGGATACCAAGTCTTGGGTGTATAAAGTTTGTAATGCCCGTCAATGAAGTATTATGATATACTTTTGTGGGCCAATATTATACATATATATGTAAACTCTGTTTTTACTTATATATAACCTGGTGCTCGCGGCTTTATCTGCTCAAATTATTTATAAAAAATATTACTGAAGTTAGAGCTTACATATTTAAAAAATAAGTGGCAAACCACCATCTCATTCCTGATTTTATCTGCACCGAAACAAAAACTTAATAGAAGCAAATTTCTTATTTAAAGCCATATTTCTTCATCTAAATACCATCTAAACTGATCATGTAGTCTAGACGGCTAAATTTAAATATGAATTACATTACGTTCACGACAGAGTCGTCGAAACAAAATTAACGAAAATACTATGTTGATTTTCCAGTCGATATTATTTGGTCATGAAGCGCAAAGTTCAAATTATGTGGAGCCTTCGTATGAAACCCTTATAATGATATCAGCTATTAACGTTCAGACAGCAGCATTAGCTCCACTGTTTATCTGCGTCGCTAATTATACAGTCTTGTACACTGATGTTATCAAAATTGCCACAAGCTCTAAAATAGTTGTAGTTGCACTCAGTTTTATGCAACACTGTTTCTGCAGTGTTTAATAGCTGCTCGTCGCCACTTCTAAGATATAACCCATACCTATATAAGCCATTGCTTAGTTATTAATGTTTGATTGAAGGTTCTCACCGCAATATTTACTATTCAAATGTCAAATCGCTGATTACGTGTCAATAGAATTGGGAGAATCACGGTGACTGCTCGCATTTAATTAATATATCAACGAATAGTAATGTTATATATTTTTATAAGTGTGATTTAAGTGAAGAGAGTTACTCCCTTATTAAGTAATACTACAGCTTTATCTTACCAGTTGAATATATAAAACATATTAAAAAGACAAGTTTATGTAATAGCATACTTCCCAAACAATTCGCTTTTATTGAGTAAAATGAAACGTAGAGAGAAATGCATTTATGGAAGTAATGTGCTCAGGCGCTCGATGAATATAAATTAGATGTCAATTGGACGGGATGGCTCACCATATCTTCTGGCACTTGCCCAACTACTTCAGTAATAAATCTTTAGACTCTCTGGTAAAAGTCCAAGGGCAGCTACGAGTCTCATTACCACTTATATCACTTCCATTTTTCATTTATTATAAGTTAAACAGTTTTAGATGACTGATTTATCAATCTCTGTGTATGGGACACAAAAATACAAGGTTCTTACAATGCTCAGCTGTTAAAATTAGGCATATAATTCTAGACTTAAACTTCAATAGTTTAAACTTGTGGGCAGAAATAGAATGGATTGAGTGTGTACCATTAATATACGTCAGGTAGCGAGCAGTTTAAGAAAGTATTAATCCAGATGTAACAATAATAAGTTACTTTTTGCATTCCTTCACAAACAAAGGAGATCTCCCTTTATGTAAATGTTTTAAGCTACTAAGAAACTAGTTTAAGAACTATTTTGAAGAATCTCCCTCTGTCAATACAGAAATATTATGCAACCCAAACGCCTTGTTAAATATAACAAGCAATATTCACTGAATGTTGACTTCAAGGTGTTGGTGTGTGTCTGAAATAGATACTGC
The DNA here is from genome assembly GCA_963693355.1 of Pontia daplidice. Taxonomy (NCBI): domain Eukaryota; kingdom Metazoa; phylum Arthropoda; class Insecta; order Lepidoptera; family Pieridae; genus Pontia; species Pontia daplidice. Next base: position 345,407 of record CAVNZL010000085.1, read on the forward strand.
AAAAACTTCTGACTGTGAATTCGCTCGAGCATTTATCAATGAAACTATGTAACAAGAAACACGGTACTTGGATGTCGACATTCATTGTACATTAATATTAGATTACGTGGATAACATTTGATATGTTGAAATGGTCCTGGCATTGCTTATGAGTTATATTATGTGTATACTATTATGTTTTGGGTATACTATATTACATATCTGTTATTTTAACAACAGGGTTCCTTTTCTTGAATCAGCCTGATGTAGAAATCCCCCAGATCATTCGCCTGCAAATTCTATATGCCTGTTGACTCCGATAACGTGTGTTATAGAGTGTGTACGGAGTCAGCGAACCGTACACCTTTAAATGAAATACGAATCGGTTGATATGTAAAATGTTTAAATTCGTTATATTACGGAAGGTGGTTTGTTTAGGGGACTTACTGATCAAGATAGAAGAATAAGAGTTTATTAGAAGAATAAGAATTTCTTGAGAGCAAACTAAAAAAGCACGTCCCAGTTTTCGTTACATTTTGTAAGTTTTGTCTTAACATGCTACGGTATATAAAATTCTCATTATCCCGACACAGATAACGAAGTTAGAGAAAAGATCGAGCGCAAACTAACGACGAATTAGTCACTAATTAGCCGTGGCGTCCTCGGCCCTTTGCTTTGTAATATTCCACCAGATGGACGAGAACATCTCGAACATACCTCCACTAATAAAGCTTTTTACTTATTTTTAATACCAGGAATACTCGGGAAAGATTTATTTTAACAATATAAAATATGTAATGCAATACAATGTTTTACGTGAGGCGATCGTCAGTTTCGTAGCACTCAACAGCATTATGGTCATAAAAATCCTTTTCCCCGAGTTCCCTTTTATTTTTTTACTACATCTAATGAAAAGTGTTCACGGTCGATAGCAATAAAACGTCACACATCGATTGACCGTAATATGACAGCGAACATTTCATTCGAAGTTTTTTACAAATTTGGACAAGCACAGAAGTGGGTAAGGTGGAATGGTTTCATAAATAATACTATTTTTATTTTTGCATCATGTTTTTCTACGCAGGAAATTCATTTTAAACGACGAGTGGTATGGTATTCCGATGTTAAAATGTTAATTGCGATTCTAAAAGTATTAGACAATTCCTTTAAAATACGATGACCATTTTCAATTCACGGCTCCCGCAAGTGATTTTTCTCTTAGCGGTTTGTGCATAAAGAGACGATTTCTGCTTAATTAAAAGGCTTATTTCATACACCAGATGATCCCTGCGGTTTCACCCGCGGCAATAAAGAGACTCGATAAAAGTTAGCAATCAATTTATTACAAAAAAAATATAAATGAAATAAATTATATTGTGTTAAAAAGTGAATCATAACTACAAGTAATGATTCACGTTTTTGGCTATAATGACTTACATAAAGGATATATATATACTGAGGCTGGCTGTTTCGTAGGACTATTACATATTATGTTACTTTAGTTGTTTTGGCATCGCACGCCAGAATATCCCGCAGATGGGACATTATTTTATTTATAAATTGTAGTCTCTATGTTATTCTGATGTATAAGCTATATTATTGTAAAGATTCATTGAAATCCATTACGTGAAAGAGTAACAAACATTCATCTTAACAGAAACACCATAGTAGACAATAATTGTGTGGCACAGATGACAGTAGCACGTTTTTAGATAGTATGCCATTGAAAGCACATGTCGACGGTAGAGAATAGCAATAAAAGACAATTTCGAACTGACGAACACTATAACGGTTCGCAAAAAAACACAAAACACATGATAAAATTTTATTGCTGCGTTACTTGAAATCGTTTTTCCAATTCCAATAATTCTATGCGAATATTGTGAGCCTTTATTAATATAGGAATATAGAGGTAACAATCAAACTGCCATAGGATAAAGTCGAGAGAAAAACCTGTTCATTCAATGCTTATACATATTGGATTTTAAACAATAACATCATGTAATTGGTGCATATAATAATACTCCAGTTGTATCAATACCGCATACATTCCATAACCATAAGCGGACTATCAAACAAAAATATTGTTTAATGCGAACAATCTCAAACCTTTACAATATAATTCAGATTATAATGGAACTAACAACAATTTATTAATTAGTCTGTCATCTGTTAATTTGTAAATACAAACAGATCACAAGGCATGTTGAGTCATGAATTAAAAATTAATCGACAGTTGACTACCAAGGTCATACAAAGCTTAGGAAAATCCCCACGTATAAAATGGTTTTTTCTTTACCTGTTTACTTAATATGGTCTTTGGTTATGTGCTCTGTAATATAAGGTTCACAGATCTCGACGTTTTGAGAGGATGATCAGCAATCATGGTGAGTGACAGACTGCCACTTCAGTTCAGAGTCCCAAAGAGAAATCAAAGAGGAAAAAATACAATGTTTTACAAAAGAAAATACCATTACATTGAGTGAGTTTGAAATGTTAAATAGCAGAGGCTGGAAACTTTGAATCATAAAATCTGCAACAAAAAAGTGTTCTTATATTTGTAAACCGTAGATTTTTATACAATCATCACGAAGTTAATGATCAATGTGTTTTTGGGAAGAGACATTATTTCTCCTAGTGAGGATAAAAAGCTTGTTTTCATGTCGCATACATCATCAACCGCTTAAATAAATCTAGAATTACAGATATCTAACCTGTCTACGAGATTTCCTATACTCATAACCGAATAATATGTATCAATGAAAGTTTCAAATCTGTATCAAAACTCATTCTTGTAATCCTTTATAGAACAATTTAAACTGTTCTTGTAGTGGCTTAATCGATGCTACAGTAAATGTTTTATTTAGTGAATTGGGGCAATTTATAAAGTAAACAAGTTCACAGTGTTTAATTTATGAACTTTTGAATGCGACAGTTATAAATAATAGGAACCACTGTATGCAACATACAGTATGACCACAGCTTGTGGTCGATGTCGAGTGCGACCTGACTGTTTAAATGTAAATCTACAAATTTATTCTCCACATAAAACAAGAATAATTCATAATTATATTTGATTTTCATATAAATAATACGATTTTATACCCAATATATGTATATATGTGTAAGCTGTATTGTAAAATGTATAATCAATGATATAAATGTATAATTGCTCGTATTACTAGAGCTTGACCAACCGTTCTCCGAAATTGTGTAGCCGGTGTATATTTAATTTTATAATATCAGCAGTGCATGAGTAATCGGCGATTAACAGTATGAACAATTAAAATTCTGGCCGTTTTATGAAATACTCATCCAAAAGCGTTGAAACCGTTAAATAGTTAATTATTCACTATTATTGCCGCTAATGACGTCATCCTATCTAGTCCATCCTAGTTTTTTATTCAGTAATTGATTCCAAATCACTATGGCACGATTGTGTACCAAGTCCAAATGGTAATACTTTATTATGAAATGTGTTTGGTATTAATAACGTTGCGCCATACGTCCATTTTACGGCAGACTTCTATGTTTGGTAGCTAAATTCGATACGACTGACTGACCGATAATATTACCACTGTCCTTTAATTAAATGGAATTAAAAAGCAAAATAGTGGGACGGCCACAACCCACATGAGGTTCGCCAGGAGGTACTGCATCCTCAAATAATTCAAAGCCGCGGTGATCATTAAAACGAATACTTTTATAAATAATTTCATAAAAAGGCCTTCCCAATAAAAAAATAATAATTTCATTCGTTTTATTCACTTTTAACTTGCACGACCTGCACTTTTTGAAAAAAGGCTTTTTAAAAAAATTCTATAAAACGGGAACATCCCATGCACTCATCCAAGTTTATGAACGCCATGTTGTTGTAATCACGATTTCCAAATGCAATGAGCAATTGACCTCATTAAAATAATTGAAAAAAATTCAGCTTTTCACTGTAAAGCTTTTGTTTTTAAATGTGCATTTATATCACAATATTGTATTTGGATATATAAATATTTCTCGAGATATAATTATTTCATATTGTTACACCTTATCAATAGCAGACATGTTTAATAATATTATTGGTTTGTATCGATAAGGTCGAATAGTAGTTCTCGTGTTTGAGATTGTAAACAAATGGAGAGACATTGTGTAAGTTAGTTTCCTTATTTTTTATATTACATAAGTAATAATTAAGTATACAAAATACAAATGAATCGCCCCTGGAACACTGAAGCTCTAGTCTCTTAACTGCTCTCTTTCATAGACGAAATGTAATAAACTCCCATTACATATATAGTATACAAAAACTAAAATCGCTATCATGGGTCAAAAAGAAATAAGGCGTATGAAGGCTATGTATACAGGCATAGAGCACAAATATCTCAGCTAAAAAGCACACCGTTGACACATGCGTAAGAAAGTAAACTACTGTAGGCACTTTAAAATATATTTGACAACATGTAATGCTAAGGAGAACATGGCCTTGAGTGGGATGAACACGAAATCCCAAGATATTTTTTCTAAATGGGGATAAAGGAAAAATGTGTCAATGTCGGACGTGTGTTCATTCTCAAGCTTTCATACACAAATAAAATGATAAGCCTTAGATATATTGATTTAAAAGATATTATTATTCATAACGTATCATTATTGTGTACACTTTGCTTAGGGCAGATATAATTTGTTGTTTACTGCATTAGGACAACGGGAAATAAAAGATTCCCCTCCAATCTGCAAACATAATTTATACACTTTCTTCGAGTCATTTTAAATATTGGAATGTAATATTGCCAATAGATATAATCGATTTGCTTTTACAAAAGAATTGAATCGAGTTAGGGTTGTCATTAGAGCTCGGTACGCCTTGCAAAACGGAACAAACAATAATCAATTTCATCTCTCAATGAACCCTTCCTTTCCTTCCTTTCTGGAAAGATTTATTTTAAAGATTTGGAGTAATTGGTTTCCTTGTTTCGTATAAATAATTAAAGATGTCTTGTAAAGCGTTCCACCATGATCCTGTTAAATGCTCCCTTTATTTACTCCAACTTAATTGAGTGCGTACCTTCTTCTGTCAAAGCTTTCCAATATAAAAACTATGAAATTCTAAATTTCTAAGTCCGGCGCATGCCTACAAAAATGTCTCATAAATTTATCATTATTTACTTTAACAGACCTGATAATGTATGACCTATGTATGCCTAACGTCGGAATTCTCTTTTAATTACATTTTATTTGCATTGCTCTAATCAACGACATATAAGCAAATGGCTATGAGAACGGACACTCTGTCAGTGCTGTAAGTGGAGTGGCAGGATGTTGGCGGCTCGGGGATTTATTGTGCTTGTGTCTCTTGTCACGGCTTTCTGTGAAGAAGGTATGAAATATATCCTCTTATGTTATTTAGATAATATTAAATGATTTACTATGTCATTATAGTATTTTTTACGTGCGCAGTACTTTTATCTATATAATTTGATTCCATATCTATAAACAAATGCAATTCTTACCTTATTATGTATAGTAGGTATGGTTTAGAATAATAAACTAGTTGTGTCTATTAAATTTTCGTGTAGTTAGCCACGGCTTGTGAAAATAAACGTATATATATTTTATATACTCAAGTTACATAAAACAATATAGTAATACAATAGCAATACATAGCTGGTGACAAATAAGATGCTATGCTATGGTAAAGCTCCATTTATCAGCAAGGTGTATTGTGTATGACATTACTGAATTGCTATTTTCCCCATGCGACGGAGTTGGGCCTTGGATAGCCATGTTGTGAACAAATCAAAGACTCGTAACTCTAACATCATTCCGTTTTTGCGGGTAGCGTTCAAAATTCAGTTCCATTGTTTATAACAATCACAATAACATTATCTTAGAAATATCTCTTTTGAGACATTCAAATCTTTGTTTGATTCTGAAAACAGTCCTTTGAACCTGTAATTTCATATTGAACAGTAATAAAGGTATCATGATATCAGAGTTTTGAGAAATAATTAATATTATAAAATGTTCACATTCTTTACACGTTAAATCTGAACAAATTTTTAATAAAATATCAACGTTTGTTCGATCAATTACTAAATTGTTGACCAATGATGATGGATTAGGGTCCTGTCCGATGTTCAAAAATTTTGCGTAATTGCTAAAAGATTATACATTTTTAGTAAACTTATAAACTCCCAATGGAGTGTTTCTGCTAACTTAATTTTACTCCCAGTCACCAGTGAGTTCTAAACTAAACAGTTTTAATAAAACCAGAGTGAATTTAAAATCTTATTTATGTAAATTTAAACACTAACGGAGGTGGTAGAAGCTGACCCTTCTTGTATATAGTTTAACTTTTACATATATTTAACACTTAGCTTAAATATAGCCGCACATGAATAGAACTATGCAATCTCGTACAAGAAACCCTTCATCAATACTAACTAATAATGTGTCAAAACTATTAAAACATATTTATTCCGCAGATATGAAAAATTTTAGAGCACATAATATGTGTTTATCTTTTGCGGATATGTTTGTGAATACAATACAGTTATATCAACCATCGTTTGAGATATATTTATTTAAATCGATGTAATATTCGTGGCTGTGCAGAAAAACTTCGCACGAGTCAAAGTACGCAATTGATACATTTGATTCTCAATGAACCTAAATTGACTGTTAAACATGGTCAATTTAAATTTACAGTCGTTGACCTCACTACTTATTTTTCGTCTTACATATAAATTACAAGTACGCCTTATTATAGATATTATGCCGCTACGATAACATTTTTAACAGAGCTCTTGATTTGGAAAAACATTTTTTCACATAAATCAGTTCAGTCTAATCTCAGGAATTCATAAGACCTACTATTTCTTTAATAAAGTAGGGCTGCCAGTCTACAATTCCGTATATAAAAATAGCTTGAATTCTTTGAAATGAGGTCTTATGTAACTGATATATGAAATACTGGTTGCCTTGAGTTTATTAAATGTATTCTACATAATTAAGGGAATTCCTCATAACAAAACGATTTTATTTAAATCCTCGTTTTTGTGGAACTTAAAGATATATCTAGGCAAAAATATATAGACTCAAGTAAGCGGCTGTATAGCCTTTGTTCAAAATTAATGTAACTAATGTAAAAACAACTAAGTTACGATGACTACTCGCATGTCAAGTGACGCATGTTTTCAGCTGTCACTAAATTTTACAAATGTTTTTTTGGCAACCCTAAAACGGTATTGTAATGCTAATAGATTGAATAGAGTTTATCTCTAACTTCAGTATAAAAAGGTTCTCTGAGCTTCTAATTTTGCTAGCCTCGTTCTTGGTCAGTCGACAATTACTATCAAAATTCGTCTCATAAGCAAGATACTAAGCAACGTATTTGTCATAAGATAAAAAACACGTAATACGTCAGAATCGTCAATAGTTCGTCCCAAATAATGGTTTAACCATTTACGCGTAAATATAGTCTGTGGATGTGGAACCACAACCAAACCAAAAAAAACAAAAAATAACAGTCCCAAATTAATTTATGTAACTTGATTAAATCGAATATTTATAATGTGAACCGCAAATTCACACGTCAAGTATTTATTTACTTGATGGAAACAAAAAGATTTATTATGATCGTCATCATTCACATCATCGTTGTTTAAATAATTTAATTTAATCTTGTCAAATTCAATTTTAAATCTGAAATCTGTCTAAGTGCTCAATTTCGTTCGAAAAATAACAGAATACGATTTTAATATTACATTCACTCAATGTAATATTATTCTATCTATTTTAATACAGACACTTTACTGTGTGGAAAATAGCACACGATCACCACAGATTATCAAATTTATTATTCTCTTAAAGCCTTCGGAAAATACGAATTGCAAGCCTGGGCACAAGCGTTCAGTTTGCGTATTGTTTCCTGATCAGGAACATAGACTCTGTAGTCTAAATTCTCCGGCAACATACAAAAAGTTCTACAAGGCGCGCGAAACATTCTGGCGTTCGTACGATTGACAGGTAATAAAAATTGAAAAAACTTAATAAGGTACATGCAGGTCTTGCATATACTTTAACTGGACGCAAATATACATAGCATATTTTTTTATTAATAAAGTGTGTCACTAAACATAGTTAGATGTTTCATGTTCTTTGTGCAGGATTTGCAATTTATCTAAAAAATATCTAAAACCCATTGATATAGCCGTCTCAAAGAGAAAGCGTTCTCTGCAAGTTATCAGTGGATGACCTTGAATTGCACTTCGAAAACAAAACTACAGGAAGATTATCTTGTGAGAACCCATTTTGAGGGTTCAAACAAACAAGTCAAGAAGAAAACTAAGATCATAGAAACTCTCAAAGCTTAAAACGAGAAGCTTTGTTCTCAAGCCTCAGATGTTTACCTTATACTGAATCGAATTGAACAGCCGTCTAGGTCTTGTAATATTGAAATTCAGTTCGTACCTTAGAACAAAGACAATAATCTATTGTAGTGATATACTATACCTTCTGTAGAAACCTTAAAGAGTGTTAATCTGTGGGACAACTTTCATTCTGGTCTTCTTAGTATAGAACAATGTAAAGAAATATGTGGCATCCGCATTGTGCTAAAAGAGAGACACAGAATGTAAATAAAACAAAGCCAACACATTAATAATTAAATTGTTAAACGCGATAAATAATAATTAGACGTCTTAATTAACAATTTCTCCTTTAATCCAAGAGAAATAGAATACGCCTATTATGAAGCAAATATCCTTCCGGTTTGTGTAGTGAGTCCTTAATTAATTGTTCAAAGGAAAAAGTTGTGACATACCGAACGAAATATGCTGGGATTCGAAAGTTCCAAAAGGTGAAGAGGAAATTAGTGAAATATTTTCAATGTGCGGGCAATGTGTGAGGAAAAGTCCACTTAAATGATATTATCGGATACAAAAATATTCCAAATAATTTTCTCAAGAATTGCCTGTAATTGCTTGAATGGTGATGGAAATGTGGTGTCGACTTAACGTCTCGTATATATTCACCGTCATTAAGCATTGATATACATAGAACCTGGAACAAATAAGTCTCTGATGATGATGAATCGCTCAGGCCTCTGTTAAAGGCCACGAGATACACCCGATACACTCAGTTTTTAGCAAACATTGGCTTTAATTGTACTACAAGTTATTCAAAATATTTGAAAGGGTCATCCACACAATATTGCCCTAATGCAAGCCAAACATCATTGTAATTGTAGTCGTTACATTTTTTTTTATTTTCAGAAGCCTTCCTCACGCCTTGCGACATCACGGACACAGAATGCCTACGAAAGTCGACGCAGAAGTTTCTCGCGAAGACTGCGAACGGTGTGCCCGAATACGATATTAGGGCTATTGACCCCATGAAGGTATCTTCGGTAGACTATTTGTTGAGTGAGGAATATGGTGTGTGGAATCACTTGGCGAACTTGACTATACATGGTTTGAAAAATCAAGATTTGTCGAAATTCAGGCAAGTTCATTTTATCTATTACACAGTGTCTCTCGAAATAGGATATGTCTGCAATGTCTATACGAAATATGGAATCCTGATTTCATTATTCCTTTCACCCGTCGAAGGTACATTTTAAATATGATAATAAGGGTTCGAAAAGTTTGTCTAAGCCGCTTTTGTAATGCTAACAAAATAATGTACGGTAAATTTTTCCTTTGAATGTTTCAAACGATTTCTTTGTGTACAACATACTGTAGCCAGTCATATTTCCAAAAAGATGTCCTTTTCTTATATATATATTATATTATATTTCTTAAATTTAGTGAGCATCAAAATTAGTAAATGCATTTGTGCTATTAATATTCAACAGGCGCAAAACATTCAATTTAGAATTAAAATATTTGACTAGCGTTATCCTACAAATAAAATGTTCCCTAATCGTTGAAATTAATTAAACTGCATTCCACACAAATTAGTTAATTTGTAATAAATTTAACAATTCACTTCGCATGTTAAAACACCCAGAGCACAACCAACATTTATGCTCATGACACAAAAGTAAACCATACCGGGACCCTGCCAGACATGACTTGATAAATTTAAAGACTTTTTAGCAAATCTTGATTCAACTATGGTTGTGTATGCACTAATTACAGCTTAGATACGAAAACAAAGGCCGTGGAATTGCAAACAAAAGTAGAGCTGAGCATTTCTGGAGACATCACGGTGGAAGTGAAGAAGCGCGGGAAATCATTTTCGGGCTCGATTTTAATTAGAGGGAGTGAGTATAAATTTTCTTAACGATGCCATTAAAGTGACCCTTTAATTGGAAATGCTATTTGAGACTAGTGAGATAGGAGGTCACACGTCACCAGGTTAAAGAATTTATAGTTGTCAAACTGGATTTTAAGTAATTCATATATAACATGATTAGTGGCATGTTTTGATATATTCATCTAGATCTGATCTATGTTTAATGTAACGGCATTTTTTTTAACAAACAAAAATTTCAATTTTTTAATTTTCTTTTCTGTCCTATTTGTTTACATGTAATGATCTTCTAATTTATTAGGATTCATTTATAGGCCCATCGTTTAGGCTTTGTTTCGTCGAATTGTGATATCGTAATCGAACGTTACCGGGAATTAAAGACAATGTATCCTATTTAGAGGCGCCTTACATATCTCGCTATTACTGAACAAAGGTAATTTTGGCTGTGTTTAGTGTTCACTTGATAATACATATTGTTTTGAATTTTAAAACAAAGAACGTTTAGAGTTTTCTCCAATTATTGGTGACTTCAGTATAGTATGTATATAAAACACTAGTAAGTACCGAAGTCTTCTGCAAGTATTTATGGCAAGGTATTACCTACTAATCCGATCTATTTATATAATTCTTTCGTAGTATTATTATCCCCTCAATAATAAAAACCCGACAAATGCGAGGCAAACTCGCGCCAAACTAGAACTAAGGATTCTTGATTTCTTGTTCTAACGGCAACAGAAATAATAAACTGTCAATTACCTATCACAGTTGAGATAAGTGTCAGTAATAAGGTTCTCGTTTGGGCACGGAGCGCTAAAAAACCAATAAAGAAGTAAATGGATTATGTAATGAATCCTTCAGGTGCATTGGGCACGGCCAACTACAATTATGATTTCAAAACCGACTCCAACGGAGTGACGCACTTCGAAGTGAGTCCCGAGACCATCAGCTGTCATCCCGTGGGTGACGTCACCATTCAACTAAGCCCCAAGCTACTGGAAGCTCTAAAAGCAGGTAAACCTTCAAATAATGTATTATTTCAATTTGTGTCAGTGACCAATTGCCCGTTCAGTCGTTTCCTAATCGAATTAGCCGGACACACAAAAACTAATATTCGTTTATTAATAAATAATTATGGTAACAGCGTTTGCACAAATTCCCAAGTTTCCAGCTAGATCGTAACTACTAATAAGTATACCGATTTTGCTGCACTACTAAAATGGCATCAATTTTGTCCGTAACAAAGCGACGTGCATCTTTGATATCAAAATGTCAAAATTGGAAACTAAATTTGCGCTACTTCCACAGATACTGCATTAGGTCTATCATGAGATTCATTCATGTTAGCTGAACTAATGAAAATCATACATTTTCCTAATTTGAATTTGGAATTGTCTTCATTAAAATACAAACTTTTAAATTATACCAAAACCAGCTAGATAAAAATAGTATAGCCAAACAGATTCTCGAAAGACTTAACCCAACTAATTATATATATATACATATAATAATTGATTTAGTAGGTAAATCGGTTGTCTTGACAAATTAACTAGTGAGGACATGCACGTCAGTTGGCTGCGAAAGGTATTCAACGCTTTTGTATGAAATAAGGTGATTTATAATTTGAATTCTAAACAATATTAAATTGCAACTTTTCATTATGTGTGTGAAGGGTAGATATTTAGAACCAGTTCGTAAATGTCGAAATTCTCTAAAAATGCAAACACTATTAAATTAAAATCCAACATAAATTATCGATTGATTTCAGATCCGGATATTCAACCAGAAAGACAAAAGATAAAATCAGTGTCCGCAGACAAGGGCAATGGCCTGCTTTGCGCGATCGTAGAGAAGGCCTATGTGACGGTGGTACACAACATTCGGGCCTCGGCTAAGATACTGCCGAAGGACGCCTTCTTGAAAGGCGTGTGAATTTCTCTGAAACATCTTACTATGCTAGTGTATTTAATAAATCCATTGCTACAATAAAACCTACTCGTTTCATTATAATTATCAAATTGGACGCGAATAAGCAATTCAAAGCTGGTTTTTGAGAACTTCAAAAGTTCATCTCGATGCCTAGTCGGTCTACCCGTTTGCCCCCTATTTTATAAACACAAATTCTAATTTGAATAAGACCGTACAAATGCGTGAGAAGACTTGGCAAGAAATATTAATTAGTGTTATGCTTAAAATTGGTAAAAGATATCTGGGTAAGTTAATTAAAACATGCTTTATAATATTTATTAATTCACACAAATTCGCAAAACAATGTACTTCTCAGTTCCATTAGTAAATATTTTCCGTGAGTAATTAATTGCAGAATCTTGTATCCGGTCAAAGCGGTATTTAACAGAAATACATAAAAATAATTGGACATGCTTTTGTGAGACAAGCTTAGTAATATTATTTAAATAATCATTTATTTACATACGCACACGTTGTAAGCTCGATAAGCTTTTTGACCGAAGTCATTGACTGCTATGGGGCTTATTTCGCAACTAATCGATACATTATGTACTTAATTATCATAATATGATATACATATTTATAACTTCAGTATTATAATATTTGTTAACTTGATTCCAAGGAAAGGAAACCGAAGCTATGGAGAAAATAGATCATGAAATTATTAGTTAAGATTAGTAGTTATTATTTTAAATATTAGTTTTAATATGAAGTAAAGTAATTCAACCAGATATTACTTAATATAGTATATACTCCAGATGATACAGATACAACAAATCTTTTTTCAAAGAAATATTTACACTTTTTTAAGTGTTGAACAATAATTAGAAATGTGAACTTTGTCGGAGAATAGCCTCCCAAGCAGGCAAATGATAAATTTGCGGAAAAAAAAATTGTGAGAGGCTAAGTGCCTAAAGCACTGAGATTGTCTTTCATGAAATTGCAGCTTTGAATTCGGTATATCAACGAAATAACTCAAAAGGTCAACAGCACATCAGTCACTGATATTTATGGCATATGCGCCTCGTACCTTTTTATAAAACTGCATTAAAAAAATGTACAAACGTTTATTCTAACATTTGATGCACCAATAAATTCTAAGGATGCTCCGAATCTGGCAATATATTGCAATATTAGTGACCTAGTTTCTCCCATCTGTAGGATGCTTTATGTCACTCCATCTAGACGATGAAAGTGTTTATTTGTCTAATTTGTGGTGCTATGTTTGATTGATTGTGGAATCCATTAATTTTATTGGCAACACTGTAATTAGGATTTATTGCAGATATAGTGTTTTATTAAGGCCTTATTATCACTTCATATATATTTATTGCCGTTAATACCAATAATAAAATACTCTTTTGGTGTCTCATTAGGTTTAAATGTCAATTTTTGATATACCTACAGCCAACAAATACCTGCTGAAGTCATAAAAATAAAGAAAGGAAGAATTTGAGGAAAGCTCTACGTGTAGGTTTTTGTAAAACATAAAAAATGCCGGTATTCCTGAAGAAGAGAGTTCAACTTACATTTAACGTAAGAATTGCAAATAATGTACAATTTGGATGAATCACCTATGTTTATTGCTATCTATCTATAGATATCGCAATTTAACTCCAATTAGTGGATTTGGTTTTGAGAGCTGTGCAAAAAATATTGGTGCATTGAAGTAACCTCGCGTACGAAATTTGATCATAGTAAATTTATTTAAAACGCATAAATAGACATTAATTTTTATTACTTTTAATATTGAGTTGTAAATGAAGAAGCTGCCGCCTCTTAGATTTATTACCTAATTAAAATTAGCATAAAATTCGTTCCATATTCATTAAACTTCACGGAATAAGGTTCGATGCTGTTTTTATTTATTTACATTCAAGATGATTAAATTTTTATTTTGGTGTATCCATATTCCATCCAATTCTCTTTCATAGGGCTCTCGCTATTACTCAACGATTAGAACAGAGATATCGTAACATACATCTATAAAAAATAAATATATTCAATAAATAATCAATACTTGTTTATGGATTACTCGTTTTATTTTGTAATTGATTTTAGGTATAAGTATTACACATACACCTCTGTCTCTTGTCAGTATTTTTTATACTATATATCTTTAATAATTAAAACATTCTGTGACTCTATTATAGGTGGGTAAAAGAATACCTTAAACCCTTATTTTATTGCCACAATTGCAGCGTCTCGACTGAAAATGTTTTATGTAAGAGGTCATTTTCACCTAAAAGGGAGTTAAAAAAATAGAATGTGTTTAAATTTGTTGAATTAACAGGCGTTGTGACGAATTAACAGGCGAATTTATTTCTCGAAATTGATAAACAGAGATGCATATATCGAGGAGATTGAGATAAAAATGACAAGCGCACGTATAATTATCTATTACGAATTCAAGTTTCTGAGATTAAAATAACTGTAAAAGCAATATCATAGATTAAAAAACTTAGAGCCGGAAACGTAAATTACAACTTTTTGGACTTGCGAAATACCAGTCTTACCAAATTTACACAAAATGTCCATTTATGGCAAAAACCCGAAAACTGGTACATATACAAATCCTTTAAGCTATGTATATACATCAAAAATCCAAACAAATTTGACACATAATCAAATTATAATTATTTTGAATTGTAATTCTTTACCACATAAATTCCTTTGCATACTTATTGGCTCTTTTCTTTAGTTTTCCTTTTGATTTGATAATATTTCAAAATTACAAATACGACCTAATCATTTTAGAGTAATGCAACAACGTAGTAATTTAATGAATTATATTTGTATTAATTTAAATATATTATTTCGTAAGAGTTCATTATTTTTAGCAATTATTACAGTATTTATGGAGCCTTGACCAAAATGAAAGTGACCACATTTTATGTATTCATACCTAATTATTATAAAGTGGAATCATTTCATTGAAGTTGTTTTTTATATTTCATACTAAATATAACTGGGCCTGAGCATATCTGTAATACCGAGGTAGATTCTCAGCGAAACAGATTTTGGGTTATATTAGACAGCGATTGCCGCAGAAAATAAATAAGAATTACGTGTTCCAAACTATAGTTTATTCCTTAAAGGATAGTTTAAAATCCTTTAGATTAAAAGCAATTTAATTTGCATAACTGCAGTTGGATTTTATTTCACAGGGACGCCGTAATGAGATAACAAAGATACGACGTAATTATATTTTTATAAGATATTATGCTCACTGTATATAATTTACACAGAGAGATGGAGAACTTGTATACGCTGTAAAACATAATTATTTATATAGTTATTTTTTTTATTTTGTGTAATGTACACTAGTTTATTTTTCTTCAATCGGTGATGTCGAAAAGAGTTAGCGTTGTAGACAGACAGACGGATAGACGGATATATGTTTATAGTTATAATATTAAAATTCATTACGTAAAATCTACATAACTAAAAGTAACTGAAAATTCTGTTCGCACCACCTTAATGCCTGAAAATATTCCGCAAGGCTTCCTTTTGGCTCCCAAAGGAGCTCTTGGTCTTGGTCTAAGACGATGATCAGTCTACGGCTGACCCACAGAACCATTTGATATCAAAATTAAAAAAAAAAAATAATAAACTCTTCAATGTTTAATAATACAACTTCAGAATATTGTAGGTATGTAAGCCTGTCGTACTTCGTCCATCCAAAATTGTAACCAAAAATAGTGTAGAAACAATACTTTGAATTAATTAAGCTGGAATATTTAATATCAAATATACAAACAAAGCTTTAATTTTGGCGGATTGATGAAATCAGATTTAATAAATAAATGTAAGTAACGGAATGCGTCACTGCGGTGTTTTAAAAAAATAAAGCCAGTATATAAAAGTGTTGCGATCAAGCAGACCGTTTTCTCGAAGTTGGAGTGGCGTGTTTAAGATGTTCAAACGTACCAGTGTGGTTTCCGTCTTGTTTTCAATTTGTGTTTGTTATGGACAACTGCCTAATTTCAGGAATTATGAATATACAGGTAATGAGTAATTTGTAAAATTAACGTCCATAGAATAACATTATAGTAAAACAATTTACTTGCTATACTCCGCGACAAAATGAACGCTGTTCGTAGTAGCAATATTCTGAAGATACTCCGGTGTCAGGACGACACGAGCGTCGAGTGTATAAGGGTTTTTCTCGCGCAGTATATCCAGTTAATTGGTCTATTAGAATGTTATATTAACAATAACTTTATGTACCTAGTATGGTATACACAAGACTTCCCTTTTATAATTTTACGTATCGTAGGGTTTAGAAACCCACCGAGGCTATGTTTAAGCAATGGCTTATAGAGGTAAAGCTACAAGGATCTTTTAAATTATACTGTTGTCTTTCCTGTTTTTATATAATCGACACCAAAATTACACTCTTACTTGAAGTCCTTAGCAAATTTGTATTAATTTTTTATATCGATATGAAAGTGATTCTATAGGGCTAATATTATGAATGTGGCTAATAAAAAGTGATTAAAGCCGAATCGCTTGTCCTACATAAAAGGCATACGCATCGCAAACTTCCCCTGGAATTGTATAGCTCGGGTTTTTTGAATTCAATTTAAATGGCCATTCAATTTAGTAAATTGATATTTGATCAATAATAACTTTTATTTAATAACTATATTAGAATTTAGGTAAGTAGAAATATTGATCCATTGAAAATCTTGAACTATTGTCACTATGTTAACAACATATTGACAATAGTTCAAGCACCTTGACCACTCCCAAAATTTCTATACCTACCTTTTGCCTAATTGTAATAAAATGCCAAACAAGTCTTAATAGGCTTTTAAATCAAAACCATCTACTAAGTAGTTTAACATTTATAGGCACACAAATATTATTTTCTCTCAAATCGAACCTTGTAGCTGTATTAATTCGTAAAAGTTGTATTAAACGACCTCATTACATAATTTAAAATATATTTCCTTACCAACAAAATATAATAAATCTAAGCAAATCTAGTGTTGTATCCCTTAAGCAAAAACAGCATAACTTTAGCTTGTGTCCTTGGTACAGCAGTGGCTAAAATATAAAACAATGTAATTTTTCCTTTACATAATATTTACAAACGAAGAATACAATTAAGATGCTGGAGAGAGTGTCAGGTTCTTATTTTTTTTATTTATTACAAATGTCTTAATAGCAAACATAGGTAGCTGTTTGTTGAATGGGCATAATTTAGTAATTGAGGAAATCACAGTCGTATGAATCAATCAGTACATTCATTATATCTGCTGTTATCAAATATTGCCTTTCGGCATAATTTCCTCTCAGATAATTAGTTATTGATGAGTAAGACGCAGTGTACAACCATATCAAACTCTCTCGAAAAATTTATAATATGTTGATATCTGAATCTGATTTTATATTAAGCCAATACTTAATATTAATTAATGGTGCTTAAACAATTTGAAGAATATCGTCCCATTCATTAGTAATGGCGGGTAAAATGCGACGAAATTATATTTTCTGGCTAACTTTCTCGTCTATTTTGTACTTAAGTGTGACCATAATTGAATTGTATTATTTATGAAAATTAGTTTCGATTTGATCACTATCCAGGCTAATGGCGATGATGTCATGCAAGAATTACATTTTTCAGGTACAACACAGCCGCCATTGCCGTTCCCGGCGTGTCGTGCTGACAATATAGACTGCCTTCGACGGGGACTGCGAACTTTCTTTTTCCTGATGGATTCCGGTCATTTGGGTATGAGCCCTGTTGACCCCATCATATTAAATAGCGTGACAGTCGCTGTACCCGCTGAACAAATGTCATTTCTGCTGAGAAGGGTTAACGTCACAGGCGCTAGGTGGACTAGGCTCGCGGACAGGAAGTAGGACATATTTGTAGTATTGAATTACAAGTATTGGAACTACGCGATGTAAAATCTGATTCTAAATTTCGTTAAGTTTCTTATCGGGGATGTAACTCAGTGGTAGAGTGTCTGCTTCGCATGCTGAAAGTCCTGGGTTCAAATCCCAGCATCTCCACAACTTTTTATGATTCGTTTTAAATTTTTAAATAAATTCATATATTTTAAGGCATCTAATTATATTATCATTTTTTTTAATTAATTTTTTTTTAAATATATATACGTACATTGTACAATAATAACATCTTATACGTTCTCATATTTCAGGTTCCACTTTAATATCGGGAAAAACAGTGTACTTTTTAAAAGCAACTTGCATGTAGTCGGAGAAATTACCATGTCTCTTGCTGGACGAACGGATCCCCACGTTTCGCTTCTAACAATGGACCTGAGTGAGTAATTGAGAAGTTAAACCTGTTTCAAAACAATTAATAAACACGTAAACGTATAGATTTATAGCTAAGACTAATTACGGCAAGTTGCATCTGTTTAAAGTACATGGTAATTTGCCAATAAATGTTGTTAATCAATAATGATAAATCATAGCTAAAAATTAGGCATAGCTAAGTCAGCAGGTAATACAAGATTAATGTGTGTATATTTTTTACAGTGTAAGAGCATATTTAAACATGACTTAATTTCTTTAAATTATAAGTGAAGTATTGCAATGAGTTTCATACTATAATAACCTAGAGGCACTAGAGTGCGCAAGTACTCAATCACTATACCAGACTGCCAATTAATCAAGTCTATTAATAAGCCTTATTACCTGTATGCTACTATTTAAAATATTCAAGAAGATATAATAACTGTCCAAGAAAACATATAACTCACAAACAAAAAAACTTTTACAGTAGTTATTTCATCGTAAATACTGACATCTAGTGACTCTAGTGCGCGGTATATTTCTGGGATATTAAGTGAACATAGATAATATACTTAGACAGACTGGACTCCGCTTTTGTTCAGTTATTTTTAAATCCCACCTATAGATGGCGTATTTTTGACTACGCCACTACTTACTACTTATAAGTTAAAATTTATAAATTTGTCAAGTCACCATGTGACATGTCCATTTGACCATTTCATAATTGCATGCGAAGCGCATAAGCAAGTTTTATTTACTTTTTTATGTCTAACGTATGCCGTCAATCTTTTAAAAGACTATAAAATTTAAGCTAGGATGGAATAATTATTTTCGTTATAATCACGTAACTTATACCTAACATATTTCATTGATTCAGAACAAAAAATTAAACTAGGCTTTGAGAGATACGATTTTAGTAAATTTATCACGTATTATTGATTAACATTATTCTTTAAAATCTCAAATATTTTTTTCTTTTCTCCTTATTAGTTTTTATTATTCCACAAAACTTATTCACACCCAAGTTTTAAGAGACCAATCGACGAATTTTTTTACTCATTAACATTAATTTAAAATATAAAATAGGCAATAATTCATTATATAATTTCAAGTTGATTTTTTAGGGCCGTTAAATACTTTCTTCTTACTTCTCTTCTACTTCTTTAAATACTTTCTTTTCCATCTATTTGATATGAGTGACTAGGTATACAATGGTCAATGACTCAAAAATTGTAAGATCAGTCAGCAGTGTCCTCACATCCTTGAGGCAGAAGTTTGTCCTGTAAAAAACAAATAAAATTATGTGTAGGGCAATATGCTTTTATTAGTAAATTGCAAATTGTATTGTGTAAAATAGTAGATGCTTATAAATAAAGGAATTTACTGGATAAGAAACGCGTTGCTTCCGATACTGGTTGAAAATTTGTGTATCATTTTTTAATTTTAGGCCAAATCCTTTTCTATGTGGGCTGCTACTTAATAACTGGATTTCACCTCATAGTATCTAATGTATTGGGGTAGCAGTTATCCAGTGTTCTTAGAACCATCTGAATCTAGTAGGCCTGCGCGCGAGCGTAGTATATTCATTGCCACTCAACTTTTGGCAGTCTCATGAACTAAGTTTTTTATTTAAATATTTTCAGACGATATTGAAACCAACATAACATATTCGTGGACAGGGCAACGAGGATATGATACTGAGGACTACATATTAATTGGCCAAGAAAGGATAGCCGTGAGAAACTCAAGAACTCCCACTTTCTTTCTACAACCAAGTAAGTTTTAATATTCTAAAGATTGAACTTATTAAACTATATTTACTGCATTGAATTTTGTTTTGAAATAAAATATGTAACTGAATCATATCAGATAGAATAAAAGGAATAGAAATAAAGAATGTTATCTGTTACAGGAGACACTGAAGATGCATACATGATTGAACGGGTATTGTCAGCTAAAAGTTCTGTATTAGAATTTTTAGGGAGTGAAGTGACTGTAGCATTGATGCATACAATTGTTGATAATTTTAGATTATTTGCTAATCAAGTTCCAGTGAAAAACTATTATTTTTAAGTAATAAAACTAGTTTATAGACAATACTTTTATTTATCCACAAAAACTTCAAGGAATTTATTAATGGAGGATTAAACCTTATGAAAATGCATCACCAACTGATTCTTCAACAAATTTCTTATAAATAGCCATAAATTTTGCAACAAATGCCTCAAGATGAAAAATGGCTTTATTTCCCAGTCTCATTCGATGCTCAAACATAGCAGCATGACTAGCTACTTGACATTTCATAGCCATATCACAATTTAAAACAAGCTCTTTTAATAAGCCAGCAAATATCATATCAGGAGGTACACCATGGATAATAAGTTCATATAGTTTCTGACGAACTTCACTAAGCTTTTTTGGAGATTGTTCTGAAAGTATCATAGATGCCGTTTCTTTGATAAACAATTGCCAATCAGGTTCAGGAACTTTTTGGTCAGCTTTAAATGGATATTGTTGAACTTTACATGCTTCACACATCAATAAAGCACGCCTTAAGTTTCTATCAGAAGACTTTGAAATGCGCACTGCAAGTTCTGTGGGCAGATTTAATCCTTCTTTTTTACAAACTGCATGCAAAACACTACAAACTTCATTTTCTGTTGGTGCAGGAACACGTATTGTTAAGCAACGCGATCTTATAGCTGGAATGACGCGAGATATAGAGTTAGCAATGAGAATAAGTCGACAAGTTGCTACATATTTCTCCATGGTACGACGCAGAGCATGCTGGGCATCTTTTGTTAGATCGTCAACCTCATTTAATATTACAACTTTAAATTCGCGTTGACCAGAGGAGTCAATTTGATGTGTTTGAGCTACATTCTTTACAAGATCCATAATTACTACCCTGTCATAGATTCCTACATCGGTAGGATTAACCTCAATATGGTAATTACTACTCACAGTCATTATTTCTATTTTCTTATTTGATGGTGTAGTAAAATGCATTGTTTCCTGTCTTAGCCTTTCAACTCCAGATCCATACAACTCACGCAAAAGACACATAATTCTAGTTTTTTTCCCGGCTCCTGAAGGACCGTATACTAGAAGATGAGGAAAATCACTTTGTTGTACCAGACTTTTTAATCGTACTGCTTGGTCTTTATGATAATCTAACTTCAAGAGATCTTTCGGACGATGTTTATCCACCCAGAGACTCATTATTATAACTTTAGCTTGTTCTTCTTCTCAGTTGTAGGTTTTTATTGTTTGTGTCATCAATTACTTCATAAAAAAAACCACTAAGACCTAAATAATGAATAAGTTACTGTGAGGCGCGAAACAGTAACTTCAAATTGGATTTTGAAATACTTTACAGTTCACACTTCAAAATGTATTATTAACCGGTTTTTTTTTTAAATTATTTATTTACATAACATGGATACCAGTCGCTACGACGAATTCTTCGTTTGACAGTCGTTTGTACAATTTAACAGTTTCTTTTAGTATTGAATAAAAATATGCATTGTGTATTGATGTATGATCATGGAATTATCTCTTCCTTATAAATGCGATAAAAGATGCGGAGAGACTCTACACCTCTATGTAGGGATGCTTTGATGTGCAAACCAACATTTAGTCGAGGTCGAGACGCGACATTACTTATTTATTTATTTAATACTTATTAATTACCAAGTGATATTCAATTTTAGACAAATATATTTGTTTTGACACTGCCATCTAACTCCATATATTAATATTCTGCTGCAAAAAGTGATTCGTAAATGATACATCACTTTTTGAAATAGATAGGATATTATAATATTTGTGTGGTGTGTGATAAGTTATTCTACGATGACTATAGGCGGTTTGAACAAACAGAATTACCTATGTTTTAGTCTCACTTCTACGTCTACGACATAGACGTACAGCACAGAATGTTATAATTACAGATTGTAAGTTCTAGTCTGACTTGACTCGTAAAATTGTTAGATATCTGTAGCTAAGTCTGTACTCTGTGGATGTACGATTTTTGGGCGGGAACTCCAAATAGAGCGCGCGTGCATTTAAATTTTTTTATTTGTTTTAATTATACTTTTAGATATTTTACTTATTATATTAAAAGTAGTGACCCTTAGAAATGGAGGGTAATGAGGGGGGCGGGGATAACCCGCCCACCTCAAATAAACGTCCTCGCGTTGAGGATCGTGGAGACCCCAAGGCGGACTTTGGCGTTGGCGGTGGCGGTGAGAAATACTATAATAAAGACTATTATGTACCTTTTTACAAACCCAATTATAAAAGACTCTACCCAGAAAACTCACTTAATACAGAATTTAAAGTATTTGTGGAAACTACAAATAAAGACAGACTGGGCAACAAGAGCCCTATTTACTTAAATCAAATTTTTTCAAGCGAAATTAAAGGTGTGACGGCAATTCAAAGAGTGAATGCCAATAAAATAGCAGTAATTTTTAAACAATATAATACGGCAAATAATTTTATAAATAATTCAATGTTTCTTAAAAAGCATGAAATGAAAGCTTTCATTCCTGCTGCGCAGATAGAAAAGACAGGCATCATTAGATTTGTTCCATCAAATATTTCAAATAAAGAATTATACAGTAGATTATCATCAATATACGAAATTATTGCAGTCAGAAGATTCACAAAGAAAGTAGGTCATGAGTATGTTCCTTTACAAACTGTAAGCATTACTTTTCTATCTAATATTCTCCCGGATAATGTACAGTATGATTTATTCTCATATAGAGTTTTTGAATATATACCACCATTGCAACAATGTTTTAAATGTTTCAAATTCAACCATTCGGCTAAAATCTGTAATGGTAAACAAAAATGTTCAATTTGTGGAGGTGAGCATTTATATAAGGAATGTAATAAACCAACTGAAATATGTTGTGTAAATTGCAATGGACCTCATTTAGCTATTTCTAAAGTATGTCCCATTAAAATGAAGAAAATTATGGAAAAAAAGACTAAAATTACTTATGCAACTGCTACTTCCACAAAAAAAGTGCAAAACAATGACTTTCCCCCACTACCAACTCCAAAAACACCTGTATATAACTATGTAAATAAATCTGTAAATAAGCCTGTAAATAACTCTGTAAATAAGCCTGTATATAATTCTGTAAATAATCCTTTAAATACACATGTAGACAATGTTAATAAACAAGACATTAAAAATCAAATTGTCTCTAACAATGATGTACTTATGGCCCTTGTACAGACATTGGTGGAGCTAGGCAATAAGGGTGACAATTCACCTACTACAGTGAAAACAATTAAAGATATATTGATTAAAAATTTAAAATAATGGATCTAGGTCCTACACAGTCTAAGTTACGTATTGCTCAGTACAATATTCAAAGTGCCAATAGTAAAAAACCACTTCTTATTCAATTCTTAACACAACAAAACATTGATATATGCCTACTTAATGAAACATGGTTCAAAGATAACACATTTAAAATACCAGGTTACAATATTTATAATAAAAATTCAAACAATACACATAATGGTGTGGCAATATTAATTAAACCATACCTCAAGTACAACATTATTAACACTAGATTCCACGAGGACATCCAAACTGTTGCTCTTTCTGTATCAACAATAAGTGGCAAACTGACTGTTCTTTGTGTTTATTGTCCACCTAATAGTCGTCATATCAGATTAAATAGGTTACAGAGTATAATTAATAATCTCCCAAAACCAATATTTGTAAGTGGTGACTTTAATGCGCACCATATAGCGTTTGGTTGTTTATCCAGTAAGAGTAGAGGTCACAGCTTATTTAATATTATTAATGACTTAGATTTGTGCATTTTGAATGATGGTAGTTTTACAACTGTCACCCACCCCAGATGTAACCCTTCAGCTATTGATGTTAGCTTCATCAGTGCTAGTCTTGCATCTTTGTGTGAATGGTCTGTACATGACAATGCCATGGGAAGTTATCATTACCCTACAATAACAGAAATATCCTTAACTATTGATAAATATCACATTGCTTCACCAGTAGACAGATTTTTATATAAAAGGACAGACTGGACTAAATACAACACTCTTTCGAGAACAGTTTTCAACAATTTTATCATAAATTCTGAAGACCCTATATTAACTTACAGTGCTTTCTGCTCTTGTTTGGATACATTAAAAACTATGACAATACCTAAATTTTCTAAATCAAACAGTTTCAAAAGCAGATTGCCAGCACCCTGGTGGAATGATATTTGTGAACAAAGTGTCATTGCATCTTATAATGCTTTAAAATTATATAGAAATGTCCCATCCATAGATAATTATATTAACTATAAAAAAAAGGATGCACAGAAAAAAAGAACATTAGCTGAGCAGAAAAAAATAGGCTGGAATAATCTAACAAATACTTTCAATAGAACAACTCCCATTAATAAGATTTGGAATTTACTCAAAATGTTTAAAGGTGTTAAAACTCGCAATAAGTCATGTAGAGACGATTTCATTCCTAACTTTTTAGACAATTTAACAGATAATAGTAATTTAAGTGAGACTAGTAACCTGTATATTTATTTTAACTTAAACAATGATAATCAAAATTCTAAATTTTTACTTGAACCCTTTACATGGTCAGAATTTACAAAAAGTTTACAATCCAGACGTGATACAACACCTGGTATGGATGACTATCCTTATCTATTGATTAAAAACTTGGATGAATCGGCACAACAATTATTTCTAGATATCCTTAATCTACTTTGGTTTAACAAATATATTCCACAGGCATGGAAAACACAATGTGTAATTCCAATACTCAAACCAGACAAAGCACCAGAGCTTGCTAGCTCATATAGACCTATTTCCTTATCTTCTTGCCTTGGCAAAATTTTTGAAACAATGTTAAAAGTCCGTCTTGACTGGTATGTTGAATCGAATCACATCATTCCCAATGTCCAGTATGGCTTTAGACGAGGGCGAAGCTGTGCTGATAGTTTCATCTCTTTAATATCTGATCTGAAACATGGGAAGGAAAATAATTTAAATACTGTTTGTATATTTCTTGATGTTCAAGCTGCCTTTGACAGTATAGATCCTGGTATACTTGTGAAAGTTATGTCAGGGCTAGGAATACCAGGACAATTATGCTATTGGATATATAACTTCTTGAATGATAGGACTGTATATGTAAAATACAATAATATGCTATATGGACCAAAATCTGCCTCCAAAGGCACTATGCAAGGTGCTACCTTATCTCCTTTATTGTATAATATTTACACTAGTGAAATTTGCAAATTTATAGACAATGTAAATAATAATGTAAATATTTTACAATTTGCTGATGATATTGTTTTGTACAGTAGTAGCTATAATTTACAAGAAGCAATAGATAGTATTAATGTAGCTCTATCTCAATTGTTTTATTATTATAATGACATTTTACATTTAAAAATTAACCCGTCCAAAAGCAATGTTATGATATTCAGCAAGGATACACCAATCTATAATGTTATTTATAATGGTGAAATTATAAACAAGGTTACCAGTAAAAAATTTTTAGGAATAGTAATAGATCAGAAATTAAATTTCGAGTCACATATTAAATATATATCCAAAAATGCTTTAAGAGGTATTAACATTATGAAATGTCTGGCAGGCGTATCATGGGGTGCAGACCCCAAAGTGCTGTCTTTAATGTACAAAGCAATTGTCAGAAGTCATTTTGATTATAGCTCCTTAGCTTATTTAAATAGCTCACATGTAAATAAACTGGATATATTACAGAACAAAGCTTTGAGAATAGTGTCTGGTGCAATGTGCTCAACTCCCATAAGGGCCATGGAAGTTGAGACCAAAGTTATGCCATTAAGTTTGAGACGTCTCTTACTTGCACACAGATACTGCCTTAAATTACTATCTTCTAATAATATGAAAATAATTAAAAAAATTGCACCATATCTAGACATATCTCCTACTTCATTATTAACTGGAAAAACCATTCTTAACAAATATACACCACCCTTGTCCATAATATATCTGGAAATAAGTAATAAGTATAAAAAGACCTGTAAACAGTCCCTTTGGCCATGTTACTCTAACAGTTATCACTCAATTTCACACCCAATAAATATTATTCCAAGTACAATTAATAATAATTCTGATATGATGCAGTTTTTGTCACAAAATAGTAGATATTACACTATATATACTGACGGCAGCAAAGGGAATAACTATGTTCATGCAGCTTTTTATGATCCAAATGCTAAGTTTTCTCAAAGCTTTGTTTTGGATAGATCTTGTTCTATTTTTACTGCAGAGGCTTATGCTGTTCATCAGGCCTTACTGCAAATTAGTGTAATTAATAACTGTAAGTACTTTTTAATAATTACGGATTCTTTAAGCCTGATAGAGAGTCTAAGCAATGTTTGTATAAATTACAAAACCAACTACATCTTGTATATCATAAAAGACCTATTGTATAAATATTATCTTAAGAATGTAAATATATATTTTATGTGGGTGCCTTCACATAAAGGCATAACTGGCAACGAAAAAGCTGACAAAGCTGCATGTGAGGCTATCAACAGTATTGACGTAACAGACTCAGTATCCGTTCCTTTTACTGATTATTTTCTAAATATTAAAGAAAACATTTACACTCTGTGGACGGAAATGTGGAAGAATGATCAGGAAAACAAGGGAAGGTGGTATGGAAGTGTCCAAGATAACCTACC
Organism: Pontia daplidice; assembly: GCA_963693355.1. Taxonomy (NCBI): domain Eukaryota; kingdom Metazoa; phylum Arthropoda; class Insecta; order Lepidoptera; family Pieridae; genus Pontia; species Pontia daplidice. The sequence goes on from CAVNZL010000085.1 coordinate 372,616, forward strand.
TGTTAAACCATGGTATGACAAATTGAAAACTAGTGAAAGTCGAGATTTCATAACAACTATAAACAGATTGAGATTTGGCCATAATCTTGCTCCGTCACACCTAGCAAGACTTGGGATTATTTCAAACAATCAATGTAATCACTGTCAAGCAAGTGAAGGAACGATCCATCACATTATTTTCGATTGCCAAAGTTTCCTCCTTCAAAGACTGGTGCTGGCTAGTGAACTTAGTGTTACCAATGCGTATAAGTGTGTTTCTTCCTCCCGCCCGCCACCACTCAACGTTTTACTAAAAGATCCAACATCCTATAAGCCTATTTATAACTACATAAAAAATACAATTCAAACAATTTAACTGAAGAAGTTTTGTGCAGTGAAGTGTTGTGACTTTTGACTCCAAAGTAATGAACACTGTCCAAATAAGTTTTGACTTAAAGGTCTATGTTACCAGGTCATAAAAAAAAAAAAAAAAAAAAAAAAAAAAAAAAAAAATCTGTGGATGTACTGTGTTTATATTTATAAATATGTGTAAACTGTAGAGTGTATACTGTTCGTTGATACTGTTAAAATATAATGTACACAAATTCGACTTCAAAATAATTATTTGCCATCTTCAAATTATGTAGGCTCTTTATAATTTCTGCACAGTATTAAAATCAATATTGTGCCTTATCTGAGACCAGAAAAATATATATACTAAAAATGAACCTTTTGAACCCTGTGTTTCAACTATTTTGGTTTGTGAATTACATCTACTGTGAAGAATTTAATCTTTATGGTGATGCGGGACAGGCCTATGCATTGGTAATTAATATAGGACATCCTCCACAAAAGGTATTTATGTTTAAAAGATACTATAGTTTGTCTTTAAGGTTTGGTTGCTGTGGTGTTAGGTTTCAATTGTCTATTGATTTTATTGGTAGGTGGAAAACGAGTTGTAATTTAATAGTGTTCAGTGATGTGCGATAATGCTGTCTGCCCTAACTGTACCTATTAAATTTCTTACATTGTATAAAAGTCTTATGTACATTCATTTTAACCCTCATAATCTGTAACCTTTTTTCAGCTTCATGTTTTGGTTGATACAGGAAGTGCTACATTAGCAATTGCTGCATATGCAAGAAAAGACAGTAACATATATTTTCACCCAGAAAATTCAACAAGCTTGTATAATAGTGGGAAAGAGGTTGGTAATTCTGAAGTAATTCTCAATTTTTTTTAACCAACTTTGAAAAAAGCATTTCTCATTCCATCTTCAAGCTTTTTTATATGTTATCCACAGATGGTCACATGATGGCAGCACAAATTTGCAAATAACAAATGGGATAGAGATTTTCTTTATAAATTATACTAAATAGATTTAATTCTCCTAGTAATATATATCTAAATGATAAAAACTAAAATTGATTTTATTTTTATCATTAACTAGACTAGACTAGCCGATTTGGCAAACATTGTTTTGCCATAAATGTGATTTCTAGCAATAATTATTTTAGTTCAATAAAAATAATTATCAGATTCAAGTGTGCGGGCTTATCAGGATAAAAAAATATGCTTTATTTAGGTTAATAAATTAATGTTTATACGACATGTCTGTCTGTTTACTAAAGCAGTGCCATCTATTGATTATTTACTCAATCCAGTCGTATGAGAACATATGTCGAACAGAACATCGACATAACAGATGTCGAAAGAGAATCGACATCTGTTAGAATCTTTTGGAGTTAATAGATAATTGTGACTGTCAATTAATTATAGACAAATAACTTGCAATAAAATAAAATTGCAACTATAATTAAAGATCTAAGCTATCCTATCTCTTAAGTTGGACCAGTCTGCTCACAATGTGCCAATTTAATTTAAAATCGGATAAGTACTTTAAGAGTCCATCGCAGACAAACATCGTGACAGGTTATTTATATATATTAAGATTTAAGCTCAAACATTTATAGATATCATTGCTACAATTTTCTTAGGTTTTGCCTTCGGACATGAAGCGATTCATTGCAATATCAACTTACATGGCTTAAGAAACTTATCAAACTAATTAAAGTTTTCTGAACACTTCAGGTGCAAGCAAAGTATTCCCAAGGTTCATGGTCTGGACAGCTGGCTTCAGACTTCATACAGTTCCCATCATTGCCAAATGTGCCAGAAGTGCGCAGTGATTTGGCGCTTATTACAAAGAGTCATAAATTCTTTATGAATGGCTCAGGTTGGCAGGTATGGGGTTAGCATTAGTAGGTGTCAGTCGCCATGAGCAGCATCTGTAGGGGTAGTACTAATCGGTAGGGTCTCCTGGGGCTGGCCTACCTGCCCGTGGCGGCGTGGGGCTCGGGCGTGGCCGTGGGCTCGTGGCTGGACTTCGCGGAGTCGGCGCTGCGGCGGCCGCTGTCCTTCCAGCTGCAGCTCTGCGGCCCCACCAGCCCCTTCAACGCCACGCACTACGGCCGCTTGCAGATGCTCGGTGAGTTCATACTTCACAGTATGTGGATAGTCCACACAGATGGCGCCAAGGATACAAGTTTCTGTTTATCATTCATATCATATTATTGTTGGAAGTCGATTGCAACAATAATATGATATGAGTGACAAAATGACACTTCCCAACTTATAATAATGATGATAAATATTTGTTGTTATTCAATTATTGTTCAACATTACCTCATATTATTCCAAATTTTGTTGAAATAGCGCCATCTGTGCGAAGCTTCCCGTACTATGCTCACGATTAAATGCTAAAACTCTTACAATTGTAACAGACCTAGTTAGTTAATCGCTCTTGTCTAATTATAATTACTATAATTATGGACATTGACAAGTAATAAAAAAAATAATGTTTGATTTATTCTTCATAGGGTTATCATTTGATAAGCAGGAGAGAGAGGTAACGATAAAATTAACTACACTCTTTACTAGAAGGGAATTTTTTAAGAGGCAAATTTTTATTCGCCAATAAACGTAAAATATAAATGTAAATGTAAAGCCTATGCAGCTAATTTTAAAGGCACGATTAAATATCAAGTAAACATTATAAAGATTGAAAAATTAAAATTAGTCTTATTCCTAAATTCCGTGCACGAATTACATTAAATTATTTTTATATTCCTATAATTATTACTGACAGTATTTTGTATATGTCATAGTAGTAATTACTGATTACTGACTTATACAATTTTGTACACTTTTAGTCATGAGAATAGTTAGAGAAAGTTAGTAGAGTAGAGAAAGTTATTTCAATAAAGTAAAAACATTTATTAAACTTATTTGAATAAAGTAAATTGATTGCGACTGATTGACGCGATATTCGTGGCGGCCACCATAAACAACAAACCAACAGTTTATTCTTCAATTTATTATTTCATTATTGTTTTAAATTGGATTTGAAAATAAAATGTGAATAAATTTCAATCGATGAAAATAATTTCTCAAATTTTGACAGATCATGTTAAATTATACAACATTAGCCAGATTAAATTCGAACATTCGATGTAAATTAGTGTTTATATTGAGTGATTTAGGACATTAACAACAATTAATTAGTGACCTGAGTCAGTTTGATGTGTATATTAATTTAAAATCAAAATAATAATGCAAATCTATTCAAATAAGTGCCTTGAAAAAACTCAACTGCGGGCATGTCTTGTCAATATGCAAATTCCTGTTTCTTTGCAGTCTTTATCTCGTGCGACCTTTCGCCTTTTGTCTCGTTATTCGGTGTATTCATACCAAGTATTAGTGAACACAATACATTTCAGACGACAGAAATGCAAGTTTGGCCAGTGAATTTACATTTCGTACACCAATACTGAGGAAGCGTTGGTACGAGATCGGCGTCTTGTCCATCCGACTCTGGAACTCCAGCAGAGACACACAGGTCAACGGCTCCAGCGATGTGAGGAGCATAGATTTGGACGAGTGTCGCGAAATAAACGCCGAGAAAAGCATCGTGGACAGCGGCACTACGGGAATAAGGATGCCGGACTCCATATTCCAGCGGGTAATTGGTTTAGTGTTGAATGGTATGTATTAAACTTTTGTCCATGGCTTAAAGCGGGCGGAATGGTTTTTTGTTCGATAGGTGGTGAGTGAATTGAGAAGCTCCGCCCAGATGTCGAACATGTTGATTTTGGACGAGTTTTGGTATCACGGAGAGGTGAGTCTGATTATTTAGAAGTTTAAAGCTGTCAGTTTGTCGAATTTTTACTTACGATAATTATTACAATCCAATCATTCATGCACACTTTTCAAAGTTCAATAAATAAAGAATTAATTTACTCGAAGTCCTATAACCTGTTATTGACGCTCGTGCCAGGTGTTTTTGATATACATGTTGTAGTAAAAATGAAAATAAATATGTTTTCCAGACAGTAAATTATGTGTAATAACATTCCAATTATGCACACACGCACGATTTAAAATTGAACGAGTTATAAATATGTAAAGCATTATCTTGGTAGTGATAGTTGGTTCTTCGAATCCTGAGTTTGTCCCGGTATGTAGTAGCCGAAGACGCTTTATAGGTGGGGACTTATCACTGATATGGTGGTACGGTAAACATTTGCGTGAGCATATTCTTAAACTATTTATGCTCTGGCCACGAATTATGCTCCGTTTTTAAATGAAATTTCGCCACGGGTTGCTTATCATTTTGCCTCTTGTAGTGTTTTTTTAATTATATACTGATTAAGGGGTCCTCCTGTATGGCACCGAGCTTGAAGACAATGCTAGCGGGAAACCTCATTACTCGTACTAAGATTTGTTGCTTCGTTATGGTTTTTTCGCCCCAATATTTTTAAAAGTGATATATAGTTTATACTTTTCAAGTGTCTGGATACGAAAAAAGAAAAGTTTTTACCAGACTATTCATATTTGTATTTATGTAAGGGTATGTTTGTCAGTTGGGTCAGCCCTTGTAAGACAAGCTATAAATATTACAAGATTTTTTACCTCTCATAGTGCGTTGCCGATCTATTTGTTCCTAGGCTTATATTTTTAAGAACGGCTTCATTAATAAACAGTCTACTAGATTGTAGCTAGAATAAAATGTATAATTAAAGATAACATAAGATAAGTTATCATTTCGCAATGTAGTCTTTTTATAATTCAGCTATTAAAGTTGTAATATATATGATAATCGTATTCAAAATAGGCTGCATTCGATAGTTTCGGTAATAGAAGGACCTGGTGTTCTTTGAAATTTTACCGGTCGTGAGATCGACTTCGCTACATTGGATTATTTAAGTCCTGCTTCCAGGCGGCTTGCTGGCCGGAGCCCCAGGAGTGGAACCTGCCCTCGCTGGCGATCGACGTGCTCAGCGCGGAGGCCGACGACCGCTTCTTCACGCTGGAGATCCCGGCGCAGGTAGGCACCCGGCCGACTGAGCGATGAGAGGGCGAGAGGGCAGCGGTAACAGAGAGCTCGGCCGCAGAACTTCATGCGCGTGATCTCGGCGCGCAGCAAGGCGCGCGGCAGCAGCGCGGTGTCGGAGTTCTGCTACAAGCTGGGGCTGGAGGCGGCGCGCGGCACGGTGCTGGGCTACGCCGCCATGGAGGGGCTGCAGCTGCTGTTCCACCGCGCGGGCTGGCTGGGCTGGCGCCGCGCGGGCTGCGGGGCGGCGCGCGTGGCCGGGCCCTTCGCGGCCGGCGGCGCGCTGCGGGCGGCGTGCGGCCTGCGGCGGGGCGAAGCGGGCGCGGGCTGGGCCGTGCGCGCGGCGCAGTGGGCGCTGGGCGGCGCGTCGCTGGTGGCGGGCGCGCTGCTGGCCTATGTGCTGGCGCCGTGCCTGCGGGCGCTGCGGCCGCGGCCTCTGCCCCTCGCGCAGCACATCTCGCTGTCGCAGGCGGCGCTCGTGCAGCGGGACGGCGACGCCTGAGGCCCCATGTTTGTGTGTTTGAGCCTTGCAGTGTGATTCGCTTCTCTCTTTCGCAGATCTTCACGTCTAGTTAGGATATTTCAGTATTTCAGTCATTCTAGTGATATTTTAGGGAATTTGACGCCGCGAGACCGATCGACATATCTTTATTTGTTTTAGTCATTTCCCTCTATGTGCGGAGATGAATATACGAGATACAATTTGGTCGATAATTCAAGAATGATATTTCTCGACGGCGCTGTAGTTATGTTATCGATATTCAATTAAAAATTGAATAAAACCCGAATTAGTGGTAGGCAAACTTAGTGGCATCTATTAGAATTAGCCATCAATCGATTCTATGCGAAATTTGAATTTCACTTAGGAATTATCTAGTAGACGAATATTTTTAAAACTTAGGTTATTATTCAAAGTCACAGACATTTATTCTATACAAAAAATTGAATTGAGTTCCAAGTTCTAAACCATCGGAATACTGTATAAAAAACTATAAGTCTTCGTAAAAGTACTGTCCAAATTTCATGCAATCGAGCTTAGTTTAGTAAAAAATACTAAGTATAGACTTAATATTAATAATTAATTTTGCCAATAGTGACAATGAATTGTATATTTCTAAATTTCAATTCTAAAGAAAAGTCAATGGCTAAATTTGTGCAAATTTGTTTCAAATTGTATGCGCCATTAAGCTCGGAGTGGCCTTAAAAAAAGCCCCTAGAATTCATATTTTTTTTTATTACATAAATAATTGTATTTTGTAGCAAAATTAAACCAATGCTATGACATTCACACAGCCTCAATTCGTGATATTAGCCTTTCTGTTAGATTTTAAGCGTTTACTTTGTGTGTGCGTGAGTGGTGGTTTTTCTGTGTTTTGTAGGTTACGCCTGACGCTTATAATATGATTTTAAGCGATTTTTACATCAGCGTAAGTACTTAATTTATGTTAGGCTTAGTGGACAGTATTATTCGAATCTCGTATATGCGAAATAGACCCATGTAATGTAGGTACGAAAGTGTAAAGTGCCTTGAGAGATACTTTACCTTGTAGACATTTCGGTTTATGCGAACAAAGTCTAGTACTATTAAACACTGAACGAATTTAGTTAGACGGTTCTAAGCGAAAATTAGCAACTATTTGAAGTGGAAAAGTGTATATATTTTTAGAAACTAATTGGAGATACTCTGTAAGAGTCAAAACGTAGGTACTGTTGCTAGGTGACTCAGTGATTGTATTTTTAGATACACTTAACCACGCATTGTCGAAATAAAATATTCCCGTCGGGATGTTTTTTTGAAACGTTTATTTCATAAAAATGGCGCAATTTCGAACTGCAAACCACGTGATTTTTTTGATTAGGTCATTCTAATAAATCAGATAATATTTTGGCGCAATAAATTTTATCTCATACATATAATTAAGATAAAATAGTGGATGCATAAACATGAGGGGCAACTATTTACATAAGATTTTTTAGTCAAGCGCCGAGTTTCCGAACGTATGCTTTTCTGGATGTTGCAAAACGAGGGTCGATTTTTAATTATCACAGATTGAAACTACACAAAAAAGATATCAACATTTGTCAATTAATAAATATGTATATAAATGTAATATTTTTAGTATTTTATCTTTGTTTTTGACAGGTGGCATGTACTTAATTTGAATAATGGAAATCATGGATTTTTTACTTGTCTAAATGAGGGTTGGGACAAAAATTATGATTAGTCTCTCACTACAGTCAGCTATATTCTGTTTGTACGACAGTTTATCTTTCCATAAAATTATATTTTGGAATTATTTTTCAATTTTGAGCCTTAAAGAGGATTTTAGTTAAGTTCTACAACATTAAATGTTACTAATATTGTGTTAGAATAACAAGTTGTTTCATAGATCTGACCTCCGTGTATCTTGTCTATATAATTTTTGTTTGAATTCAAATGCAGATCGATTCTCGGTACGACGTTGTTAAGGCTAAGCTCATGTTTTTGTCGTTAGCGAGCAAACAGACCAATGAAGGAAAAATGCTTTTGCATTAATCTCAAAAAACGTTATAAATAAAGTTTTTTCGAATTCAATATGTTTTTAATTATCCCTTTTTTCTGTTATATCCTTACGGATGCCAAAATTATAATGGAATATTAAAGTCAGTCGTTATTTGGAAGGGAGAGCTTAGAGCATCTTCGTGGCTACGCGAGCACGTAGTTGTAGCGCGTCGTAGCAGCGTTAGGAAAAACACGACTCAGACTGGGGAGCACCACTACCCAGGTGGTATTCAAAAGTATATTTTCCTCCTCGCATCTCGTTGGTTGCTTCCCTGTTTTATTTCTGTAGTCCTAGGCCCTTACCATGTTTTGATATAAGAGTACACAGCGATCGTAGTTCAGCTTTTGCTTATGGTTTTTTAAAAATTCTTCATGCATTTTGTCATACCTGCTTGACACCGCCGTCATCTAGGAGTTACACATAAATGTATTTAACGAAAGCATAAGGCCAGGACTATCGTTTAACTACCAGGAAGAGAGCTTTTACATATTTTTGTATTTAAAATTTGCACTTGTCAAAGTTATTTGCTTTGCCACCCTTCAGTGAAACAATTTTTTTTTTAGTTTAGTTCCTTTTCCGTTCTTCGCGTCCACTCTACGCTCGTGATGTGTTAACTAGCAGTAAATATAAATTAAGAGACGGATATAATAAATCAATTTTCATTTTAAGACGTACAGAGCTAGGTAGCTGTACGTTGTAACTGAGATAAAGTGATCCTCTACATAATACACTGACTTAGTTTTAGTACATAAATTGTTTAATAGAGTAAGGTGTTGATAGATTTGTGAAATGAAAGATTGATATTTTGCCTTTTATTCCCACGGGTATCACGCGAATATATTTCAGATGACGTCTCGACAACAGCAACAGCAAGCGACTACCAGGATTACCGTTCAAGTGATGTGCTTTCTCGGTACTCTAACCTCCAGTACGAACCCAATAAAGGGCATCATCTTACGGATTAGACAAACCCTACCCTCATCTTGTTTTTTACAACGGATATTATATATATTTTGTAATAAAGAATCATGACATACGCTTTTGGATAGCAATAAAGCACACGCACCTATGTCATGGCACGTGGGTTTCTGTTTCTCACGATATTTTTCATTAAATTATCCGATTCTCTAAACGTGGTGATTGTTCAATAATCAATATCGGATGATGAATTTTCTCTACGAGAACAGAATACTTTGCCACAGCAGAAGAGTTATGATTCTATTGAGAATCCCTTCATTATTGTGGCGGTTAAAGTAATATAACGCCATACACATCATTAATCCTTCGATCCGCTTCTGCAGTACCGGTGCTACAGTGCTTAACAAACTCGTAAATAACGCGATATTTCAAGTTTCCCATTTTGTCAACTGACTGACGCACAATAAAACCCGAGAATACAAATTAAATTTAGGTTTTGAAAACTACAATGTGCTATGTGCTGTCTGTATTTCAAATTGGAATTCCTAACTAAAGAACAAATAACTGAATGTACATGTTCGTGGAAACGGCAATTTCATTTAAAGAACCTAATGTGATAGGGTTGATTTCAATTGGATAAAACGTTGAAACCTGAAACCATCCCTAAGTATCCTTACAGTCAAATCACATAAATCTACCTTCTTTTGGTAGGTATTGTATAGAAATCACAAAGAAATGCATCAATAGAAACAAAACAAGGAGCGCTAGACTCACGTGATTAAACCTATGTGAATAGTGGAGTCAAATACAGTAAAATAAATCAAAATTGCAAAATAAAAGTTAACTACTTAAAATTTAATTTAATAAAATCTATAAATGATTTAATAATTAAATCATGTTTATATTTCTATAAACAAAATCTCAACTTTTATTGAAAGCGATTCGTAGTTGGCGCAATTACGGCTTAAAACATGTCCAATGATGGGCTACCCAACCATGATCCCTCTGCAATGACACCGGTATCATTGAAAAGTTTATTGAAATGAACTACAAAATAATAATAAAATAAATTTTTAAATAAACTAAGAAACTTATTAGAAAGGTCACTATTTAACCAAAACACGAAAATAATACTGCCATCGAAATTGCAGTCAGTCAGTAATCAAAAGTAAGTCGTGTTGATAGTGATAGAAATAGACATGCCTTAACTTTGTCAAATAATTAAAATAAATATGTATATAAAAATACATTTTATGAAAATTACTTAGAGAGGTTAAAATTAAATTCTGCAAACAATTAAAAGAGGGTTCTATGGATCATTCGATGTCGCCAAAAAATTTCGAATACATAATTTGATAACTGTGAATACATACATAGTCTTAGTTAAAAATATTTATTTGTACAATGTATGGTAAATAAAGCTTTTACATTTGTCAGAGCTATGATTCGATTGTTTCGTTATAACTTGGTGCCCGGTAATAATTGCGTATTCATACATTATATATTATTTCGTATATAGTTGTGTATATTAGTCATCATATATTCTCATTCACCGCTGTTATATATTCTGATATATATTTAATATTCTTGCTCGGGCAAGGTGAAATTTTGTGACGAAAGCGCTACGAATATGATATGGCATGAACACCATATACTTGGTCGCATAAAGGTATACATAACAACACACACGTAACAAGTACTTTAGCGATACCACTTGTTTCTATGAAAGTGAATACGACCGAGCATCACGAGATACAGATCCTTGTTAATCAGTTGTAAAGAAGAATAAGTTTCATCTTAGGTTTGCTGATATTAGATCGGAAAAAGTTCCTTACATAACATATTTCTGTCCCTCGTGTATCTATTTATACAGCTAGAGGCAGGCTTCTGTTGTTGTGGCAGTCAGCAGCCAATCTTGGAGTTTACCTTCAGTTAGTGGGCTCAATTTACCAATTCGGCATTCAAGTATTTTAAAAAACATTGGAGGACTCAGACTTTAGCATCGGTATCAGTATATTTTTCTTTTTCTAATTCTGCGATGGGCTTTTTTCACAAAATGAAATTAAAGAATTTTTTTAACTTACATCGAGGTAGAGTTCGAAATTCTACACGTATCGCCTCGATGTCCGCCGATCCACAACTGAGCGCTTCAGCAGGTACTTTCCGCCGCACACTTTTCACCGCTACGTGGAGCCAGCTGCCAATAGAGCTATTGCCATACGACGTAGCACCTTAAGAAAAATGCGTCAAGGTAATATAAGTAGTTAGTCCCCTTTTGGAGAATTCACAATCAATGTATGTTTAAGTCCCTTTTTGTTAACATATTTTTTAGCTGTGATGATTAGAGACATACGAGTAATTAAATTATCCAAACTGAATATTGATTTATTTATGTTTTATACACCTTACAGTTAATTAAAATACCTTAAAGTTAATTAAAATATAGACCTTAATAAACATCTCAAAAAAATCGTAACCTTTATTTTTAAGATTCTGTCTAGCGCCAAAAAACATGATATAAGTATCCTATGATTCAACTTCGATTACTAATTAACATAAGATATTGCATAACACTAGAAAGTAAAATTAAATTAGATATTTGTACCAACTGAAACAATTAAACACCCGAAATAACTTAGAACTTGCACGCTGATCAATATATTTCATTCATTTCACTATTATTTCAGGCGGATCTTAAAAAATATTGTTAGTTTTTGTTTTTTCTAAATACATTAAATCAAAAATTTGTCCTTGACGACATAGTCGTTTCATATATAAAGGGAAGATCCATCTGCGAAGTTATCAGTTCAGTTCAGACGTTCGGAGTAGTGTTCTGTTTTAAAAAATAAAAATATTAAAAATGAGTCGCGCTATTTATTCGTTCCTTCTGTTTCTACAGATAGCAATTATTCAAAGTGCAAGTAAGTGATAAGCATACATAAGATTTTTGGTATATCTAGACTATTGGAGTTTATTGTTTAATTTAAAATTTATTAAAATATTCAATTATTTGAAATAGCGGTTAATTTTAAGTTTTCCGAGTCTCGATTTCAAGTACCTCAAGTATTTAAAAAAGTTGAATCTCCAAAATAAAAATAATCAGTATGTATAGATGAATAATTTTTAAACATTTTATGTAATTATAGTTTCATCTTTCCACTTCGATAAATTGTTGAAAAGAAACAACTAGAGTGAATAAAGGTTCAGGCGTTAAATCTTTGTAAGCAACTTAACTTGTAATTAACTAATGAATTCTATACAATTAAATTAATTACAATAAATTATAAACAATTAAATAAAAGCTCCTATTTCTAAACCTTTACGAATTTACTCTATATAATAAGTAGTATTTGATCCTGGGAATTCGAGGATTTTCATAAAATTTAAAATGTACCTACGTCTCATTTCAGTAACGCCTGCTGTCCCCGACAATTCTCGGCTATCTAGAGGTGAGTTATTATGATAAAAGAGATCAGAGATGGAAAAATTTGATAGTTTATTAGATTTTAACTAGTGTAGTGGCTAGATACAATACCAATAGTATATCTTCTACGTGTTAACTAAAAACTTATTCAGAAACCTATGTTTCCTGTTCTCAATTATATATTTACTTATTTTTGTTTATTTTAGCCCGTGAGAACGTGAAATGCGATGTTCGAGACTCAGATTGCCTCACCCAGCAGGTCCAACTCAGGGTCCCAGAAATAACGTCAGACCTATTAGCGGAGATTGCAGCAAGGCATCTAGACCCACTGATCATAGACGTTGCTGAGGTGGACATCGCTGGGGTGAAAATTAATTTCTACAAGGCTGTGCTGCATGGCATTGATAACATCGTGATGGAAAGCGTGGAGTAAGTGCCATCTGATTGTTCGTCGTAGACATGTGGCAATAACTATTTTCATAAGCTGATGGAATACATGAACTCTATATAAAACAAGGCTTATGCTTTTCATAAATGGAGTGCACTTAACATAACTCCATTCTCCCAAAAGTAATTCAGATATTCCGAAAGATAGAATCGAACTTGCAAAAAATTCCAAAAGCTTTTCTTAGTACAGTAAATGAACATTAAAAAATGTTTCGTTTACAAATTTTAATTAGCACTTGGCAACTGGGAAAATGGCTAATAATGACTACAACGAGACGACTCAGTAAAAGTTTGTTGCTAAAGTAAAATTTTCCTCAGATTGGACCCAAACAGGAGGCAAATGCGTGTGGTGGCTCACACCGATGCCGTTGTTAAAGGACGTTACTCCGTGGATGGAAACGTCCTCGGCTTCGTCATAAACGAAGATGGCGATGCAGAGATTAACTCCAGTAAGTTATATATGACTAATTCAACTTTTTTTTTTTTCATTTTTCTATGAAAACTGATTAATTGTTTCTGATCTATTATTATTATTATTTTCAGAAAAGTTCCAAGTAAGTTACGTGATGCCGTACGAGATCGTTAACAATGCAAATGGCAAAGCTGTCTTCGACCTGCAGAGCTACAACTTCTCTTTTGATATCAAGGACAGCGTTCAATACAATTTCACCAACCTGTTCAAGGGCAACAAGGGACTGAGTAAGTTATAAATTATGATGATTATATAATTCACACTTATTAATTCTTTACCACTTATTGTATTGTAGTCAGCCAAAAATGTTCGTTAAAAATTGGCTCTCAATAAAATTGATTTTGAATTTTGCTTGGTTTGTTAATTGATGTCGATGAATGTTGCCAATAATTAGTTAATTCCATCGTTTTGTAGATAGCTAACAGTGATTGTTTTTTCAGGCGACTCTATGCACAACATCCTTAACAGGAATACTGGATGGTCCAAGGTGCTCATCACTACATATGGAAAGCCACTTCTAGACGTCATCGCTGGGAAGATGTTCACTGCTTTCAGGTCATACCTTTTGGAGCATCCCATCGATGAGTTGGTTTACTAAGCATATGTTCACCTATTGACGTTTTACGATTTTGAGCAAATAAAAATATATTAACAGCAATTTTTTTTTTATTGAAATTATAAAGAAGCGTACAAGAATTCAGAAAATATGTGAATAAATCTCACAATCTATGGAGACAGCTTGGTACATAGAGATGAGACAGAAATACCAAATAATAAATAAATCCGGTTTCATTTCAATTTTATCATCACGCCAGAATTCAATTTTACATAGAATCGTTAAATTAATATTGCTATATACCTTTGTAATATATTTTTTGTGTATTCAATCAAGAACTCAATTAAAACTGAAGCGCATTAGTGATACTTAAATACCAATTTTTTTCTCTTCATTAGTGACTTGTATATAATAACTTACATGAAGTAAAACAAAGTAATTCATATAACTAACACCAATAATATACAATTTTTCTTGAGAAATCTGGTCAATGTGACGCAACATGATTCAAATTATCATTAGTTCAATTACATTCCCACCTTAATAGAAGTACTTACTCCTCAATACACGATCAGAAATAAGAAGTACGTAGTTTCATTTTAAGTAACCGATATGACCCGAAGGCTAGAAGGAAAGATTATTGTACGGACGCTAAACATAATTGATCTATTGATATATTTCCGAAACTAATACTAAAAGCTTTGAAATTATAATCTTTTATTTTATCTGGCTAAGTTTTTAAAAGCTGTCTTTATGAAAAACAAATCTTAAAAAAAGCGTATCGTTATCTGAAAGGCCGGGAACGCACCTTTGGCGTTGTAAGTGTCCATGGGCGGCGGTATCACTTACGCTCAGGTGAGCCTCCTGCCCGTTTGTATGTCCCCTATTTCATACAAAAAAATCTTTTTGGGACTTTTTCTCTGATTTAATAGTTTTAATAGTAGACAGCTTTTTTGGCATTTTTTAATTCGCTTATGTTGCAAGAAATTAGCTACCGATTATGAGTACAGATTGATATATAATAGTAAAGTTTTAATTTTACATTTTATTTTGATATAGTTAACGACACTCCTTTTATGACACAAAAATCGTAACTTTAAACATTAATTTAAGAGTCAAACAAAAAGAAAATCTTAAAATACTAATTGATAATACAACAAAAGAGATTTCTCTTTAATATCTATTATTAAAAAAAAATCTTAAAGTAATACAATATTAAGAGCAAAACCAAAAAAAGATATTTTCTCAAACACGCACAATGTAATGACTTTATTTCATCACCTCCAAAATCATTAAGACACTTAAGATAAAGATACAGATAATGGACAATTATAGTTTATTCACGTCTTATTAGCGAGTCTTGCCATCAGGTAGTACTCAATATATGAACATTAATTGTTAAAATGTACTTTACTTGTAAGCTCCAGTATGTCAAAATGTATGTTCAGAAATTGTGCTTTAAATACCGAAGTAACGTATAACTCTAGATGATTAAATATAATTTGGCAATAATAGCCAATTATATACAAATATAAACGAAAAAGAAATGGAATATTAGGTTCGTAATGAATCGATTACAAAACTTTCACCTTAAGAATACTGCAATATGGTGACACGGGCTACTTCTGCTAATAAAAGCATCTTCGAAAAAATATCTTCTAAATAATTGTTGTAATAAAATTTAGATGGTTTTTTCATCCGAATTTGATTTATAATTTCAGAGATTAATTCATCGTTGAACTGTAAAAATACATGATTTCCTATAATTAGGTAATTCCAATAAATCACAATATATTTCGGTGCAGTAAATTTTATCTCATGCATATATTTAAGATAATAAAAAAACTAAATGCATAAACATGAGAAGCAACTATTTACATAAGATTTTTATTCAATCCCCAAGTTTTAGAATCTGTTAAAGATTTTGAATTATTTTTCAAAATTGTTCACAAAAAGAGCCCAATTTTTGTCTGAATAATAATTATATTTATGTTTAATTAAGTTTATATTTAGTTAATGTTTAATTAAGTAATGCAATATTGTATTTTATGTTATGACAACATTTTTATCAGTTTATCTTTGTTTTTGACACATGACATGTTCTTATTTAAATAATGAAAATGTTAAATTTTTTACTAGTCTAAGGCATAGATTTCTATGCATTGGAACATTCATTATTATAATTAGAACCTATTATAAATGTATCTAAGGTCAGCTCATTTCTGTGTTTGCACGATAGTTTAGATAGATTTTAGATAAGTTTTGCGTCAGATTGCGTTAACATAGTCGTTTACTGTGTTTAACAGACCAAAGGCTTCTTTAACTTATCTTAAAAGGCGTTATAAATAAAAAGTTTTCAAATTTAATATGTTTTTTAATTTTTTAATCACGTATAAACTCACACTCAAAATATTTACGTGAGTTCGTTGCCGTAGCTCTCGTCTGTAACAATGTTTTCACAGATCAAACCGTAAATTGAATTTCAGTAATTCCCCATTTAAATTTAATACAAGGTTGATCGATAATCAATAAACCTTGGATTTATATCTATCAAGATCGCAGGCACGTCAACTTTTAAGCTAGAATTATAAGTATATTTCTGATTTTGATGTTATCTCCAAAAATCGCGCCGTTTATTATTTATTAGGTAATTAAGTCGACATAAAATAACTCAACATAAATTATCATTCGAATGGACTCTTCGAAATCCATCTTCCTCTAATTTACTTCAAATCTTAAAATGTATATCGTATTATCTAATCATAAAACTTTGTCAGGAACATATTAAGTAATAAAATGACAAGTGAAAATGAAACAATCTGACTTAGGGATGACTTATTTTCAAGATAAGAGCGGATAATAGCGTTATCTGAAGGCCGGCAAATCATTGTGAGCGTCCTGGGGTAGAGGTATCACTTAACATCAGATGAGCCTGCTGCCCGTTTGCCTTTTCATCCTATGGTAACGCCTCATAGTGTCAGCGATATTTCGTCCATTATAAACGTACAAATCTTGAATTTCTAAGCGACATATTTTGAGGTTGAATTCATAGAAAATAAATCACATATAAAAGCAAATTTTGTAATTTTAATACGAAAACAAAACCGGCTTCCGAAATACTATCTACTATAGAAAAACGTGTTTATAAATAGTAAGGTCCTAAGTTATCAACTGAAGTTATTTTTAGCTTTTCATTCTGTGGCCATTTTGAAATTTATTTTTAAAATTTACTTAAAACGAAAAAGTAAAATAAAATTGTGCAAACCCGGAAACGTGGTTTTTGTACACCAATTGAGTGGCCGACCTGTGTAGCCAAACCACATTTCGAACATATAAATATCTATACTAATTGAGTAAAGTTGATGAGTTTCTTTGTTTTTTTGAATACACTAATCTCATGAACTATTGGTTAGAATTCAAAAATTATTTTTGGTTTGGGTAGTTTATATATTGAAGGAAAATATTTATATAGATGCTACTATGAACGTTATAGGAGACTTCATGAAAATTGTCAAAAGTCTCGCGCATAATCGTTGGGTAACTCGCACGTGCGAGATCTAGTACAAAATACTCAGCAAGATGGCTAACAACAATGCTTAACACATATAAATTATTAACTGTCTTGGCTCAAATAATGATACTAAAAATTCAAATAACTAATATTTCAAATTGCATACAGAACATGGGATTAAAAATCATTTTAATAGTTTCATTTTAATCATTTCTCTGTGATTAATAGTATTTCTATTTCTTGAGTCTAGTCGGTGCAAATATACTGATCCTTTTTTATGCAGTCTAACGTTATCGTCCATCCGGTTTTAATATAGTCGTTAAACAAATAGCTCGTGGGTATATCAAGTGCTTAAAATTTTATTTCATTTCATTTTATTTCACACTTGACTCCAAAAATCCACAAACTATGTTTTTCAGACTTTCTCTGAAATTGAAAGAAAACATGATACCAATGAGAAGCCCATGAGTTGAATTCTTCTTTCCTATTAAGTTTACATATTGCATAGTACTGGGTGTTATTAATTAATTTTCACTAGATTGAAAATTAAGTTGAATTTGGCTTAGATTTAGACACAAAATACATTTAGAAACGTGAAAATACGGACAATTTGCAATGTGCTAAATATTTTTGAGGTTACACAATAATTATTGGTCTTTTTCGAGTTTCTTTGGTTAGTATTTTAAATCAAAAATAAGACCTTGACGACATAGCTGCGTTTCATATATAAGGGTAGATATCCAACTACGAAGTTATCAGTTGACGGTTCAGACGTTCGGAGCAGTGTAGTGTTTTCAAAAAGAAAAATATTTTTAAAAATGAGTCCAATTTTCTATTCGTTCCTTCTGTTTCTTCAAATAGCGATTATTCAGGGTGCAAGTAAGTACATTTATATAGATTAGATTAAAAAAAATCAAAGACTAATTTGTCCATAGTTTTAAATTCGTTCATTTCATCTTAAAATTGAGTCAAAGAATTAGTGTTTTCTAGATTTTCGATTCTAGTACGTATAATTCAATCAAAGATTTATTTCAAATTCGTTTGTTTCTCTGTGTATTTTTCTGCTTTTATGTGCTAATCTCCGAAAAAAAGTTAAAAACCGTCTTTCATACTTCATTTTCATCCAAGGCATAGAATGGACACAGTACGGAATAGAAATCTAAAATCCAAAGATGGGGCTATTACCTTTTAGGAACCGCTAGTCAATAATTAATTGTCTACAGTCTATTTCAACACATTTTTTGTAATTGTGAAAACCATGAACTTTAACAAGTTGTAACAAATAAATTCTATGAATAAAAGTTCAGGCGTTAAATAGTTGCGAATGTTAACAATTAAACTTATTCAACACGTATTTAAAACTAGATACATTTTTAACAAACATTCAATGAAACTTGATTCAAGTATGTTGTTTTGAACGTATAAATCTTTATTTTTTATTGTTATGACCACGGGCCACTGCTACTATGTGGAATTATAGCGAAGCTGTCGGTTACAAAATTAAGTCACTTTTAAAGTTTTATTTTAATCCTCGAGAGTTGTTTATTATTGGGATTTGATGTTTCTCAAACTTTAAATGTTTTTTTCCACCGTGATCGATCATTTTTGGTTAGAGCTTTCAGTTAGACGTTTCTATTATAGTTATTACAAATGGGGCCGTTTTTTAAATATTAAACAGACAGACAAAATTTTATTTGATTTAAAATTCGAAAAAATCGATTTAATATTTATTTTTGCCAGTACAGACTGATACCCGATATTAATTGTATCGAGACCGTAAAAATATGTAATTAATATGACACACTGCATCGCTAATAATAGATACGCGACGGTTTGTTTAAACATTTTATGTCGCCCGGAAGCGATTGGCATTTTGGAAAAATATATTTTTGAGATTACAAAAAATATCAGTGGTATGTAAGTTGTATGCACTATTAAGTTCTATGCATTTTTTTAAATATATTAAGTTTAAGAAGAATACTGTGTAGTCTTTCCCGGTGTCCCCAACAAGGCTGTCCTGTCCAGGCTGTTCTGAAGTGGTTTTCGAGGTACACTACACACGGCCGCTTCTGTCATGGCAGCTAACGTACATATGCATGTTATACGCATAGACCACAGTCCGCATCGGGAACTGAGTCTGGGACCTCTGTTCGGCAGTCATTCAATTTGACATAAATGATTTGGCCAGAGATGGAAAATATATGATAGGTAAAGTCTAGCAAATTAAAAAGCACTACATTTTATTCCAGCTCCCAGGGAGAGCGCGAAATGCGATGTTCGGGACTCGGAGTGCCTCACTAAACAAGCCCAACTCAGGGTTCCAGAAATTACCTCGAACCTGTTAGCAGAGATAGCAGCGAGACATCTAAGCCCACTTATCATAGACGTTGCTGAGGTGGACATCGCTGGGGTGAAAATTAATTTCTACAAGGCCGTGCTGCACGGCATTGACAACCTCGTCATTGAAAGCGTGGAGTAAGTGCTTATTATTTTATAGATTACGTACACCTTGTACGTAGCATAACTCCATATGTAAACAATGAAGCAGCCATGTGAGTTTATAATTCCGATGTTCTGACCAACCCC
Source organism: Pontia daplidice (assembly GCA_963693355.1). Taxonomy (NCBI): domain Eukaryota; kingdom Metazoa; phylum Arthropoda; class Insecta; order Lepidoptera; family Pieridae; genus Pontia; species Pontia daplidice. The sequence continues at coordinate 392,444 of CAVNZL010000085.1, forward strand.
CGCCCAACTTCTTGACGAACAGGAATTTGTTGAATTGTGTTGCAAAACAAAGGTTTTCCTCAGATTGGACCCACATAGGAGGCAAATGCGTGTGGTGGCTCACACTGATGCCACTGTTAAAGGACGTTACTCCGTCGATGGAAACGTTCTCGGCTTCGTCATAAACGAAGATGGCGATGCAGAGATTAACTCCAGTAAGTTTTTTCATTGCCGGTTCAACCAAATATATTTTTCTTTAAAAAACTGATTGTTTCGGATTTGTTCGATTTTTAGAAAAGTTCCAAGTTGGTTACGTGTTGCCATATGAGATCGTCAAGAACCCTGATGGCAGAGCTGTCTTCAACCTGCAGAGCTACAACTTCTCTTTTGATATCAAAGACAGCATTCAATACAATTTCACCAACCTCTTCAAGGGCAACAAGGGCCTGAGTAAGTTTAAAATTGCTATGATCTTAGAATAAACCTAATCTGTTCTACGATAAGAGAGGAGAGAATAAGAAGCTCTATTAAAATTATTTTTGAATGATATGGTTGTCGGATAGATATTTATCTAAAAATGTATTTTTTAGGCGACTCCATGCATCAGTTCCTTAACAGAAATACTGGATGGTCTAAGATTCTCATCACAACATACGGAAAGCCACTTCTAGATATGATCGCTGGAAAGATGTTCAACGTTTTTAGGTCATACCTTTTGGAGCATCCCATTGATGAATTGGTTTATTAAGTACTTATTCACTAATTGAAATTGTAGGACTTTGAAGAAATAAAAATAAATTAAAATAGTATTCTATGGTTTTATTATAAGTTTAAGAACAACGTAAATAAAGCCACATAGTAGGATATATAGTGATAGTGGCTCCCAAAGAGCAGAGCCAATATTATAAACACAAGAGAGTCATGTCACTCACACATTAAGTTCAAAGCACATATTGCTAAGTTGAAATGCTGCATTCATAAGATTCTTCATACAAAACCCCAATAGACCAATCTACAAGCCATACTCCGCGAAAAACCCACAACTACTCGACGCACGTTTCGCGCCGACACCGGATCATCCTCAGGATGTTGCATCTATGAACAGCGTTGATAGATTGGTGTATTGGAGTTTTGTTCTATGGACTTCCGCAAAGTAACGCCTATTATTTAGATTCTTCATGTTGCATACATATTTTTAATAAGTAGAAAGATTTCTGTTTACGCCCGCACATCTTCCATAGTAGGTACTCGATTCTATTGGATTTCATAAAGTTTCATGGTTCAAATAATTTTTAACAATAATTTCACGAAAAGTACCATATTTAAATTTGCCATGATTTGGAAAATCATGTGTGGAATCAGCGAGCATGCGATACTTAAGACGCTCATCGACAAGGAAAGTTTTTGAACATGTTATGTTAATTTCAATTTAGCTGCACTATTTAAAGTGCATTGAAACGATTCACAACTCAGTATACAAGACCTGACTAACTATTCCTTTTTTATTCGTTATAAATAAGTGTTTCGGATATTTTATTTCTCCTATTGCATTATCAAATAGGTAAAGGATCTCTGAATCAATATGGCATAATAATATGATATTAACGAAATACTTTTTCTCTCTTTCCGTCAAATTGTGCGCCATACAACGTAAAAAATACCTTAATTTTGTATGTTATGAGCCTTCGACAGGTTCATTAAACTGTGCGAAATATTCTCCATGCAGCAATGACACTGTTAATGGCGTATTTCGATATGTTATGCTTAAGCTCACATTTACCGTCGATGCTAATGAATATCCTTACCCGCCATCATTCCCGGTAACGAATTCCTAATTGTTACGGATTAGTGGACAAAAAATACCTACCATTAAAGCGAAACAGTCGCACAAAGGCACCTCAATCGAGGTTAACATTAATCCCAATATTTAGATAAATTGCTTAAGAAGTTGAAAACATAACCCGTTTAAATGAATGGCTGATTTATCAGACGTTATAACGAGCATCAATCATTCTCCTCCCGAGTTCGAGATTCAGGTAATCTTTCTCGTTCCATATTGGAATTAGTAAAAGATGAACACGTAGCGATATTCAAGTCGAACCAACGATTAAATAATTCAGCCTTTCTTGCTATTTGCGGCAATTTGCATAGAAATGAGTTCTGACAGAAGTCACAATTCGAAACTGAATTGAAATTCCGATTATCCTGCGAGCGAATCGTCCTAATGCTCTTTTAGAAAAAATTTAATTTTCTACGCGATGTAACTTATTCATTGAGTCACGGTAGTCTCACCGGATACACCTACCTTGCTGTCTCCATTGTCCTTTAACATATTATATCTCTACATGTTAACAATATTTTATAACTAGGGGAGCAATAGATTTTACGTATGGAACTGACTAAACTACTAAAACATAAATATATTTTAGGAATAGTAGACTGTCGTCACTATCCTCCCTCGATATTTGATCAACAAAAACAAACCGGGTTTTTATTTCATAATGATATATTAATTTTAGTTGTATTTGAATCGTTCTTTGCATGTGAACTTTAAATTGTAACTTTATATGCGTGCTTTGTCATGTCGTCGCAAACTTTTATTGTAAATGAATTTCATAAGTTCAAACTTAAACAAGTTTTGTTTATAAATCTCATCTGACTCCGTCGTCAAATCTTGCTTCTTCCTCCGTTTGTGATTAGGCCGTCTCATGAACCGTGATAGTACGACATTTAGAATCCCACGGATGTTATATTTATGTGGACACAATACCTGCAATTAAAACAGAATAAAATAAGAATTTAATTGACTCCCGTACAATAAACAAGATCTTTTCCGTTTTATAGATAGGTATGCGCGAGTTCGACTCGTATTTGTACTTTTTTTTACACTTAAGGGCATTGAATGCCTTTATTGTTCATTTAAAATATTTGCGTCCTTGTCTTTTTGTACTATCTGTTGAAAATAAATTTAAAAAATATTACATTAAATATCTGCACACGACCGTCCAGCGAAAGTTGAGCCCCATTTAATTTGGTTTCATACATATTAGAGCATAACTTAATAATAATAAACACATATTTTGTTTTCAACAATTTTAAGTTTTACGACATGAACAGTTACTAAATAAATGTTTGTAATACTTAAGATACATTTTTTTTACTTATCAGCCGATTACAATAAAACAAAAGAATAATCGAAAAATAGACATTAAAAAATAATACGTAACCCAAATAGGTAATTCAACCAATTAACGTTAAGAAACGCATAGACAAACTTACAAACTATTTTCCAACATCACATTTTCAATATAAATAATCCTCCGATCCAACTTGAAATAATTTTTAGTAGAGTATATTGAGTATACGCTTTTTTCATCCCCCTACCTAACAATATAGTTTAAGCGTCGGCAACGCAACGCAACCACTAGTGGGTGTATATGGTCTGCGGCTGCGGTCACCCCGTATGCACCCCTATTTTATAAAAAAAAATACCTTGCTTGTTTAGCCATAATTATGAGTCATAAAATAAATCGATAATTCCTGGCTTCACTTCCTTTGAAGTCGGCTAAAAATAACGCATCCTTAATCAACGTCATGATTTTAATGACCCATCAATGATTGAATATGTGATGTCAATAACAAGGTTGTGTTTGTGTAGGCTCTATTGTCCTCAATCACCTCTGACCTAAAATCTATACATATTTAAATCCATGCGACTTAGGATGATACGATAGCAATATTTATGGCTGTCTATCTTTTCATCAAAATTACGAATATATAACAATGTACGAGATCATTCCATAATATTAAAACACATTGGATTGCGATATTCTGAACTTTTCTCGTGGGGCGTCTATTTTAAGCATTTTAAATATCACCAAACGTTATTGCAATAATGTTAATTCTTCTTCGGGATTTGGTTAAAAGTCTGAACACAAGACACAATCGGGTCTCCACTGTATGTATACGGAAGCTCCCAACCATTGCACATGCAGCATACATGATCAATTTATGAGACAAATTATGTAACGATTAATCATGTTTCACCTTGACTGTGAACAGCATGTAATCCAATAGGACCGTTTTTTTCATATATAAGGGAAGATATGAATAGCATAAGCATTACTCTTCAGAATTGCAAAGTTGGACGATCAAAATGAGTGCAATACTGTATTCTTTTTTACTGGTCATACAACTGGCATTTATCCAATCGGCAAGTAAGTAAATTAATTGTTATTTATGTGAATAATCTTTTGTTAGTGATTAGCCGGGGTTCTTTTATGTTTTTATCAATAGAAATGATTTTCGGGATCCCTTCTAGCTTTCTTAAATCATATTTATGTGTTTGTGGGCTCTGTAATCCATTTCTTTGAACATTTATATTTGAAACAGTCTTCTGCGACACGATTTTTGGGTTTAAGGCATCCCATTTTCTTGATAATGTGTCCCTTCATCGTAAGAGTGATTGTGTAGATTGAAAAGAAAATCCATTGGTGCATAAGTGGGAATGGAACACATGGCTCGGAATGGAATGCTCATGGAAAATCGCTTGAAAGTGGCACGCTGGAGCCCCTAGGCTAATAGCGAGTACTACGATAACCTTGCATTAAAATTTGCAGTACCGCGTGTGTATATTAAATGCAGTGTGTGGGATGCTGGGTGTCTCACCAGACAGGCTCAAATAAAAGTACCCTCCCTCACCTCTGGAATACCGGAACTTTTCACTGAAACATTGGATCCCTTGCGAGTGAAATATGCCCGTTTCGAGGTCGCCGGGTTAAAAATGGATATTAGTAATGCCATTGTACAAGGATTGCGGAACACCATTATTGAGAGAATTAAGTAATACAATATTTTAGTACTAACCTAATTAATACTTTGGGTCGACATACATCAACTTTCATTGATAGTTTTCTATTTAGCCAGTTTTTTCGTCAAGTTGTAATTAAAAAGTCAATTGTCAACAAATAGACACTTTATATAGCTGTATGTAATTGTCGATCATTGAACCAAATTAAAAGCCACGCTTTTGCGTTTGAAGAAGGAATTGATGGATCCCTTTTGATTTTGCAGCATTGATGTTGTATCGCGCCAAATACATCTGCAATATCATACTGACCTTATCATGAAGTCCCGGTATAGTGCACAAGGAAGTATCCTCAATCTGCCGTTTAATGGAGATGGTGAAGCTTTCATATCCGCAAGTAAGGATTCTCGACTAAATTTCTACCTGAAAAATGTCGCTTGTTAGATCGAACGCGCTAATTTCAGTTTGTATACATTCAGTTGTTTATAGGGATTACTACTTTTGTGATAGCCGCAAATAGTTTCTATTCTAATTCTTTATAAAATTGTAATTTTCCCAGAAAATGTGCAAATGGAGTACATAATGCCATTTGAAATAGTAAAAGACGCTCTCGGCAGAGATGTCATCGATCTGAAAGGCCTCCAGTACTGGTTTGACGTTAAGGACAATGTGCGATTTGACTTCGGCAACTTGTTCTATGGCAACAAGCGACAGAGTAAGCTCAATCAAATATTTTAATATCAATTTATCTATTTGTAAATACATTATGTGGAAATTTTCACACTTAATAATACGTTGTTACTATTTTGCAGGTGATTTAATGCATCAATTCCTCAATACAAATTGGAAATCAGTTTCACTAACTTACGGACGGCCAGCATTCGATGTGATGAATATGAAAATCTTCAACGCAATCCGCTCTTACCTTCTGTCCCAGCCGGTTGAAGACATTTTTCTGAATTAGTTTAATATATTATATATAACTCTTCTGTCTGCTTTATATTACAAAAACGATTCACAAAAACTTGAATTCGCTTCCGCAAAACGAAATTATTTTTACTGTTCCCAAAATAACATAAAAGTGAAGGTTTTCATTTTTACAATAATACTCATAGTATATAGAGTCGTTATAAAAACGTTTTAGATTTATTAACCCACTAACTAAAATTCTATTGTTTGAAATGTAAAATTATTATACTAATTCCTAAGGTGTTTCACAAATAAATATTTAAAAAAAGTTTTGTTTTTCCTTTCCTACTATAGAAATATACATTTAATTTGAAATTGACAAATGCTAACAAGAAAAATAAGCTCACTTATTAAACTGGATAATGTTGTTTTGGTTTATTCGTAAGACATAAAAATAAGGTATCAACAGTTGAATTCGTAGTTTATGCTCGACTCTCATGAGTACTGTATTTACTACTTTGTACTATATTCATGCTTCAAGCAAAAATAATGAAAGTGATTTTAGGCCTGTGTGTTTTACTGAATAGTTTGCATTATATCCATCCGTATGGTAAGTTCGCAAAGTTTCTGGGAAAATATTACAACAGCAGTTTACTCTTTGATTTTATGTATTTCAGTGTTCCCATCAGTGGAAAGGTGCTCCTTCGCAGATTACAAATGTTTAAAAAAATCCTTTCAAAAGGCTTTACCTCTGTTTGCCGACGGAATCCCGGAACTGGGAATCGAGAGATTGGACGAGTTGGTGCTTAAAGACAAAGTGTACAAATTGAGTGGGCTAGACTTCACCTTGAAAGATGCCCTACTTAAAGGACTTAAAACAATAGTTTTTGATCACGTGAGGTATATGTTTGCTACTAGGTGGGGTGTGGTTTGTGGGAACTGTGGCCGCTTGCCTATTGCTTGAAGCTGTATTTTAAATCATTCGATTTTTTTTCTCAGTGGACAGTTTAACGTTTTTTTATGAGAACGCATTGAATAAAGTTTCTATTTCAGCTTCGATACCAACAAAAACATACTCTTTACTGACTACCACGTAGAAAAGTGTTCATTGAAGGGGAAATATGAAGGGGTCGGAAATATCAAGGTCCTGCCTTTGAGCGGAGCTGGAGAAATTTTCCTTAAGTTCCGTAAGTGGGCTAAATACACATTAAATAAAATTAAAAATACATCGAAAATGTATTTCTCAATTTGTCTATCTTTCAAAGTTCGAAAAATGTAGCTCATGTTTCGTTTCAGGTAATATTGTCATGTCCGTCAATTCTACGTTTGTATTGGAGAAAAGAAACAATAACGAATATTTGATCCCACAAAAGTATACTTTTAACTACGAAGTTAAAGATTCAGCTCATTTTAACATGACCAATTTGTTTGCGGGAAATAAAGAATTGTGTGAGTGTACATTTACAGCGAGTTATTACCGAACTTAAGAACTACGATTTAATAAGATTTCTCTTAATTTTGTTACAGCTAATGCAGTGTTAACGTTTTTGAATGCCAATTGGCGAGAAGTCTCCAAGGAGTTTGGAAAACCGATAATTGAACATCAGACCAAACAAATATTTAAAAATGTTGTAAAATATTTTTCCAATTCACCACTTAATGAGATATTTCTAATTTAAGTATCATACATAATATATTTGAAATTATTAACCGATTTATTATTTTGGCAAGTCGGTGGTCTCACGTCGACAATTAAGTGCAAATAATAGGCTTGGAGCCTGCTCGTTTATGAACAGCAAAATTGTTTCGAGTCGTTCTTGCTTTGCATAGCTCCTTCGTTGACTAAGCCGTCTCGAAACTGTCAATTTACGAAAATGTTCTATGCCAGAATGATCAGGACATTTATATGTCCGTGATGTCGATGTTTCAGAATAAAACAAAATAGAAATATCCATAGCATAAACACAACGCCGACACACTCTAAACATAACATATTATATAACGCAATTTTCAAATTGTCAAATGTGTTTTTTTAATATATTTTTATTTTATTCTTGGTAAGTTTTGTTGTAAATGTGTATTCCATTTTATTATTTATATAATAAATTTATATAATGTTGGCTGTAATTACCAATAAATACAATAGCGGTCTATTCAAATATTGTTTTAGGTACCCCGTTACGTCCAATTAATCTTGAAGTAATTATTAATAATGATACTAATTTATACAATAGAAACACAGTTTATTGGAAAAATACTACACTCTAAAAGCAACATCAGGCACACAGCACACACAAACATGCACAAATGCAAGTGCAACCCCGCACTGCAGTTTTGCTTAGTCGATAAAACATTATTCATGGTGTTCATAATTAAATCACAATATCATTTATTTAAATGATATTATGATTTAATTGACTTCTTACATCTTTAATACAAAAGTATTAAAGGTCGAGGTGCGTTTAGTTCAATCACATTAATATAACAAGGCTATTAGTACAAGATTGTTAAGACATTGGCCGTATGTTCGCAAAGACGTTGATTAATGCCAAACCCGACAGCCAGATGGCAGCCATTATTGAGATAACGCTAATTTATCTTATCGCATTCGCCACAAATCCCTTAATTTCTATTTATTTATTCAATATGCAAAGCCTCAATATATGCATATTGTTTCTCAATATATACGATTTATTAGTCAGATTTGCAGCTATCTCTTACTTAGACTTTTAACTCTCAATATGTCGTTATGTTGAGAAGTTTATTATTTTTATTTCGTGGCTTTTCTGTTGACCGTATGGAATAACATAATTGGTATATAAGTATAATATAAATAAAAAATAAAAAAGCCTTTTATTTTATCCCAAAGTATAGTTTCAAGACTGTCATATAGTGAAATAAATTACGTAAAAAAGGTCCCCTTCTATTTCCAATAGTGCAAAACCAAAGTTCATATTCCAGTAAGTATGGATTGAGAAAATAATTAACACAACAAATACTCCGTCAACTTTTCTCGAATCAGAATAAATAGCGAAACTTATTACAATTTACTCCGAGTGATGATAAATTCGGAATCGGATTAATGAGTTAATCAACGATGTTGATCTTTCGTTTAAGTTTCCCAAGGCGTAACGAATTGAACAGATCAAAATTTTAGCAATTCTAATAATATTCCTGTTATACAAAATTATATATTCGTTATACAAAAATGTTTTATAAAGAAAATAATTTAATTTGTGTAAACTTGTGGCTCAACGTTAATTGAGAATATCTATTCCTATTCGTAAGTGTTCGATATCTCATTATTGATCAAGGATTTTTTTTTTGTTTTTTTTTTCAATGAACAAAAATAACATTGTTCAATAAACAACTCACTTTTTCTTTAACAATTCTTAAGCCTAAAGAGATTTGCGTATTTGAAATAATACTTGTTTATTATTATAATACGCAAACCCGTAGTCCAAGTGTACGGTAATCCAAGGATAGTGTAGTAGTTACCAAAAAATGTAACTACCTACTTTATATATTTAGTTAATGTGTTTTGAATGAACATTAATGAACATGAAACATATAGAGATTATGGTCCCGTTCATTCATAATCTCCTTCAAAATAGACTTTCACCCCAAGGGTCCTTATCTGGCAGGCTGTGATTTGCATAAAATTATTAATTACGGTACCGCGACGAGCTCTTACGGCTCTCCTAATAAGAATTTACTCCGACGATGTTGGGATAGCGTATGTTGTCTTTACACATATTATCCCCATACTAATATTATAAATCTATATGTCTGTTTGTACAAGCTTATCTCAGGAACAATTACTTTGAATTGAAAGTATTTTGTATCCAGTTATCGAGGAAGGCTAAGGGTGCAATAAATATTTCCGCAATAATATATTATGAATTTATTGTTTCTCAAAATATTCTCATGGGTAAATGCACTCTATAAATGGATTTAAAAAATGTATGTACTTCATTCGTCTTCGACGCGCGTCGCTTTGGATGGTTTCGGCCGATCTTGAAAGACTCGATGCTCTCTTGTTTTGGGATCGTAGCAATAATGCACTGCCGTGGACGGGCGATTAGTAGCGGGACCTATATCTGGCCAAATACTTGCATTCCAAACTTTTTTTTTGTTGTTATAATTGTTTAGAATTTGGAAGGTTTTACATAAAACTTTAGGCTTTCCTTATTCACATTAAGATTATAATTACATCTTACTGTTTGTTATTTATAAGTAGATTGTTAAGCATATGTAATGTTTGAGAACATAATAATAATAAAATAAAGTAGCCTTAATAGAGAAACAAACTAATGAAGGTTTCTGAACTATTCAAGGCCAAGTTCAACGCGTAAGCGAGTTCAACCAGCATTCTTCTATTAGTAAATATATCAGTAATAATAAGAGATCGCCATTGCTTTGACCTAGTTGATACACATGCACGTTGGACTTTCTTTTGCGGACAAAGAGTTCGAACTAAAAAATATACCTTAAATAATTATTTCTTCTTTAGAACTAACCTTGTGAACTGATCTCTGTTATTATAGTGAGCCGTTTACCATAAATAATATTATACATCACTACCAATCGACCCAATTTTAACCAAATCGCTACCGTTTATAATTTTGTACCTTTCGTAACAGCGTGGCGCTGATTGGCTGGGACGTAAGTTTGCTGCTGTCAAATGACGTCAGTATAGCGTTTTCTCACTGGAACTAAAACTGACTGAGAGAGACAACATTAAGCGCGTTACAAGTTTTTTGAACCACTTACTTTTTGACATTTTTTACTGTTTGATTTTTTCCTGCGCTTTCACACAAATACTGATCTGGATTCCCACTTCATCCTTCTACGTCATCTGGCTATAGCTATGTTTAGGTGTCTATATGTCTGTAAATGTACTAAATTTTGACCTTCATATCTTTATAACCGTTTGTGCTAGCTTTATGAAATGTAATGTAATTAAAAATACGCAGTTTTATGTGTTTACATTAAAGATTGTGAGTTATAGAAGGCTTGAAAGTGGCACCAAGTTGTTCGTGTTACATTTATTACACAGCGTGTCCTGATAATTTACAATAAGCGCCTCGCCTTGCGATATAATATTTAATATGTTATTTTGTTCTGTCTGCTCATACGTGTGAACACAGATTATGATTGTATGTACAACAGCATCGTTGTCAGGATAGCTTATAAAAATAATTAGGAATTGCGTGCAATAAATAACTAAATCCATAAAATTAATATAGAGCTTACATTTTGACAAACCAATTAAAAATTCACTCTCAACTTCGCCCATTAGTCACCATAAACGGTGTTTTCGGGTACAACTTGTCTGCGGCCAAACAAACTTTTCCAAATATTTCGTTCTATAACAAGCTAATGTCTCCATTTAAATTCATTGCGAAATAAATTTAAATGTGTATTGATTTCGTTTCAGTACTCTAAAAGGATAAGGAGTATTAGTATGGCCGTCTAATTTGAGGTTGATTCACGCAAAGCTTATAAATTCTTGTCATATAGTGAAAAAGTACTTTTTCCTAATAAAGATGAAGCCGCTTTGTGGTAAAGCGACAAACCCCTTGATCCATTATAGCCGCCGTTGACTTCCATTGTTTTAAATCTTCAGTCAGCGCTCAGCGGCCTTGTCCTTGAGGGGCTGTAATGAAAACAATAGGTATAAAAGGTATATAGTATTATAAAATCTTACAAAGATAAAATTTTGTACATTGATTTTACTTAATGCTTTATTCCAATGAATTATAAATGGCAATGCTCACAGTATCCTAAGTCGGAGATTTTAGAGCTTTTCGATAATTCAATTGTTTGCAAAAATAATAATTCAATTCGCATTAATTCTTTGACAGACACGCGTGCTCTACGAAACCTTATTAATTATAGTAACGTCATCTCACAAATACTCGTAAAACGTTTTAGTCGAGACAGTAACAAAATAGAAATAATTTAACCGCTATATATTGGGCGGAAACTTGAACTAGATACGCCGGATATCCGGTCCACCCATGAATGAACTCTGCCCAATTCATACACGCCGAAAAGTATTTTTCTCTTTGTATCGAAAGCTCTTTTAAAGGTGTCGGAAATCGAGTAAGTCAAGTTGTAAAGCAATGAATGTTATTATTAAATTTGTCACTTTCTGCTGTTGATTGACATTTAACAGTTTGATTTTGAGTAGAGCTGGGAGCTATCTATAGTAAATTGGTAAGTTGCGTGTGAAAAATTGTGTATAGAACTATCAAATTCCTGTAATTTAACATTATGCCTCATCAATATGATTAACCGCCTAAAAAGTAGGACGGTTTTACTATTTGGCAAGCTTTCAATTCCAATCTCCCTTTTCGCATAATCCCGACACGATTGCGGGCCCCGAGTCACAACTTTATTTTGTCAATGTGATTTTTCATTGGACATGTACTCTAATTGATTATTTCTTCTAAAAAGCGATAGCAATTGTTAAAAATAAAGATTTCAAATTGTGTTTGAATTACAACAGAAAATCGGGAGTTCAATATGACGAACACTAACAAAGCGTAGAAATTACACCAATAAGATATGCAACAAACTTATCGAGGCTTAAATAGTTACTAATTAATTATGTAAGTCCTCTTTCAATAATCATATGAAGGAAGGACACATATAGGGAAAAGAGCCAAGGTTAGTACAGTAAGCTCGCTCACACACACTTTTTTTTTTACTCGCATCATTTCCTACCATTCCAATAATTAAGCACTAATTTGTCACGAGCGGTTATTATATATAGAAAATATCTATTATTTAGAACAAGCTTCGATCCAGGAACGTATTTTTTGTATGACTACATTTCGCATTGAATTACAATCGTTACATTGACATACCAAAGGAAAACCGAACAAACCTTATAAGATTAACAGAAGTAACAAGGGTGTAAGCTGCTTAAACAAGAACTACTGAGTTTGGCAGCCACGGATTTGAATCCGCTGGGGGCGGGAAATTTTGCAGAAGCCTGCAGGCTTCAGAAGTTTAGTGTAGACGTCGACGCCTTACGGAGAGGTCGTGTTGCAAGATGACGGCTTCGAGCTTTCGTATAACGAGTCAATCTGTTTAATGAATGATGAAAAACATTCGTGGTTAGTGTCACGTTGAAAGATTTTTAATATGATGAAATTCAAAAGTTTTGAGCTGTGTTTCGCTGTATAGTTATCGTACTTGGTAAGTTAAAGATACATGTTACAACTTCGAAAAACAATTTTCTGAAATAAAAGTTTCTAAATTACTTGGACAAAAAAGTTTTCTTTTCACAATATTGTATATTTATTTTAGTTAAGTAGTAACTTGGCAACTTTTATTGAATAAATTATTTGATATAATCTGATCTGTCGACGAAAAACCTTAACATCATTTCATGAGCGTATCTCGAGATAACGTGATTTATCGCCATCTTGTTCTATGAAAGCTTTTAGATGTCTCCACAATTTTCTTCATTTTTCTTTTATAAAATATAGTTGTAAACAGTTTTAAAATTCTTGAACCTTCATTGACCGTTTTCGATGTACACTGAAGATACTTGTATATAAGTTCCTATTTTTGACAGACTCTCAAAAACTGAAGCAGGTTTCCAGGTTCCATTCGTATGTTTTTTGTAGAGAAACTTTAATGTTAACTGACTGATCTTAAATTACATATATGGAGAAAAACTGAAAACATTGCGAGGGAGAGCGTTTATAGCATTTTTATTACCCATGACTTGGGGTCCAATTCTTTTCCTGTTTTCTTGGGGTTCTATGCATTAGGCTCGAGGTTGTAAAAAAGCAGTTAACGTAACAAACAGTTTTATTTCATACTCTGGATACTGATCAGTTCATATTTAAGGAAGGAAAACTTCGTGTGTCTGTCAGATTATTTAGATATAAATTATCAGCATATTCAGTACTTACTTAATGAGGGATATTTAAATGGAGATTGCGTAACAAAAAATAAAAATAATAGCTTTGAAAGTCTTATGGAGCAACTATTAAGCCAACTATAGTCGTATCACTCCTCTGGGAGAAACGTCTGCCAGCGCATCTAAAAAACCATTAGGTACCGAATAATGTTGTGTGGAGAATATAAAGAAAAACTGAGAACAATTTCATTGAAGAGAAAGATTTTATTGCGAGAGGTTTAAAAGGTTTCACATGATTTAAAGTTAATGATATGATTGAACCGTTATATTATAGAAATCCCTCAAGTGAATGTCATTTTATTTGTATTGATTTACTTATAGCAGCACTAGTGTGGCTTCCGGCTTAAACTTCATAAATATTCATGATACATTTTTTGATTGTTATGCTTAAATGACTTTGAAATTTACCAACCCTTATAATCTATCTATCTATTATCTATTTCTAAATAAGTCTTTTAAGCGAATATGCTAAGTATTGAAACTAAATTTGAATTACCATAGTATACAGTCTATATATTAAAATTATGAATGAAACTTTGTCATCCTCCCAAATATAATAAGGTTTCCTCACTATGAAAAGTATAAAAATAATATCGCGAATGATTGCTTTATATCAGTCGCTTACATAGCGAAATAGAATCAAATGTTCCCGTTATATCCACAATTTGGTGTTATATTGCCCTTAGAGCGTGTAATTGATTTAACTTTCCCTGCTCATGGCACTTTACTTGAAAGCTCCTGAACTGATTCCTTGCCCGAAATCAGAGCGGAAATGAAGTCTTTGAACAAAGTAATGACGAATCGACGACGACTCTGATAACCAATTATATGGGACCCTTTGAAAATATTACGTATTCTCAATATTATTGTATTCAGCTTTTGGGTTTGAGTCTAAGCGTCTGAATATATATACACGCATCTGTTAACTGAGACCAAAATTATACAATTACTACTTTCATTACTGTTTTATTTTACAACATGTTATTTAGCACGAAATTGATAACAAAATGGCCGCCAATGGTACACAGGCTTCGTGGTATAAATCTTCTTAAAGATATTTAACAAATATAAAAGCTGTTTTAAACCCAATAACTGAGTTAAAAAATAAAATAAACTTAAACTTTTCCCGCTTCTTTCCTATAAATTTTACTAAAGTTACAGGATTAGCTTTAAATGCAAAATTCTTAGATTTAATTATAACACCGTCATAAAATGGAAAAAATTTGCGAACATACGTTTTAAAATTTAGGTCAGCGTTACAGAAATGAAATACGGATTATTTTTTGAAGTTACGTTTGCTCATTGCTTAAATTATTTTATCCTTATCTGTTACCGTGTCTAATCTTCGTTGGGAGTTAAAAGAACTTCTTGCATCTCTTCGCTAAACATTCGCTGGTCATTCCGTCTCACCAATCAATACCACGAAGATATACTAATAATAATCCTCGTTATTTTCACGAACTGCAGTCTAAATACAGATGTTATAAAAAATATTAAGCTACTACACAGTCAGTCAACCAAGATATGCAAAAATGTCAATTATACACAAAAAAACATTTTTAGAGTACACATTTCCTACAGAAAAGTCAAACCATATGTCAAAAAATAAAATAGATATAAAGAAACAATGAAAAATAAAATAATAATAGTCATGAGTCAAAAAAATCTCTTAGAGAGTATTTTGTTTCCGCTAGTACGTGGAGTTGTGTTGTAGTTGTTTAAGAACAGTTGCAATTATTCTAACCTTATAAAGTATTCAATGATTAAATTAAAATAACAAAGAAGTAATTTAATTTAAAAAAAAAACCAGCAATTTAATCATTGTTTATATGAAATTATTTATTTGTGCGAAGTGCATGTTCAAGAAAGATGTTTGTAAAAATAATTGGCAAGGTCAAAAATGACAATTGAATGAAATTACAAGCGATTTTTAAAACGCTCATCAAAAGAAGGCATAATGATACAAGTTACTTATACAAGTAAGAATATGTCTAAAAGTTATTTTTCATTCATCAACGCACTCGTTGAACTGCTTTATCTCATATTTAAAAGGCTTCTCTGTCATAGGACTGTGTTTGATCCGAATAGTCGAAGGATGTGTGGCTTCCTATCGATGTGACCTCGGTCTAATTCGTTTATGTTCGGATTTACTAAAAATATTGCAACTTGGTAACCACGATTGCGAGTAAAAGTGTGGTGATAGTGACAATATTAGGAAGTAAGAAAATTTGTTTCTCGTTATCAACTATAAAAATTAAATGAGCAAGCAATTAGTGCATAATTTTACGTTAAGTGATACCGCGAACTCATTTAATGCGCTAAAAGATCTTAAATTTAGACTAACGTATTAAATAATTTATCCCTGCAAAGTTTCTCAACGAGTAGTGCGTGTAGTTTGTGAAATGTCTTTTCAATAAAATGACCATAGAAGCTTTATTGTACACCTTGATTGAAATAACGACTGAAATAAGATATCAACAACCTGTAATAATATTTCTATGTAAATAGTAAATAAATTTTTAATATAAAAATATTTAGCAAACTCTATTTTCACGGAGATTTTTCAAATTAAATTCGAAGGAGCACTTCAGTCTAAAGAGTTCAGGTACGTTTAATTACAAATAATAAACGGTTAATGAATATTTAGAAGTAATTTGCCGTTCGAAGCACTTTATTACCGTAGCTAAAATATACTTTTATAGTTTAATAGGCTATAAATCAAGCCCTCGAGACGATTATTGTGATTACTGTAATATATCTCTTGACCATTCGCAAACGTAGGAGGAAATAGTTGGAAACAGCTCTCTTTACAAATAGCGATATATGACAAATTGAGGAAATTTTCATACATATTCAACAGCCTCATTGCTTCATATAGGACTATAGATACGCGTCTTCCGTATGTCCAAGTCTTCCGTTCCGTATGTCGAAATGTTCCGGAAAATCTCCTATCTGATCCTATCAGATCTTCTACTGTTGATTAGACTGTCACTGAAATCATTCTTGGTCAGATTTTAAGAAGCTATATACGTTTCGAAGATGGTTTCCTAGTAGTGAAAGCGAAGAAAAAAAAACGAAAATGTTATTTACTTCACAAGTATGTGAACGTAACATATTAAATCAATATTTATATTGTTACTAGTATTTTTAACGTTGATAAGATATGTATATGCGTGTTTCATTTTGAGAAATTCTTTAGAGAATCAATTAACGAACACCGTACAGTAACAATTAAAAGCCCATCAAAGGGCAACCGTGTGTAATGTAAATCAGTTGCCGAGGTTCCCAAAGGTGTTGCGATCTATTCATTGACGACCTAAACTGGATATATCCGGTTGAATGCGGGTAATACTATTATTGCCTATTCGGATCGGGACTGCGAGAAAAGCATTCACTTAGGATTATTAGTTTATCGGGCGATTACGGTTAAATTTTACAACGTGCATTCAAAGTGTTAAACCTGAGTGAAGGTTGCCTATATTCAAATATAATTTTAAAATGGATGAACTGAATTGCATTATGGTTATTATATTAAAACCATTTATTTATCAGACACTTAACCCTCATAAGTAGTGAGACTCTTTAATATTATAATATTACTAGATGATCCGGCAAACGTTGTTTTGCCATAAATGTGATTTCTAGCAATAATTTTTTTGTTCAATAACAATAATTATCAGCTTTAAGTGTATGGGGATAAGTTTATAATCGAAAGCGTTTTAAACAATAAAAGTATGCATTATTTAATTTAATAAATAAATCTCTATATGACACGTTTGTCGGTTTACCAAAGCAGTGCCATCTATTGATTACTTGCACAATCCAGTCGAAAAGTATCGACATCTGTTAGAATCTTTTGGAGTTAACAGATAATTATAGACAAATAATTTTCAATTAAAACTGCGACTATATTTAAAGATCTAAGCTATCCCATCTCTTAAGTTGGACCAGACTGTTCACAGTGTGCCAATTTAATTTAAAATCAGTTAAATAGTTTAGGAGTCCATCGTGGACAATCATCGTGACAGGAGTTTTATATACATTAAGAAGATTATTATTATAGAAGGTTCGGCATCTTATTTGGTGCTCAAAGAGTTTATTAATTAAATACTGATTAATTAATCTGACAAAGCTTAAGCATAAACTTCTGTTGTAATATTGAAAACTGAAATGGAATTTCAGCATTGCACACGAAGTTAAGGAACTAACTGCACCGTATGTATTCAAATGTAGATAAATTGAACATTGTATTGAGATTTACTTCGTCGCTTAACGTGTGTTCTGCTGTACATTTAATTTTCACAACATCTAAGTATTGCAAAGGAACTGTCACCGTTCTTTACTATAAATATTATATAGAAAATCTCTCTACTAAATGTGACAATAGAGAAATAATATATATTTATTTGCTCCATCGATTTTCTTTAAAGTAAAGCTTTTATCAGCCATAATTAAGTGATAAGCACTGTAATACTTTACATATATA
Source organism: Pontia daplidice (assembly GCA_963693355.1). Taxonomy (NCBI): domain Eukaryota; kingdom Metazoa; phylum Arthropoda; class Insecta; order Lepidoptera; family Pieridae; genus Pontia; species Pontia daplidice. Next base: position 410,567 of record CAVNZL010000085.1, read on the forward strand.
CTGTATACTTTTGTCTTTATTCAATTCTGGGTATATATATATATAAATTACCTAAATACAATATGACTAGTCTTCGTTGGTTTGGTGGTATCGTGGATAGTCACTTGTGGTAAAACCAGTGTGTGATCGTAATTGAAAGTTTTTCGAATCCCTAGTTGTTATAATTTACATAAACGTTTTATATCTGGTAAATAATTAGAAATATAAGCAGCTGTTAATGCAATTTAATCCTGTGGGCGTGATTTCAAACCCTGGCTGCATATTCCGCATGCAAAAAACAAAATTACCTATGTGGTAGGCGGTGTCAAGCCAAGTTCTTACCGACAGCACCGGCGTGTAGCACCGTGTGCATCACATGACCATTTGATCACCCCCACATAACTCAAAAACTTTTTTGATGTCTTGTCATGCCAATCTAAGTATCCACCTTTGCAATGGCAATTGACAGTCTAGTGTTTGCATCCTTGTAGATCTCATTAAATTAGGTTATTTTACAATCATGGTCGGGCATAGAAAGCTGCTGATGCTGATGACCTGCGTATAAAAGATAATCACACAATTCGATGTCACCTCTCGCAACGCTTTTAAAGGATAATAATGAATAAATACCACAGTTCAATGTTAAATTAATCTCAAAGACGTAACATTTAAATAAGATAGAACGAATGCAAAGAGAAATGAAAGTTGAACGGAATGAATCGGGATTGAAGCGCAGCTGTTGCTCTTTGAGTGATATTGGTAATTATTAAAACAGCTATATAATTACAGTTTTCTTTCCATTTTGAGGTTTTTTTTATTTATCTTCTTGTAATTATTTATATTTAACTAACGAGGTAAACTACAACTAATTACACAATTGCTTTAGTATTATTATTATTTATTATTATATGTTAAAAAATAACCTCTTTGAGTTCCATGCATATTAAATCGAAGTAATATTTTTAACCTGATAATAAATGAAATTTTATACGTACACAACAAATTATATCATTAGAAAGCTTCCAAACCACACCTTGGCAGCGGTTTTAATCTAAAATCCTTAATCGCTCAACCATTCTTTCCCAGAATCATATATATGGGACAGATAACAATTAAATGGTTCAATCAACTTTAAATAATTACGTTTTGCACACTCCTGAGTAAGTATGTGATTTCACGAACAAAATCACTGCAATTTATTGTCCATTCGATAAATTTGACTCATTAATTATTGACCCTATCGATTTAATGCCGGTGTCCAAAGTATCAGATTAATTGTTATCCTGTTTCAAATGAAAAATTGGGATATAATGTAATCCACTAAGTATTTAGTAGAGTAATCTTAGTAGCTGTCGAGATTTGTTAAAATTATGATATTGTGCAATGTTCCCAATTCTTGAGGAAGAAAATAGATATTTCAGAAACCAGAGGTTAACATTCGAGCGTATCATGTTGTATATTTATAAAAATAATTAAGCATATAATATATATGTATGGTAATCGTACCATCATCCAAATTATTGACCATGTTGGAATACGAGTAACCAACTATCTCCAAAGGAAATAATTTGCTTCTTATCTTATTATAAAATTTATGATCCGAAAATCGACTTTTGGGGTCGGAATGAACAAGTCCTAACAGAAGCGATTATTGAGTGGTCTTTGTTAAATTATTCATAACAACACTTCTTATTAATCATCCATTATTTATGGCAACACTCATCTACGAGCCCAAACTGAACGACTATTTGAGACAGTCCTTTGATTAATGAATTACAACGTCGTTACAAAGTTATAAATGGAGACAGATAATAAATTAAATAAAACATTGTCGATGTGAAATCCTAACCCGAAATATATCAATGTTTAATTCGCTACGATCTCTGTGGAATTTAAGGCGCGGGATGTGTGAATTGAATTTTACACATTGAATTTCAACATTTATCTTCGTACAGGTAATTAAATAATGAAAAAAAGGGTTATTTGTATTGGTGTCGTATTACTGTCGTAGTAGCTATAAAGTGTTATTTACTATGCTAGGGGTATGAAGTTTTAATTTGTGGATGAAATTGGATCCGGTGAAACGTCATAAAATAAAATATTTATTATGAACCTTAATGATATTATTAAATCTCTTGCTAAGGGTACCTACCAGCACAAAATACACTATATATGTACTTAAATATAGAGCGACAAGCATTTTTAACTGGGGAAAGAATTAAGGAGCGAGGTCCATCGGAATTTTAATAAAAAGTTCTCAATTAAATTGGATTCCGTAAACAGCCCATTGACCGGGACGAAATTCGGGACCGCTTTTAAAATACGTTCATTGAATATCTCAAATGTCATAGGCTCATATAAACTATCATAACCTAAACAACGCCTTGGTAAATTGATATATTTATAAATACATCTATAGGAAATGTTCTGCCGATAGGTACATTTGCTACAAATATCTTTAGCATATTAGAATAATTTATTATGCAATATGGACATGGAACTGAGTCCTTTGAATTAATATTCAGCCATAGTAACTATCCACTGAACAGTTTGTATAATTAAATGCGATTTGAATAATCATATTGTGTGCGTAATGAACAAATTAGAGCTTTGTGTTCAACTTCATTTGAACTAGAAGCCTGAGGTGCACGCGTTACAACGAAAAATCTTAAAAATGTTTTTACAACAGCGAGTACAACCGCGGACTTAGCAAATTATATCAAGATGAAATTAGCATTTTTTCATCCGTAAGATTGCTATAAAAGTTACTTGAACAAAAGCTTTTTGTGAAAAGGCTCTGGAAGGCTTCGCCATCCCTGTTATTATACAGTGAAGTGGCTTTATAGCACCTTATTAAGTTTTTCCCTCGCATCAAACATTCAAAACTTTTTCGATCTTATGAACTGTTTACAAAATCATTTTACGTAACTTCACTGAATTGTGTTAGTGCTATAAGAAAGTTGTGAATTTAATGGGGTTATTGACTGTAATATTACTCGCCTCTGCAAAGATTTAATGTCTCTCCTAAAGAATCGGTGGATTTATGTATGTATTGCACAAATATAAGCCATAAACATCCAAAGGCATGTTTTCAGGCGACCTTAGCTAGACAGTCATAGAAAGTAACGTGTAACGCCAAAGGAAATAAACAAATTACCATTTATGACTTTTGCTTCTATGTTACCATAACTAATGAACAGTTATGTTAAATACTTGGTACAAATTCATATACAAGAGTCTAGTCTTGGATAAACAATGGATCGTTTGATAGGATCCTGCTTCAATGTTAATCAAGTATATTAACAAAGACAGTGAATACTGTGTACATTTCACTGCCCTAGTTTTGGTTAGAATTCCTAGTCGGTAGTATTATGTAATCTAAATAAGAAATTATAATTTATTTCTGCATATTCATTATGTCAGCAGTTTTCATCAAATATTATCAGAAATTACTCATAATGAACTGTTTTCAAACAATGTTAGTAAATTAAATTTTTGTAGTAGGTCAAATACGAGTATTAAAGATCAATCGAACTCTGCCGTAGCGTAAGGTTTACCAAAACCTTCGTTGCTCAATGTGTTTACTATGCCATGCGATTACTTTGCCAAATGTCTTTTGAAGCAAACTGCTAAAACCTGATGTATGGAGTATCTTTATAGGTTTCTTTTAACTTTGGCCAACGTAGTTACTTATAAGTTTATACGAGCTCCAATGCAAAACAGTTCGTCCATTCATATATAAAGGTTGTCTGTTTTGAACTATTTCCAGCTCTTTGACTTTCTAAGTAATCAGATATACTGTTGGAAAACCATTGTCAAATTCCATGTAACATCGTTTAAAAATCACATTTCCTCTGGAATTGCGGTGAAACATCACTCCAGTTTAACGTTCGCCACGTTCAGGGCGATGACAGATGGACGGTCTATTGTTACATACTGAATTTACACCCGCGATACATGTTCGCATCGGATTCATTGATTAATGTAATATCAATTTTTTATCAGGAAAGTTCACAATGTTCTGAATTTGTTGTTTATGAAGGGTCAAAATCACAGCCTTGTAAAATACCGTGAAGGAAAAAACTGGTCACCGCATTAATTTCTATGGTTCTTGGCAGTGTGTTGCGAAATCTCGAGTAAATTGGGAACATTCTGGAGCTTCATAACTTTGGTTGACGGTTGGCCGCTACCCAGAAGTAATAATCACATAGTTTGGATTATTTACTCGTATTAATCCCTGGAGAAAACATTTGGCTTGAGAATTCCCTTTGCACATAATTAGGCCCAACTACCTGTCTCTGAAATTGCTTTACGATAATCACTATAGCGCAAGAGCAAACGATGTTCGAATACCAAACTTATTTTCAATACAACGTAATCGTAGTTTACAGAAGGTTGTTGTAATATGAGGTAACGTTTCCTCCTCGCCTTGTTAAACTATCTAATTGCAGTTACTTGGAAGATAATATTTACAAATTTCTTTTACTATAATCTAGCAAGCAATCCCTATATTTAACAACATTAAAAAGCAACAAAAATGTAAGCATCATAAAGCAGGTATTTATTTACATGCTCATACGATATATAGGAGTTGTACAGTCATCGATTTATTAGTATAGCACATACCATTAGTGCTCGTGGCTAGTTCCTTTGTAATGCGACGTGACAAACGATGCGATTATATTGCTGAAATGGTCACAACTTTGCGGTACGCTTTCAGAGGTCGCGGTTGGATGCAAATGTATAGTGACATGCCACAACTGCTTAATTTGAGTGGCTTTATAAGTGTATGAATTAGCATATTTGATGCAATCGTTTTAAATTACCTTCCTTAGTCACCGTACTGTTATTGTTAATCGCTATGTAACCGCTACAGTTACAATGATTTAAGCGAAAAGAATGCGAAGAGGTTTCAATATTGACCTAATTATTGTTACGAGTGGGTGTTGGCAGAATATTATATCGATTTGAGCAAATTCCAAGAGATATGCTAATGGCTACATTGATTTTCCATCTGGTGACGATATACGGATGTGAAAGGTAGTATTGTGATCCCTTCGTTCTGATAATGAATATTTAATGTATTCTCGCTCAAAATATAAAGAAAAATCTTATCTATAGAGATACAAATTGTGACTTTTTTATCCAACAGTCTTGGAAAATTTATATTTTTAATCTTGAGATGTTTTCAAAAAGTCATATTTTGGAACCGAGACAATAGAAGCTAAATTACATTTTCTAAGCGATTTTATATTATAAAATGCCCCTTAATCTAAAAGAAAGAAAGAAAAAAGAAAAAAGTATTTATTTTCAAGTAAATCTATACAATTGAGTTGACGAGGCTTCCCAAAAAGTAGTCAAGAGACACTTGTGTAGGGAATGCCTCGCTCTTCCAGTGTACATAGGAGTTTCGATTTACATTTTTACATAAGGAGTAATTAAATTTTAATTTTAATATTTCTTTGTGAGATTTATGCGTGTGCCTGTGTGTGTGTGCCTGTGTGTGTGTGTGTGAGTGAGTGAGTGTGTGTGTTTGTGGTGGGTTCAATGAGAGCCAAAACTAAATTATTCTAGTAAGAATTTGCTCAACCTCGTCGTAGGTAAGGGCAGAGAGCCAATCCTTTAGTGCGCGCCTGCACTGATACAGCTGCATAGGGTAAATAGAAAGTACTCGATGTATTTTGTTATAGACATAAGGGGCAAGTGATATATATTGCCGAGTGGCAAAGACAGTGCGGGCAGGATATTGGAGGGCAACAGCATGACACCGTCTGTTATTGAGTTTTTTACTATCAAGGGGTAAAGTCTTATGGTGTTCTAAAATCAAATGTAAAATGTATAATTTTCTTACAGAGAGCAAATTTGAAATTTCGTATAAGGTTTTGGTGGGGTATTTAAAAGGTTTATTGTACATCACTTTGATCAAGGACCTTTGTGCCCGTTCTAAATCCAGAAAGTTAGTTTTTCCTGCACCGCCCCATATTGAAATGCAGTATGTTATTACTGATTGAGCGAGAGCCATATATATATTATTTAACACCCTAGTGTTCACAGCGCGTCTTAATAATTTGAAGATCCACATCAGCTTCCTTACCCTGCCTATAGTGCGTTCCAGGTGTTGATGCCAGCACAATCTACAATCCACAATCACTCCAAGGTACTTAACACTACTAACTTTCTGGATAGATGGGCAAATACAAGTGTTTAAAGAAGAAGTGCTACAGGAGTGAATTTTAATGTCAAAATCAGGTGGGGGTTGCGATGTTATGTAAGGAGCAAAACATACATAATTAGTTTTTTGGGTGTTTAGGGTAAGAAGATTATCTTTAAGCCATCTACTAACAATAGCCAGTCCCTTCTCAGCTTCCAACTTAACCTTATTCCATGTGTTAGCAGTAAAAATGATGGCTGTATCATCAGCGTACGACACTATTCTTCCCCCAAGGTTACCTAAGTTGCAGAGACTGTTGATATATATTAAAAATAGTGTTGGTCCGAGGACACTACCCTGCGGGACTCCAGTAGTTACATTTTCCTCTACACTTATGAAATTGTTAATTTTTACCGCTTGCATTCTGTTAGTAAGGTAGCTTCTAAGAAGCGAGAGAGCAGTTCCACGGAATCCGATACTTTCAAGCCTGCGTACGAGAATCGGGATAGAGACGGTATCAAAGGCTTAATCTGGGTAGTTTAATTGTTACATTTCGTTTATTGATCATTAATACTATTCGATATATTTGATCCCGATAATGTTTCCTGAAAGATGACGCTTTCTTACTTTATCGTTGTTGAAAACTTGTTAAGTTGAAAAGCTTGTTTTTAAATGTGGAATAACAAGCTTTTCAACTGAACAAGGTGTTGGATATAAGCTATCTAGAAGGAAATCTAGATTCGTTAGAATATTATGAATGGAATATGGCCACAGATAAATAGAATATAGGCGCAGACTATAATAACAAATGTATTGCGTGATACAGGGAGAATATCGAATTTATCATATCCCCACATATTTCTCGACTGGAGCGGAATACATAATCGTAGGTCGACAAGGAAAACTTTTTCTCACAATGTTTTCACTACATGTGACAACCGATAGAAAAACTTCACTTGATTCCACGTCACAACATGTCCATTTATTTCTATACTTCAATGGTTTGACCTCTATACATTATATCAAGTGCCATGTTCCTTTTAACAAGAAAGAAATTAATTTAATGAAAGTTAGTTTTCAGTTGGATCTATAGCTGAATTAATAGTGAGAAATTTAAGTCGCATGTATCTTACATTGTGTTACATATTTAATAAACCCCTAATTATGTACTAGTATGTATCTATGTAATATTTAAGCAACACATTTTAAAATAAATTTTGTTTTACATAAAGCGTTAGAAACTTTTCACATTAGAATATTTCAAATGCTATAGTAATGTCAACATAAATAAATGTAATAGCTTAGTACGTAGGGGAAACTTAATTTTAAAATTATTCTTAAAGTACATTCATCGTATTAATGTGAGTTAATAAAATATCTGTTTTATAAGGACAACAATAAAATTCACTGACGTAAAATGTATACGTTTTTTCTCGTTCGGCATTAGAGGTTAGTGTCGTAACAAGAGGTGGTGTGTTGTGACGTAATGACTCGCTAACAACTAAAAAACCTTAGAATATTGGCAGGCTTCCAGCTCAGTGTTGCCACTAACGTCACTCTAATTAGATTTACACAAGTATCTTAATCGTGTTATTCTTGTTCGCTTTGGGTCAACGAGAGGAAATCCCTTCCCTTTTAATCTACAGCAAAGTTTTACATTTACGTAACCTCAAACGTCACCATCGTTTTCATTGTGTAGTTTTCTTTATACGAAAATAGTTCATTCGATTTATGGACTCTGACATATGTCGATTGTAAGGTTCACAAAATACGTTCATGCGAACGGTTGAGAATTACACACGTAGAACAACTATATATATACTTCAAAAATACTGTTTAGTGATTAAATCCTTAAAACATTACTTGATATAAATTACGAACCAGCAGGTCACCCGCACCCAGGCGGAAGCGAAACGTAGAAATATTTTACCTCTATTTAAATAATTGGTCTCGTTAAAATTTTACGCGCTTATTTTATAAATTGTATTTAGATAAATAAGGTTTGATATATGTTTAAAATATATTTATTCATATAGGTAACATCGTTTAGTGTGGGATTGTTTCTTTGACACCAAAAGCATGCTGGCGGTGACAGCGGAAAGCACATGGTGTGGTTTGTTGCGGTGATGTATTTTGGGGTGGTAATTAATTATTAAAACAATATTGTTACTAACATTAATAGTAACACATGCTATTGGACCTTTTAATTATCTGTTTTAATAAATAAATTGTAAACGCCTTAAATTATATAAAACTTAAACTAGTAATTACTTCAATAACGAATAATCCAAATAATGTTAGAAACTTGGAGTCGATAAACGTGGAAAGATAGTAGCATTTTGTAACCGTAGTTACCATTTATTACACATCGTAACTAGTACACGTTTTATAAAAGGCCTTTACATTTTTATCCTCCGGGAACGAATATACATTTTTATGTAATGTTTTAAATGAAATACCTATATGTCGCTCGATTTTTATACTCCTGCTGGATAATTTAATAACACATTTTGTAGACAATAATAATGCAATCTGATAGTATAGTAATATTCTTCTCCTTATCTCAATTATATTACGCTCCATATATTGTAAGTTACCGCCCATATTATGAAAACAACTAATGTTATACGTTCATTCATATTATGAAACACTCTTTCAATTTTTAATGAGAATAGCAGAAATTGAACTTGTACAATGATTTTTATGAAAGCGAATTTTTGGCAACTATTTTCTGATACGAGAATAAACATACCTATAGACTATTCAAATTATAGACTTTATATATCTAGATACTTTGCTGAATAAATTAAATAATAATATAATAGAGCCACCAAAACCACTTCAAGTAAGACAACCATTTCGTGAAAGGCATGTCCTTAAGTAAAATATGCTGTTGTTAGCACAAAAATAACTTTTTTATAAAAGAGATCCGATAATTAGTTTCAATAAATATGTCAGTTTAAACCATGAATACTAGAACATACTATTTCACGACGATTTTCGGTTTTAGATGACAATAGAGATTGCTTTTTTTATAATAAAGGAAAATGTATCGAATTACCTATTTATTTCACAAGCCTATTTAATGTGGCATTGGCCGTTCAAATGTGGATGCCAAGCGTCGGACACGCCAAGTACATATGGCTAAGTATCCCTGACCCGTTAAAGCTTAAATTTATATCATTATCAAGACAGCTTGTTATTGATGCCGACAATATTGAGGCGTTAATGACTGAACCATATTAATACCAACAAATGGCAATAGAAGCCCTTGAGTCCCCTTACATTATAAGGTAAAAAATTGATTAGTTTTTTTTAAGTTTAAATAAGATGATTAAGGCACGTACCTACTGTAAAACTTCCTAGTGAGGGTATTTCATTTTTGGTTTAAAACTATTTTAACTGGAACAGACTTTGACTTTCTTGAAATGAATAACAATGATCTGTCATAGCAAGAAACTGATTCTGTGGAATTAACTCCGACACTGCGACTGTATTATGTGGCTAGATTTTTCAAACAATAGACTTTTCATCTAAGAGAACAAAATCTTAAATTCATACTCTTCTTATATACGTTTGAGTTGTTGGTTCGACCAAGTTTCCATACAATAGTAATATCCAGATATTCAATGAAGGAATTAATGTGTTTCATTTTATTTTCAAATATTTTTGTTTACAATAGTTATATATGTAAGTGACTTACAAAACTACTTCAACATCTATTAAGTTTATATATACGCGTCTTCATTCGTCTTCTCATATTGTGTTTTGATATATCACGTAAAGTATCACGTATCAAGTTCTCATGTAAAAATTAATAGTAAAGTTATTAAATATTGGCAACTTTTACGGTCTTCCTATGTAATCTTTTACAAGCAATGTTTGTTCGCGTGGAATCTTTCAATTTTTTAACAAACATTTTCTAATGATTGACGTCGTTCATAATCCAAAATGAAATATTGATAATATGTGCATCAAATAAAAGTAGAGCCCTAATAGTAATGGTGAAGTCACTCAATGCTATATCATGGCATTTGTTCCATTTTATAACTTATTTTGGCAAATTAAACATTCGATTTGATTTTAAACCTCATTTGTGTATAAAATATTATGTTATTACAAGTGTACATGTATATTTTCTTTTATTAAAATACATTAGTTACAAATAAGAAAGAAATTTGATTAAGCAGACTTGTTTCTTCGAACGGCGTTAATTTCCTAGCGGAAATAACGTTGTATGGTTCATAGGAGCACGTGTATATATTTTAATAAGCATCCCTAGAAGATCAGCATAAAATAATAATACATACATTCTTAAATACATGGTTCTGTATCGACGTGGTTTGAAATTAAAGAAAACAACCTTTGAATAGCTGTAGGGAAACACTAGAACGTGAAATGTTCGGCATGTTTTTCATACGTCATCTTAATAGAGGTTTCACTCATAATATTTTAATGAAAAATGCATATATTAAATGTATTTACTGTAAATTAAGATCCTTACACTAATTATCTTCTATTAAGCGAAGAGCCTTTTGTTGACTTTTACAAGCAACACACAACCGTGACGAATTATCTTTAAAAACTATTGGAGTATATACTCTAGGTGAGTAGGTTCTTATTTAAAACTAGGTTTCATAATACTTTTCTGCAACTAATAAACAACTTGTCTATTAATAGCTTCATGATTCTCAAACGCCAAACATCACGATTCATTTGGAACAAAACAATGTAAGGTACATTGTAAGGTCATGACGCCAATTCAAATAAAGTATTTCGTAAAAATGGCTGACATAAGCTGTAGAATTCAGTTTCCGGCTCTTCAATAGAGCATACGTCTTAAACAATATGCGACGATACATTACAGATTTGCCGAGCTTAAGTTACTCGAAAATTCTCCATTTTTTATGACATATAGAATCGATTTAACAATTTATTTTTATCACACTTTTCGAAACATTTCACTGAAATGTCCAAATTCATTGCTCATTTTACACCAATCATGACCTTTTCACCATATTTAGAACAATTACGCATATTTTTTTTATATTCTCGTAAATGTCTCATTATATCAAACATTTTTACTAGTAGTACTTAGTAATACCTAATCGAATGGATTCAAAAAGTGGGTCCCACAACCGGAACAACAGAACTTTCGTTATCCCTCTGAGATATCACATTTTCTATAACGAAAGAGAAGTTTTATATATAATTCTCAAACAATAAACTCAAATGCCATTTCAAAGTTAACTCATAGCTTAACTGTGTTATGGTTCACACTGGGTCTGTTTTCTTTGTTCTTCTGTTAAGGCTTTACAAAGATCCCAGTAATTTCTTAAACTCAAGAGGGTCTTATGAAGTGAAAGTGTGGAGCTATTGGATTGAATCTTTGCGTTTATCACAATTGTATTTCAACGAAACATTTTGTGTGAAATCTTATTTAACCAAATTTAGCATATACCGTAAGTACATATACTGGCATACAATAACAATTGTGAATTGATTTTATTCATCGATATACTACTGCTTGATTGTGTAGTTGATTCATTAGAGATTGAGTTGTGTTGAGAAAATTTATCTAAATAATAATAGAAGAGTTTATAAGAGTCCAACTACCAGAATCAGAAACCATTTATGAAACAGTTGTTTCATTTATAATGCAATAAAAGCTATTATGAAAGTGTTATGTTAATATTCTTAATATCTGCTTGAATGAAACTTGAGCCTCGTGGCGAAAACCGCCCACTGGCCGACTTTTCGCCCTCGCTTCAAGTAGGTGACGAGCTTAGCCAAGGCTTAATTCTCCACTTATACATTCTTTTCGTTGCTTATTTTATAATAAGATATATCAAGCCACATGTTTATGCATCTCGGGTAAGAGATGCTTATATAAGTAAGTCGTTTGCTTAAAATTCACATTCCACCACAGGCCAGTAGTGTTCAGAAATAGAATATCTAGTAAATCGATATTTAATAAGAAACTTAGGCACCGAATTCTTTATATAAGTCAATAATGAAAAATAACTTAGTTTTTATATATTGCTTTTTGCATTTTGCAACTTTATTTATTTTTGGGAAAGTAAATAATAATATACATTGGTTAGGTTAAAAGGCTTAGTGATAAATTATTTCAGTAGGAATATCTTGACGGGTGTATCCCCTTTCTCAGGCCACCTGGAGCCAATGTGCTGCGACTATATATTATTTAAATTACGATAGGGTTAACTAATAAATATTCAAATTTGATAATTTATAACAGTTAAGTGTAAACAAGTATACCTATTTGTTATCTTGATAGCTTTTCAAAGTCAATTTCAGAGAACTCTTGTTTGACCTATCACGCCCGAGGCAACTCACTAAAGTCATAAGTAACTTTGGAATTGTTTCCTTCACATATAATTCAAGATATTACGCATAAACCAATTTTTAAATATAAAAAATCTAGTAACATGTTGCTACAAACCACTTCATAATCGTAAAATGATACCAAACACTACTAAAATGTTATAACTATATATAAATATTATAAATGTATAATAGATAACAATAAAATCTCCACCTACAGCATGATGCCCTAGGGTATTTAAATGATTTGCTGCACTTTTTCTAGAACATTCTTTGAAATTATAAAATAATCTAATTATTAATGACCAACAGTGGAGTATACAAACTATGTAAGGAGTCAAAGCAATATGTATACACACTTAATTGAAAAATGCCATATTACTTATAATAGTGCATTATAATATCATACACAAAATATGCAATCCAAAACAAAAATAAAATACCTGTTGAAGATTGTTTCCATTGAACACCACCTGCTCCATGAAGGTTCTACACAAAATTGCTTCAGTTAGTTTTATTTTGAATCATCTTAAGTAGTCACAACAAGTATTACTGTATATAGTAACTGTATTACTCATATTAGAATATAGCACATATGAATGTAAGTAATTAACTTAACCTAGCATACTCAATTGTTTCAAAATTTTGTAACCTACAGCTTATCTTTTGCAACATAAGAATCATAAAATAATATTTGGCTTGACTTTCCAATAACACTTATTTAGATGTTAAACCTTTTTTATACATATACTTATTGTAGTCTATTGAAACTCCAACAACTACACTAAGTACACTGATATTGTTATATTTTAAAAACTTCATGTAAGATTAGATTGACAGTACATAGGGAGCAAAACTGCTAACATTCTTCATTATTATTCTAATTTTATATAAACAAATTTTAGGAGTGTAAAATTATTTATGACGCTTATTTGTAAACATAGACATTAGCTATAAACTAATTTAGCTATAGTTGATCAAGCCAACAAAAGTAAATAACTTTGTCAAGTTAATCATATTACATATACATATAGCATAACCTTTAACATCAAGATGATTTTTTAAGTGCCAACAACTTCCCATCAGTGAACTTAAATTTTTATTCATATTAACTTAAAACACTAATACCGAGAAATATGAGTGGAACAATACACAATACCACTTCAAAAACAACACACTTTAATCAAAATATTGTTATAAATAAATGAAGTGCGTACCTGAAGAGTAGGACACTGTGATATTCAAAAAACAAAACTTTTCAATATTCGAATGTTGTGTTAGTTCAGAGGCTCTGGGAGGCAAAGTAAATTATAAATCGACTGTTGGGCACACGATGTTTGTGGGGACTCATTTCAGGGTATAATCGTTTTCATTTTGTTGCAGATAAACTCGAGTCGAAGAGCCAAGATGACAAATCATTACTGAATAACATAAGTAAAGAAGAACCTTTTTATAGAGTCGCATTGTATAGATCTCAATGCCTTATACAAAAAATCATTGCGCTGCTGCTCGCAGGCGCCGACTATGTTTGACTCGACTAAGGGCGCATTGCTAGTGGCGCCCTCTCTTGCAAACAGCTCGTGCAGCTTGAACGGCAAAGGTTGGCCCTCGACCTTCCCCGCGACTGCAGATATTATCAAAGCGTTCTTCATATTTGCCTTGTCTATGGCAATCGTCTTTTGTAATCTAGTCCTCATCTGTGTGCTTAATAATAGAAGATATATTAAGTATATAGATAATCAGGTAAGTTATAGAATGCTTTGTTAATTAATTCTTATTATGGTGGCGATGGAACGCATGATTTCTGATAATATAAAGATATGTTAATACGGGGTTGAAGAAAATTCTAATAGACGTTCCAGATTTGTGTAAATTAAATCCTACCAAAAAAATTTAAGACTGAGGTTTTTCGTAAAAAATTACGAAACGTAAGTTTAATTAAATTGTATTTTTACAGCCACGATATCTATTAACCTCATTGGCACTAAACGATTTATTTACCGGGATTTTAATAGCACCTGTCGCTCTTCTACCCGCCCTATACAAGTGTTGGCCTTACGGAGAAATATTCTGTCAAATACAGGTATGATTTCCAGTAATTATTCTTATAAATAGGATATTTACACATACGTATTAACAACAACTTAGCTTTATTAACTTGAAGAATAAATTGAATGACACACTCTTCTTAATTTTAAATTTGAAGAGCATCAAAATGTAATCAAGTTAGAGCAGAGCGGAGCACTGAAGTCGCCACTTAACCTTATATAAACAAAAGTTAAAGAGAAAATGAGCAAAGTTCCCTAGAACAAGTTAAAAATGTAATGAAACGCTCAGGTTGATAATCTTGCCCAATCATAAAACACCGTACATCTTTGTCAAAACTGTGTTCAAATTCGTAGCTTATCCTTTTGATAGAAAGATCGATTAATAAACACAATGATGCCAGATAACCATAAAAGCCTTTGTGATAATTCTATTCAAGTCACGAATTATTTAGTCAAAAGATTAAATGGCGGTACCATCGGCTGACAATAAAGACCGTAAACTTCTATGGTTACAGTTGCTAAGTTAACGTTAATGGCTAACGATGACCGAGCAGAAACTCAATATTTCTTAGAGTTTACGCTTTGTGCAATTGCGTTATCTCCTCCTCCCACGGGAGCACAACGCAGCCTTTATATTTTACAAGATGTGGCCACTTTGCTTCCGTAATATTGTTCGTGATTTCTGCGTCGGTAGTTGTTCCATATTAGAGAAAGCTGAAGGGACAAATTTTTATCGCAGGCTCTTTTACGGGGAGCTGTGAGTCAACAGAGCGCTGTTATTCTAGTCTGTATGGCGATAGACAGATATTTATATTTGTTACACCCGAGCACTTACCATAAACACTCGAGCAAAAAGGTAAGCGGAAAATAATATTTTTGTTTACTCGCAGTACGCGACTATTGTTGTTCGTTTTCGTAACAAAAGAATATAGGGAAGTTCAGAAAATATAATGATATGTATCGGTTATATGACTCCATTTCATCATTTATCGAGAGGACATGTGTTTTGAAATTTAATCACTCAGAAGATTTCTAATTTATAACAAGTTAAAAGTCCAAACTTCCTTGAAGTTATATATTGCCTTCACATCTTCTACGTGAAGCTATTTCCTTTCAGGGCTGCGTCCTAGTGATAAGTACAACGTGGATTCTATCCGTTTCCTTGTTCGCGATAATGGTGCTACCGAAGTCGGGTTATTACTTTAACGCAACTGGTCTAATGGCGTGTGATGTCTTCCATAGTCGAGTAGCATTCAGGTATTATATCATAGTAATATTTTCATTCTGGCTTTATAAATGCCACTACACACACGATAAGATATAAAAAGGTTATATTGAACTATTTCAGAATTCTCTCCTGCTGTGCCTATTACTTCCCTACCACAATGGCCCTCATGTACTGCTACGGTTCCGGATTCCACGTGAGCAAGACGAGGGGGAAGTGTGACGATTCACGGCCCAATGGGCTTCAACAGACGTGCACAAAAGCTCACATTGACATTGAGACGGTGGTAAAAATAATATTATATATATGTTAGCGTTTGTCACGTACAAATTATATATTAAACTAGGTGACCTCGCGAACATCGTGTTGCCAACCAAACAGTTGATTATTTTTTTTTAATACTAATGCTGTTATTTGGGTGTTGGTTCAGGAAGCAGGATAATAAATACATTAAAAAACTGAAAATAGAAAATTGATAAATCAACAATTATATTGTTATATTGACATCAATACTTAAACCTACTAATATTAGAAAGAGCTCATAATTACATTGTTTAGCTTAAGCTTGAAGTATTCTAATGATTATGGCTAAGGAAATCGTTTTTCATATCATACAATTTATTCTTCCGTAATGTGATTTTTTCATTTATAGCACATACAAGCTCCTATTCGACCTCACAGTGTTAGTACATCACGTACTATGGCTGCGATGTCTTTAGGATTTATAGTTATGGTCACACCCGCGACGATACAGGAAGTCGTCGCCGCTTGCACTGGATGTAAGGTACTGACAGTTTAATATATAGGCTTTAAAATGTACAATCCGTTCATTACTTAAAGATGTTGTTATAGTATATATTAGAGAGTAATAAAACTCAGCAATAAACTTCTTCACATTATTTCTACAAATACTTCGATATGATTTCCTATATTTATAACTCTCGACAGGTTCCTCCATCTTTGGATTTCATCGTGACTTGGATAGCCCTAAGCGATAGTTTTTGGAATCCATTTCTCTATTGGCTACTTAACAGTCATTTTAGACGGATTAGTAATGACCTGCTGCAATATTACGTAAGACATTTTTATACATTGATTTAAAAAAAAAATCAATATATTATATTTACAACAAAATATAAGCTATTATATATGATATTTGAGCTGTTATTTCTATTTACGAACATAACTTGAACACAATATTTATTTCCTAGGTTTGCTGTCGGAAAACAAAGTCATTTCCCGGATACGACAAACCTACAGGATGCTGCGGCTCACCCGTCACATCTGACGGTTTACATTCTAAAGGCGAATTTGAAGGCCTCCGGGAGAAGTATTGGGGGGAAATTTTAGAACGAACAGTCTCATCGAGTTCCCTTCATGCACTTCAGAAGGCCTGTCATAGAGATCCTATACGCTGCACAGGTTCATTCAAAGGCTACCATGGATCATGTAAGCATGGATCTAGATTTTTTGACGGATATAGCCCCGCAGAATACCGGCATTTGGATAGGTCAGCATTTCAGATAGAATCGTGCTCAAGACATTGTAGATTAAAAAACTCAGACATATGCATATTTAGACCTGGTGCTTTTGAGTGTGGTCGCTCGAGATCAAATTTGAGCCTCGACGAAGGTAACTTCAGCAAAGTATGCAATAACAGACATTCAGAATTGTGAGAGTTCCGAAATTGTCCGGTTTTCGGGCACAGAAGTAATAGTGTTAGTGTTTATCCTGGGGTTGAACCGTTTAATTCTAATATCAAGTGGAAGTTCAACGATTCGCCGTGCGATGACAACTTTCCGAATTTGGAGCATAATTTAGATAGAATACGTAGTTTGAGTCATGAACGTAACCTTTCGTGTAACAGGGAAATGGAAAATTTATTACAAGTTGAACTAAACGATTTAAACGAAGACGATTCGGATGAAAACAAAGAGTGTAGCGGAGTGCATGAGAATTCAGATGATAAAGCAGAGTTTAATGGAACACAAAAATGTTCTAGACATTCGTCGTTATCAAATAGGGAGTTAGACGTCATCAAAGAGAGTTCTAGAAGTTCCAGTGATACTGAAGTGACGTTAACCCGATGACTTCCAAGAGTCACCTTTGATCGTGCTATCAACGTTGTGCATTTGTGGAGATCTCCAGAAAAAGAACGTATGTGTAAAAAATGTGCAAAACGAGTGAATAGAAGTATCGAACAAGTGGACCAGTAGAACTTGGTCAAGATATTTTGTAAATAATACTATTTATTTATGTATACTAATAGGAGTGAAATTCATTGTCAGTAACATAAAATTATTTAAGATGTTTTAAATTCAATTCATCACTTTTATCAGTGTAAAAGTATCATTATTAGCTATATTTTTGTAGTCCCATTAATATGGCTGATATGTTTTTTTGTTAGTATACTCTGTTTTAATTAGTATACTCTGTTTTAATTAAAATATGTACGTTACTTTATAAGACTATAGAAGAAAAATAATTAAATAATATTATTTTTGAATCGATCTCTCCAAATCCCGTAGAAAATTTTATATATTTTTTAATTGTTTGTAAATATTAAGATTAATATAAGAATATAGATATTTGTTAAAAATAAGAGTACTTTATCTGTCATTTTCGTTAAACCTGTTAAAATCTGTATCTCTTAAAATGGTAATGTTTTTTTTAATTTTGGCTAAATTCATCAACTTAACAAAATATTTTTTCTATTATCTATCTCAATATATAAAGTATTTTACAAGTAACTTTAGACTGATAACCTTATGTCTCTGGTTGTATGTAATTGTATTGTGAACCTTTTTGAGTCGCACAACAATTTCTGTGTGATTATAATGTCAGCTGAAGAAATTCCATGACTGCGTCTAAAATAAATAACTTTATATAATTTTGTAGTTTTATATAGTTTGAACCCAAAGGACATTACTTCCCTTAACAAACACACTGTTTAGACCATAGTTTCACATGTATATACGTCTGTTACATATACATTATATATTGGAGCAACTGCCACACGCTTGTGAAATACTTCTTAATTATTTCTACTAATTAAAGCCCACACTTATTCTTATACAGAGAAATAATTTGACCATTAACCATTTTATTAAACGCCTCTATAAGAGATTCTTCTGAAAGCCTTGGAAAATACATGTCTTGCTGGTGTAGCTGTTTATCTACTTAGCTGAAGGTGACGTGTTTACATTATACGGCTCATTTCACTCAAGCACGATCCATCACGGGCCGCCTCAAATTACCTCGAAAATTGATAGATCTCCCAGGGACAAAGTACCAGTAATGTACAGAATATTTTAAGCACAAAGAAACGCTTTATTAAAGTCGAAGCGAATATTGTGTAAAACATCAGCCGTCCTTCACATTAAGAGAATGATCTCATATATAGCAATTTCCACAAAAACACACACATTTGTGTGTAAAGTATGTGTTTATTTATTAGTATTAAGCGTGACTTCATAATGCCGAGTCACATTCGCCGTAATTCGTCACAATTTACTGGCTTTCTCGTTTTCTGCGATCGGACGATATTAATATTAATAGCGGATTTCGAGCTTTAAATACAAGATACAAACAAGCATGATAAAGTATATTAGTTATATACCTTGCTTCAAGATAATTGTGAACTAATAAATGGTAATAATAAGTTTCCTCTTTCCGTATATTATAATATGTTTGATTAAGAATAATACAATAATGCAGTAGCTACAGATCTTGTTCTAAGACAAGTAAGTGATCAGGCGTCTATGATTTTCTGTAAACGTAATCATTCAAATCAAATTACATCGTACATCTATGGCTCAAAGCCTGCCTAGATTTCACAAAGTTATCTTTATCGTAGCGACTCTAATGTTGGTTGATTACTTTAATATGTGACTAACTGATCGTACATGAACTGTTAGTATCTTTTTAGTAGATATAATAAATACTAATAACACTGTATAGTTTAATGCTAATACTCAAGAATCCGGAGAGGGTGTAAACTGCATACAACCTTTTCTGTACTGGATTGGACATGCTTAATCTATATAATATATCAATATGAATTACTTGACGTTTCAGAGGCGACAAAATTTGAGATAAATAGAACTTCAAGATTTGACTATTAAACTATAACAAGTTAGTTTTAAAGTATAAAACTTCACAAGTCGGTCAAAAAATACGAGGACGGCGTACCATTAGCAGTAGACTTTTAGCTTTCACAAACAAATACACTTCATAAACCATCAAAAAGGTTTTATATTCGCATATAACGAGATTTAAAAAGTTTCATTTGCCGAGTCATTAATTTCGCTAACGAATGGAGGAGTTGTGTTCAGTTATGGGCTTGGCTCGGCCACACTGAATGTTTGGAACGTGCTGAGTATTTTTATGCGGCCTCTCGGCTTTTCTTTATTTCATTTGACACATCTGTTATAGTTAAGCCCGTAAGCACGGCGTGGCTTAAAATTCGACTTAATTCAATGGACTTGAGGTCTGCTTTATGAATAATAAAAGTTTTACAGATTTGCTCTGATTAGATCTGGTCAAAAGATGGTAGATTAACTACTTTTCAATTATTGATATACGCTACACACACTTTGCTAGCATTTATATTAACACGTGAGAATAATTCAAACTTCAATTACATTATCCTAAATATATTTAGATGTAAAAGTAATTTAACCTCAGTCTGTACAATATACATCTCCAGATTGAACAGGTCAAGAGCCATGCCGCTCTTAAATATTGAAGAGACCCTACAAACTTTCAAGGTTTACATCACGACATTGCTTATTCTATTTAAAAAAATATACAAAAATACCACATAATTTATAATTATTTAATAAATTTTCCTCCTTATAAAATAATTATCGATAAATCGATGAATTTACACATTTGAGTAAAATATTTGGAAGTGAGTTAAACATTTGAACTGATAATATCAATATTTTTTTAAAATAAAATATCAAATTTCGTACTCTATTTGAAGATAAATAATGAAGTTTATTTTTTATTTTTTTACAAATAATAGGCGTGTATTGTACGTCATATTGCCGTTATCGTCTTTCAACAAATACTCGCAAACGCTAGGTGTAACTTGAAGAGATAAAGCTGCTTATTTATTCAGCATGTTTATTCTTAAGACTGTCCCTAAGGAGAAATTGAGTACTTTGAGCGCCTACGCTTTTTACTTTCGTTTTGTCAATCTTAAAAGTCCTACTGAAAGACGGATAGAATTTCACGATATTCAATTCATTCTGTGTTGTTGGCGGTAAAGCATTGTACGTAAAATTACTATTATTTCGTAAAAAAAAGGGCAGGAGGCTCAACTGATTATAGGTGATTCCGCCATCCAAGGACACACACAATGCAAGAGACCTTACAAGTGCGTTGCCGGTCTATGATGATGATACGCTCTTTTCTTGAAGGTCCTTAGGTCGTATTGGAATCCTATAGGAGCATTAGCTGCGTGACCCTTTTATCCTTCTCATAAAAATCTTTTTCATAGTCTTAGCAAATAAAATATTTTTATCTATCATTATACTAATATGGTTATTTGTAAAGTTTACTCTGTATTTAATTTTTGTGATATTTTCACTATAATTCCGTCATCGTGTTGAGTGGATTAGAATATTATGGATTCTGGATAAAGCGTTTTGTAAAAATATATTTAGCAGAATTTAAGAGAAGATAGTAGTTAATAATATAGTCTTATACCAACTAGTTGCAAATAATTTTACTTGAATTTAAAATTATCCCACGATAATTTTCACATTAAATCTTTTTATATATGCATAACGTCTACCTTGGTGCCCAATATCAGGCGTCTTGGTAATTATATATATGTGGAACGCTGGATCGAAACTATAGGAGAGGACTTGCTGGTATAAATGTGGGAAGTCGCGCAGGACAATATGTGGAAATCGCTTAGGGGACCGAGACCCCACTTGAGTTCGCATAGCCAAAGGAGTGAGTGTGAAATAATTGTAGAGTTGTGATTCGGTTCAAAATATTATATTATTATACTATTTTATAATATGCGCCTGTTTAAGAAGAATATGTATTGAGTTATAATTCAAAATTGGCTCCAAATAGTTCATGTGTTCAAACAGTTCTGGACACGGCACCGCGTGTCTAAGTAGATTTTTTATATGACTATTAATCTATCACAAATACATTACATACGCCGCACCGTGAATACTAATGCAGTAAAGAATAAAAATGCAATAGCATAGTATTTTCGTTTTTCAAATGCATTTCGTTGACCCACTTTTTTATTTCTAGAGCTGCTCTCATTACTTAATTCTACTGATCTGCAAACTCTGAGATACTTGACGAATACCAACTGCAACTGAAGTCTCTCAATCAATATTAAATCATGTAAATTTCACTCAAATCAAAATATTGAGAATTTCATTTTAATTACAAGCTATAATTTATAAGATGGGTCTTAGTTAAGTGTTGATAATCTTATAGTAGGGAATATGAATCATCAAACCATTAGATCAAATTTTCATTGATCGTGGTGAGTCTGACAAAGCAGTGAAAGTATTGTAACTCTAACGGTCTTCGTAATTAAATGACAAAGTTTTCGATTGGATATCAGGTTCAACGTCGAAATTCTCAAGGTGGACTTAAAAGTGAATTAACGATTCTGCTATTTGGGGTTAAAACTTTACTGAGCGTAATTATGAACGCTTCATTGAGGGTGGCATAAATCTACTCAAATTTGAAAAGTGGAACATTTATATGTAAAGGCGTTATGTTTTTATATAGTGTGTGGTGATAAAGCGACATACTTTGGTATTTGCTGCCACATATGGTCAATTATAACGACAAATATGTTGAAACCAATACAACTTGGATTTGTATACATTATTTGCGTATACCTTTTCTAATGAGATTCTTTTATACAATTTGGTCTATCAAGTGCAGAATATCAAGTTTATCCAGCGTTTCGCTCATCAATAATCGGCAGCAGTCTGGTCTGAAATTCTCAGATTCTGCAAAGTACTATATTGCCAAATTATATATTGTATTAGACGTCTGACAAAAAAATAAACAGTTAAAAATAATTCTCATATAATGTTACTATTCATATCAATTTATGGTTCATTTAAAACTAGATATTTCAATTAAAAATTAGATTAAAGGAGTAAAATCAGTAAGCCTCATATATCATAAAACTAGTGATTCAACAAGTAATATTTAATAAGCTTTGAAGTTTATGACGTCACCTGACATTTTCCAACTATAACTTCTTTATTACTTTCATCTTATAAAATGGAATTATGGGACTACTTCAGGAGAAAATAACAAAACTATTTACGGTCTACCGATATGTGAGATTGTACAGTGATGTCTTTTAACAAAAATGTTTTATTTAAGGAATCTCAATTCTAGTATGTTCTTTCATATTCGTTTGTAGTCCATCGCCATAGAAGTTCTTTATTGCCATTGTCTAAATTAAAAAGTTAAAAATTTACTCTTTAAATTTGCACGAACTCCAGTTTAATCTGCTCATAGCTATGTGGCTTCTGCATATTATTACGCTGTCAATACGCGACGCTATAGTACTTCCTATTTCCTATTAAATCCAAGGGAAATCCTTTCATCCGGTAGATAGAAAGCAACATGTGTGTGCACAGCTCAATAATAAATGCAATTCGTGTTTAATAAAGTTCTTTCGTATATGATGACAGCCATATTGTCTATGACTAATCTTCGAGAGCCAGGGACCATTTTTTTGACATTCCATCCTTTCAGGCGTACCTCTCTCCACGACAGTTGCATCAGAACCTCTTGCTTTTGACCTTTTGCTTGTTAGCTTCTTAGCAGAGCTTACTACAAAAGGTCCTAGCACGCGTCCTGGGGCACGGACTACTATCTTTCGACGACTAGCACAGATCAATAGCTGAATAGATATTTCACGTTCATTGAAACGGACGTGGAATACTATTTCTAACAAATAAGCACAGATATTGCGGCGGTTGCGTGGAACACTGTCTCTGACAGGCAGGAGCGACCTATGTGACCGCCTTTAATTCTGATATGTATCTTCAGAGTTCAGAGTCGTTTACGGTTAATTCGTTTTATTTATGATTGTTACATTTAAATATACATATTATAGTTCTCATTAGGTTTGGGCCCATACACAAATTTGAACATTTATAAACCGCGCTGAGGTGGTCTATCAGTATGCTTTTCAGCTAACTCACAGGATCCTATTGGTAAAGACTTTGACAGACTGACAAGAAACAAGAAAATTTAGTACAAACAAATACAGTTGAAAATTGATTCAATTGAGTAAAGGAAGAATTAATATTGCTAATAGAATCGCAAAGAATTCGCTTCTTATGGACCAAATATGGCGAAAAGCCAAAACAATAAAATCTCAATCTACAGCACTTGCCAACGTTCGATTATATTGTATTGAACTGATAAAACATTCCGTTGCTGTTGATTTATGTTTAATTTATGTTACGCAAATATATCGTATTAAATTATTTTTGTTTGCTTTTGTATTTATTTGTTTATCATATTTAAATACCATGTGTTTATTAATATGAAACGACGTGTTCTTCTGTTTGATTTTTACATTTTTCTGTTTGTTTGAACTTTAACATTTGATTTATTATTTATAATAAAGATATTCACTTCACTCACTTTAAAGATTACAATATCCACAAAAGAAGTGGAGCTACGATGGATTCCGTAACATTATTTCAGTATTTTATTTTGTTTTTTGTTGCTATAACGATAAAATAAATAAATCATCAGTGAAAATTTCAACCACCAAACTATCATCTAATAATTGATATTAGTTCATGCCAGTCAGTGGCAGACAGACGGAAGCGAGGTTACGGTCACACTGATTCCCCACAAAAAATATTGTAATATCACATAGACACCAAATAACTAATTGAAAGGCAATAATAAAGGCAATTCAATTGAAACCGATATGAATATAAACGAGGAACCAATGACTGACAATCGGAGGGAATTTGATTGATATATCGTGTATAGCTATGATAATTCTTTGTGTGGTATCTCAATAAAGATTTAGATACGATCATAGTCTAGCAGACATGCAAAAAGACGCTGAGTTTTATTGTTTTTTCGTTCTCGTAAATAGTATTTGCAGTAATTTGTTACGAGTAAATTTTGTCATAAACTAAAAATAGAGCACAATAAGTTGTAATGCTATACTTATTTATTTATAAAGCCACGCCAACAAGGACACACATAAGAAAAGCGAAAAAGAAACAACTCACATTCTAACAGCTAAAGTGCGGCCTTTATAAAAGGCGCGGACGACATGCAAATAATTATTTTAATAATAAACGAAATTCCACCATACTTCTTCACAGGTATACTTTCAGATGAACACTCGAAATGTGGAATATCGTAAATATGGAGATTCTGTTAATTGAGGCCGCCACTCAAGTAGCACATTTCATTTGGATGAGTACTTGATAAGTACTACACAAAATGCAGTTTTCTAATTACATATTTTGATGACATGATTCCAAAATTAATGACTGCTGATTTTTACTCATACCAGATTAGTTATTGCAATACGTAATTTTGTCAACAAATAAAGATAAATGTTATCCCAAATTATTTGATACCCAATCATTCAAATCAGTCCTCAAGTGAACATAGTCAAAAATAGGTTTCAACAACACTTGGAAAAGAATATCAGACACGTAAGTATATGTTCCAAATGGTTTTCTGAAAGTGCAGTTGGCCGGATCAAGGATGAGTTTCTAACAAGGAATTTTAAAAATAGTATCTTTTAGGATTGAACAATTTTGTTTGATACTTTATTGATTAGAAGCAACACACGAGCGACTTTATTCATTTTCTATAATTTTGTTCTATGAAACTTTATCTTTGTATCAATAAATTTAAGAAAGCGCGTATTACTAACGAAAAACGTAAGTAAAACCAGGCTAAATAAAACTGCAATTATGACGTGAAAGCAACCAAATGTCGGTAATAGAGTCGCACTTAGCCGATCACCTCATTAAGTGAGTGAAGAGGAACAAACAAACAAATATACACAGTGAGCGCGTTTTGAAGAGTCTTTTTACTCCGCGAATGGAGCTCGCCCATTACTTTTATAAAAGAAAATTAAAATAAAGTTCTTAGTAAAGAAAAATGCTCATTACTAAAAAGTTCTGAAATTTGCAAATACGTTTGGGAATGGCTCATAATAACATAAAGTGATAGATCCTCTGCGTGTGTTTAGTTTTTCGAAAATATTCCATTCTGTTTATAATATATTTTTTATATAATACAGAAAACCATAATAACTTGTGCTTTTGAACCTTGCCTTAGTAATGTTTCGTAGAAACTGCTTTGATCCAGTCAAGAAAATAGAATGGCTTTTCTTATTATTCAGCTTAATATTAAGATTTTCTCTATTTTAATATAGAAAATTTAATGTGAGCACTCTTGTACTTTACCAGAAGTCTTTGAAGTAAATTATTGTTTGTTCTTTGGTGTCGGACAAAGATTGTTACAAAATGGTTTGAATTATGGAAATAGTTTGCTACATAGGAATTGGAAAAATCATTATTGATACAAATGCTTATTTGTAACAATATTTACAACAAGATATTATTTTTTTAAATTTCTGAGATTTATCTCAAGTATTTAAGACTCAAAACAGGGGCATGATTGGATTTAGCTTCGTTTGAGTCAGTTTTATCTATTCGCAACGTCGTCAAAGATTAGTCAGGTTCCTGGGCTAGCTTGATCCAATTAATTCAAGTGCCACCTTCCTCTTATAGATGGGCTAGTGGGAATGGCCAGGGCTGTCAATATTAATGTCATTAACCTTATTCTCACTGGTACGGACCGGTATATTGATCAGTGAAAGCTCAAATTAAGGCTTTATTTAAATCAGAAGACAAAATAATCTATAGAATTAGTAGATCAGACCAATCAAGAATTAATGGATCATCATAAAAAGCTAAATCGCAATCAGAAACTATCTTTGTAAAAAGATGTACTAATTTTTACTACCAGCAATACCTTTGTTCTAAATATAATGAATAATTTTGTTGAATTTCGTCTCCGAGAGGTGGCTTGAGGTTTTCTTGAAATTAGTTTATGTGACAGGTGTAAGACAGTCTATAGCTATATTTAATTCTATATAAATTTTCCTAGTTCAAACCGCATTCGTTCGTTGAAATTGTTTGTAATACATAACTTTAAACGTAAATAAAGTACAAAAACCTGAGTAGATCCCATAGCGAAAGGTCAAAACCATCTTTGTTGGATCTTCTTCTGATTTCACATTCGGAGAACAGGCAAGTCTTCGTGAACCCACTATTGACTTCGGCCGGCACCGCATTTGTTAGGGATTGTGACTGTCTGTGGACGACGGTATAACTTAAGATCAGGTGAACCTCTCAGGTGCCTGTTTACCTCCTGTTTTATATAGAAAAGAAGAATATCTAAATTCGACTTTTCTAGTATCCTCTCTATGAAAAAAATTAGCTTGTCTCCTTCCATTAAAGTCTCTTTTCATCGCATCTTTCAAGATATGTTTTGAATCCCAAATAATACTAGCAAAACATTTACGTTATATCACCTCCCACTTTATTGAAATTACCAAACTTTTGATATTATGTATCTCTAATCGTTGAAAATGTTACTTGTTAGTAATACAAAGTTTCAAACGATCCCGCTGTTAACTTGTTTTCATATAAATGACTTCCACAAAATGTCTCTGCTGTCGTAACTTTCAATCAAAGGAAACGATTGTGAGTTCGACTGAAAGTAATAGGTTTACATATTTAAAACTGCCACTGCGCTGGCTGTATTTGTTAAATCCAACTTTTCATAAAAACTGGGTATACGATAGTATATAGAGGAATATAAGTGGTAAAATTGCATTTGGTTGAAGTTCGCTTTGCATGCCATGCACGCATCGTTCGAATAAGAGTCGAATTTTATTTTTCTATTAATTTATATTAATAGGTTTTGCCTTATGTATTATATTATATGGTAGTTTTAATTTATGCTATTATTTATAATTGTTGCATCTCTGCCGATATACATATCACATTTATGTTATGTCAACTGACTGTTTGTGGTGTCATCTAAATAAATAGAAATAAATAATTTATCTTTTTTATTATTACGCTGTGGTATCGACTAGCAGTCTAACCTCCAATATGAGACTCATCTGAAACTCACAAAAAGTTTAAACTCGTGAGTTTTATAATCTACGCGTTTCGGGATTAAGTGCCTGGATAATAAATAAATTTTCTCCAGTCGTAAGACTTACATTATTGCTATTCCAATAACGCTTCTTGGTATATATACAGCAATGTATGCTAACAAATCAAAGATAGAAGAGATGCGTAGATATAATTATTAGGTATGTACCTAATAATTTTATAATACGCAAAACCTATACTTTACATTCGTTATTCCCTTTTAAAGCAGAAAGATGTTACTAAACACCTTTTATCAATTTGATGGACTTTTGTATAATTTTATAAGACTTTTCGCTTTACGAATTTCATCCCCTGTTTACAAGTGACCTATGTAAATACTATTTATCAAAGCCGTTCAATCACCATAAAGGTTTATTGATTTAGAGTCACAAGGGTTGAAATGTATTTGTACAAGATATATCAAGGTTAAATAGCAAGAGCAAAGCGCGCCAAGTCATGGGACTCTCAAACCAGAGCCAACACCGTGAGTAGATTCTTCTATGAGCTGAAGGATATCATCTTAAGATATTTCACACGTCTATGAGAGCTAAAGAATAATAGACAAATAAAGAAATAATTCGGAAGAAATCAGGAAAGACTAATAAAATTCTTATGGAAATAATATAAGGCTACGAGTGTGTATTCGCGTTTATTTTATGGCTCGTCACCAGCGCTGTATACCATTAATATAAGTGCAGTAAAACAAAGCAATGCTCCTCTAATGGTTGGCCCGCTAACGTCCACACCATCGGTCAACGTCACATTTCCCCGGCTTTTTGTACGCTTATGAAACTCTTATTCACTTTCGGGAACGCTCTAAACCTGCGGGAGTGTGTGATTTGTCAATTTTGAATTTGGAACAAAAAAGGAACACTTTTTAACAGGTTAAGTCAATGCTTAGTTACACTCTTAATTTCTCAATAATATTTACAAATTGTTTAACGTATTAAGTAATTTCACGAACGATTAATGCGTTTTTAATTTCCGTTCCTATACACAACCCGCCGAAATATATATTATTAAAATGGCTGATGTTTAAGCCAATTTTAATTATTGGCTACAAAAGAACAGCTTTACGAAAGCTCTCTGTTATTATCGCTCTCCACATAACAAACAGTTGGATATTAACCTACAATATTAATTAATAACTTGAACCTCACTGAGCATTTCGAGTCGATATTTAAATTTCAATATTTATTATCTCCTACATCTCTCGTTTTAAAATAGTATTTATGTATCAAGTGTTATATATATACTTATTGTGCCTTTTTTAACTTTAACAATTTTGCCGTAACTTTCTTGCGTATCATTAGGCTCACAAAGCCTATTCAAAATTGTGTCACTATGATTGATGGCCATATTGTAGGCATTAATTAATGCCAATCGCCACGTCAAATTATAAAGGCATTGATTTAATTAATAATATCCAGTATTTCCATTTACGTAAGATTCAAATAATACATTTGAAACTTTGATTACCAAGTAGAGTTGTGCGAATATGTTCTTTCCATATCAATAACTTAATCAAATAATAATTTAACTTAACCACCGCAAAAGCACCGCTTCTATCCTCAGTTAACGTTTACATAAAAAATGATTCCAATGCCACGAGACGAATAGAAATACGGTGAGAGGTTTTCATTTAATCGCTTTTCTTTTGCACCGCTTGCGTCTTTGTCTATTCATAGTGCTGGTTCAGAATATCGTTCCTTTATACGCAATATTCCGAAAGCTGTTTACGAATCGTCACAAATAGAAATTGTGGATATGTTTTTTTACAACTATACTTCGCATTATAATCAGTTACGAAGTTTTAAGTGACACATTAAAATACCAATAAATAATTTCTACATCATTTAAATCTTGGAAATTCTATCTCATTTACGCTTGAATGGATACCATTGCATTTCCACAATGATATTGCGAGGGCTAATGTAATTTTATTTCCTCTTCAAATCTGTGCAGACTGGCGATTCAAGATGTCAATTTCTTCTGATTACGTGCCTCTGCATAAGAATTATTGGATATTTCCGAGACATTGGCTAGTTTAAGGCTTTCCTGTAATAATATATTATGCTGATTTAACGCGATAATACATAGTAAATAATATTCAAAAATATTGTAGTATTCACTAAACACAATGCGAGCAGAATTTTTAATACATATATACAAAAGGCAGAAACGTGATTTTTGGGTCTAAGATATGTCTGAGCTGGCCATTTAAGGTAGTAAAAGCACAAAAAGTCTATAGCTAAAAGTTGATGATTTCGTAGCAACAAGGTCAACAACGACTAATATAACACTACTCGTTACATATCACAGGCCGAATTCAAAATACAATTATCTTGGATATAAATACATACAATTTTCTAATACTTTATTTTACAAACAAATTAAAAATTCCTAACATAATTCTCCTTTGCATTGTGCATTTAGATATCGACTGCATTTAATATTTTTATGGTTTATTTCATAAAATAGCAAGCCATTTTAATGCAATACCTTTCCAAACTTCAAAAGAACTGTATAAAATACAATTTAAAACAATTGTGTCCATCGCTTGACAAAGAAAATATCGATGGAGAAAACAAAGGAGGAGTAAATAATGACGTAGTTTTTTGTTTTTATTTGCGGAGACCCATTTTCATTCGACGCGTAATTATTTTTTTGTAATCATGCTCTTTCCACTACAATGTTTGGTATATTTATAAGACTAATCTTGGCTCGTAAAGTTTCATAATGAATTTTAAACGTTTCTTAATTATATAAGAATAGTTATATAAACCCAACTTGTTTTCTCTATCGATAATTAATTAAAAGATTTTTGAAACTAAATTTTACTTCGAACACATTTCAGTTTT
This sequence comes from Pontia daplidice, assembly GCA_963693355.1. Taxonomy (NCBI): domain Eukaryota; kingdom Metazoa; phylum Arthropoda; class Insecta; order Lepidoptera; family Pieridae; genus Pontia; species Pontia daplidice. Next base: position 441,409 of record CAVNZL010000085.1, read on the forward strand.
CATAAATTTTCTTTTAAGTATATTGGAATCTCAATATACTTAATAGGACTAAATATGATTATAATTATATTTTGAACAAGTAAATTATACCATAATACGTGAAAAGTGCGCACGGTAAAAGTTTGCCGAAATTAAAAAATACGAATGGAAGTCAAAAAGAATTTACCCTTTTTGAAAATATTATTCCTTTGTTGTGTGAATTGATGTATTTGACATATGCTAATGTCTAAGGATGCGCAAATCTCCGGTGAGCATCTCACGTGCCTATGTTTCTGTAGTTCACAGTGGTGAATGGGCGATAATCGCGAGATCCTTGACTGAGACACGACTCGTTTCAATTCTGCAAACCACCTATAAACCGTTGTCCTTTATTTCTTATCGACCGATGCTTTGTTGAGTTGTCAAAGTATACTATAAAATCATAGTCATGTTACGAATTAAATCCATGTTAATGTAGACATGGAATTTTTAAAACAGCGTCAAAAATATAAACAATAGACGTTCAGATGAAACAAACTTCATTTTATACCGAGATTAAAATTTTCAAATGTTAAATTTTGAAGTATGTAAATGGCCAGTTCCAGATACGATTATAGCCCATTTGAAAAAATAAATAAATGTGTCATTTTAATGACAGTGATACAAATATATATTGCAACTAGAATGATAATTACTCTTGAATATATTGTCACAGATAAGTTAAATGTGGCCAAAAATAATGATTGCGACGAAAATGGAAAATAGTTCTCATTGCAAGGGACTAAAGTCGTTCGTTTCTAGTAATCCACGACACAAGATGTTATCTGATCGCAGCGGACATTAGTGAATGAATGTTTCTACGGGTCATTTATTCTGGAGTTATGCTGCTATATGGGCTCAAATGCAGAACATCATGGGACACTTAATCTGGTGTCATCCCTAAGATAGTCGGTAAATAAATAAACTAAAAACAAATAACCATATCGTTACTATCTGTTTACATATGAATGTTTCTGTTACGGTTTCCTGCGTCAATCAAGTTTACCATTTGTGCGTGTGAGATGTTATATACTTCCTTGATAAATACACTATTTCACTAAACTGTTTCCACTTCGGTTCAATCGAAACCGAGATGACCGGGTTCTTCCGCATAAACTCAAAAACTTAGCTCATTATATATTTATATTATAGTGTAAGATTTATACACGAGTGTAGAGAATGCAAAGCGAAACTGACCAGTATACATAGGCAACTAGAAATACAACTTGGCCTTTTATATAAAAACCTTTTGATATTCCGCCTAAAAGAAAAATTATTGCAAAGCGGTGCGAAATCGTGCAGGGTCGCTAATAAAAATATCACGAAAGCCTATTTTTCTCTTGGAAATTGCTGTAACTCATGTAGAATCGTTCTCATTACTGTTGTGAAGAAACATTTGACCGTACAAGTATACAGGTGGCTCAATCAGAGTTTCTCCGAATACATGTCTCATTCTCTATAGCTGTAAGTTGGCTGGTTCTTGACCATCAATTACCATTAAATTCATTTCAATGAATTTAATTTCCTCAAAGTACTTACGTGCGAGTCTAATAAAATTACTACCGCATATTGTGTCGATATTATAGATCAAGTAATATTTAAAATTGTCACAGTACAGTTATTTACTCGCGTGTAAAATACGAATTCAAAGCATTTGAATATTCAATTAGATTGTTGTGACCAAAACCTATAAATGAAAAGGGCGGATTGAAGGATTTATTTTTCAGCGAATGTGAACACTCAAATTAAAATGTTTTTAGCGAAGTGTAATGTTGTAAAAAATAATTATAAATACAATTATTTTTACAAGTAGGATTTATGTACGCTATATACGTTTTATGGTATTTCAAGACTTATTGATATAGTTTTAATAGTTAATTTCCACTACTAATTCAACTAAACTACTTTTATAAAATAGTTCTAGACAAAAGCCTATTAAAATCTCCGTAAACCTAAGTCTATGTGTGATGTACTTTCTAAATGTTTAAACTAACAGTACAGTAAGGAATAAAGACTGCATGCAATATATACTATAACTAAAATGTTATAATTGTGTACCGAGAGGCCATACTACTAATGGCTCTTCAGAGCGTCCCACGGTACATTAACTTAGAGATATAAAGACTAGTTCTTTTTCACTACAAAGCTCATAATACGTAGATTTGCCTTAAGGAAAATTATTGTAAAATTGATGATCCATATCCTCCGATGGTAAAAACGAATTACATTAAGGATGATAAAGATGTTTGATTTCTTTGAAGATTTTCGTTTGTGAAGGACAACTATACAGGAACATAAAAGCTCATAAAAATAAGTGTCGTTACTAGATGCACATTCAATCTCTAATATCTCAACTGTTATAGTGAAATACGTACATGTCGGCGTCAAGCCGGGGATATCGGGTCCAGGTTCCATTAAAACACACACAATAACTTGACTTTAATTAAAAACGATTTCTCTTACATAATGGATCGGCGTAGGTTAGTTGCGATTCGTTTTATATAGACCAACCGCTATCCAAAGTAACGTTTAAGAACTGCAAGTTCCTTTACATGTAATTTTACAACTGATCAATTAATTATAAAGTTAATTATTTAACAATAATATTATAGTGAATTTTACATTACACAACACCAAATAATTTCCTTTAAACAAATGGTATAAATTTATAATAACGTCAATAGCCTAACGCCACTTTACAATCTTCGTCAACAGATGGCGCTTAACAATAACATGATAAATGAAGATATGTTTTACAAACAGTTAAGGAGTCAATAGAGTGTCTTATATTGTTTAGAATATAAAAGTTTTAAGCCTGGTGATCACCAAAGGTTATTTAAATAATTATATTACATATTATTAATATAATAGTAAAAATATAATTCTAATACATTAATTTGCGCCCATATACACTATCAATACAATACAATTTCATGTACCTTTATACAGAATAGGGTCACGGTAATTCCAACAAGGAACGAGGTGACAGTGTCCTTAATCGACAGCTACCGCGTAAATAGCGGCACTTAGCCACCGTATTGGCAATTAGGTACGAGCGACTTCGCTAATGAAAATCGAGCGTCAATCAACACAACTTAAATCTTCATAAATATCTTATACGTAAGAGTAATCTTACTGTAGCCCACAGTAAAGTAAAATTGACAAACCCCCCCCAATACCCCCAAAAACTTGCTGTAATAGTCTTATTAAATAATTTAACGATAATCGAGGATCGAGGATAAATAGGATCATTGTCCACAAGCAATGAAAACTATATTAAAAATATCGGTGGAAAATGAATCATGGCAAACCATGCAATGAATATTTTACGTGAATTCAGTTTAAGCATTTAAAAGATAGTCAAGTCCTCAGTTATATTTTAGCGAAATGTAGGGCATTTTAATTTAAATTGAAAAACCTTCGCATCAAAGTAGTTCGTTGTGCTAATTCAATCTAACTACATTTGATTGTGGTTCGCATCGGATTTGATTCCGATCCAGTTCAATAGAAATCGCGTACACGCCAAAAAGTTAACTACAATTACTAGTGAGGCGATACGATAGTCTACTCTTATGTTATCAATTATATATTTTATAATATTTAACTTTGAAAACAATGGGGTTCATCTGATACCACCACTCATGGCCAATCATACTACTAGAATGCTCGACAATATGTTACCGACTTTTGAAACAATAGCTCATTTTTAAAGGACCCAAGTCAAATGGGAGAAAGTTATAACTTTTTAGACTATAGTCTAAGAATGTATCTACGAGTACACCGTAGATATTGAACTAGGCAGCCATAATTACTTTATGGTTGCGAATGTTGCGCAACTGTAAATAAGCAATAACTATTATTAAATAATAAAACAAACAATAAAATAATACACTAATCAAAAACTTTTAATCATAGTCTTTCTTCACACGTTTATCCTTTTACCACTATTTATATCGCAGACATCATCCCATTGTTATTTTGGACACATTTCTAGTATTGCAGTGGCAAAAAGTGAAAGAGATCCGTTCTCCTTATTAGTCATCGTAACACGTTTCGATTGTGACAATGCAAAGGATTTGTGTCACAAAATGCAGGTCTAAGCCCCAATGCGCTGAAGATTTACATTTCCATTCCCGGCCTCGCAGTGGCTAGTAAAACTCTATATCGAACGAATCTCGGCTCCTCGGGGCGTCAGGCTATCTTGCGATTTAGTACGGGCATAACGTTTTTATCGCCTCAAAGAATGTCTTTTGTATCTGAAATGGAACTTTTATAAAATCAACACTTTCTGTTTCATGTATATTGGAACTCTCTAAATAAATAATATAGGAATTTATTAGAAAGTTAAAAGAAAACTCAAAACTTAATAATAATTAGTAATTATTTCATATCTCTATATTCCATGAAATTTGCTGTCCTTTTATAGAAGATTAGATAGTTGAAGTTGTAAAACTATTAAAATATTATCCGATATTAAAGCGCGGCACCTGTCAGAAACTAATAATCTCGTTTAATATAAAAAGTTCAGCTAACGGTCGCTTCGCTGGCTTTGAAATTATGTTTGAACAAAATTGATGAAATACATAAAACTATGGAACTACTATATTAACAAACGACTGCTAATCATGAAACTATTCTGTTTGTATATGAGTATATATTATGAAGTATTAAAAGGTTATCTGAATACAGAATTTTTTATTGTATATATGATATAAATCCTAAGTTTATATCATTATATTTCATATCAGTACAATCTTCCTGGGATAAATGCCATTGAACCCCTATACATACACGTTTACCCTTTTTAATAGAAGTGAAAATTGTTTTAATGATATTTTTCCGGAACTAAATTCTTCTCGTTTATTTTATTGGAATACGATTCGACCGAATCAATACGAAATAATGAAGTAGTTAATGTCATAGTGAATTGTGCAAATAAGGACTTTCTCGAGTTCCATGACTTTAATTTAGTTTCTTTCCTGATCACCTCTCAATAAATAAGTGTTCTAATGAGAAACTCGGGTACCTACGTCAAGAGTCCTCAGACAGAAGTTTCTATTGGATTGACTTGAGATTGCTGTGAGGATCAATATTGCGCGGATACTTAATTCATTAAACGTTGTTTATTATGAAGCAGTAATTAGAGCTTTCGAGCGTTGAAACATTTAACATCTGTAATATTTTCACATTAGCACCGCACAAAAACTTTACAACTTTATCAAGTTATTTTATAATAGTGTAAGAGAGGTAACATCGTAGAATTTTTGATATGTTCTCTTCCACAGTATAGGCAGATATCCCGACGTATAGAAGATCCGGTGTCATTGTAGGTAGGCTGTTTGAAAAGATCCTGAAGTATGTACAAAAAATCGCTGTTCTAAAGCGACCGCATTGAGCTAAATTGTTTTTCTGCCCGCTAGCGATTTGGCGTCAGTCCTTACGAAATATCTCGCAGTGTGCTACAAACGTGTCGGAAAAGTTCTTTGACCCTTCAAGGATATGTTGTGCGATCCCTGTATTGTGTACGCAGCTTAACGGACTTTACAAGATATTTATGAGCTTTAAATAAGACGAAAATATGTATTCAATTACTGTTCACAAAAAAAGTTTGTTTATCCGTTTACATTTTCCGATTATAACGATACGAAAATACGATAACGACACAGTTAAAAGGTTACATCGAAGGCTATTGCTGCTTACTAAACAAACCGACTTATTTTATAATCAAACTTACGGCAAAAGATTTTACTCTTAATTAATAAGTTGGGTTAGAATGAGAAACAATCGAGTAAAATGTGCTTAAATTTTGTCCTGACGATGCGATTATTTTATACCCAAATGCTCAAATTTAATGGTATTCAGTGAAAGCACGACAACCCCCTCAATGGTTCTCGACCGAATCTTTTCAGATAAGATACTGCTTAAATCTGTGAACCTTATTTTTCGTACAAAAGATTCAAGAATGTGGACGACATCTGAAATCCTTAATTCTTTTATAAGTGGCTTTTTAAAGCATTCCTATTTCTCATAACACCTTACATAGAATATGACAACTATAAAGACTTATAATAAATATAACTATACTGACTACTTGACGTTAAGATGTGTCATAATTTCACTTTTCCTCTGTGCGATTGAAGTGACTGAAACTGAGAGTTTTGTTCTAACATCAATTATAAATAAAAGACTATGGGCCCAGCTTGTAGCAACATGCGGTGTTGATAATTGTTTTTTTATTTCAAAGCTTATGCTTCCTCATGGAATTGACGATTTAGTCTCTTTAATTAAGACCTGTCACAAAGGAATATTTCGCAGTACAACCACATATAATACTGTTGTTATAATAGCGAGATATTATCTTAAATCCTTCGTAATCTTACCTTTTCAAGCCATTGTGTACAAAGTGAAGGTTCAATTCAAACGGCTTTTAACAAACTCGGGGAACAAGAAGCTTTTACCGCGAAGGAAGTACGATAAATGCGTTGTGATACCTTAAGTATTACTAAAATTTGTTCTTACGTTAAGCTAAAATATATGAAGTCTTCCTTAATGACGAACAGATACATAATAAATCAACCTGTCAGCGAATATTGTGTCGCGTTGTATATTTTATCTTTGAATTGTCTTTAATATTATTATGTGTCGTGTTACAATCTCATGTTTACAAACAGTTTATAGCCTAAAGATATCCTTTAAATTTTTAATTCCTATAAATGCATTTCTTTAACATAATTGAGAAATACTCAAAGATCATCTCATTCTATATCATAGGGTTGTAAATTATATTAAAAAAGATCAACACATATTTATATGTAAAACAAACAAACATTTGGAATTATCCATCAATTTAGATGAGAAGAGAAGTTACAAATAACTTATAGTAAAGGAAGAACATTATTATTGGTCTCAACCTGGTCAAAATTAAATTCATCTCTCTTTATAGGTCGCTCTATTCAAATTTCTTCTTTTAGATAATGTTACTCATATTTAAAATTATTATCCACTTCAGACGAGCTCTCTAGCTAATCTTAAAGGCGAACATTCGAACTCACTCTAACAAATAGGTTCCGGTAATCCTTACTTTCTTCCCGAATACAGATAATATACAATCTTGTCTCTATAATAAGAAAATTAAATTAAGTTATTAAATAGCCCTTAACATAAAAAAAGGAATTTTAATTAATTAAGTAATTTTAGTTCAAGCAAATAAAGAAGCTACGCTTTACCGTAATCGTTAATAAATCATTAAATACTGATATGCAAGCCTTATTCCGATTATATGCTCCAGACGACTACTTTAGGGCATCATTTCGCAAATTCCACCCTGATAATGAAAGAAATCAGTGATACCGCAATGGTGTCGATCGTTAATAAATGTAAAAGTCTGCTCCATAGCAGGATATATTGTGACAGCCTTGGAGGATTAAGTGAAGCCTGCAAGAAGTTTTGGTTTATAAGTTTAGGGTAAGGTAGCTTTTAATTATATAATACTTTGGCAATTAGCTGTAAATCGATAAATAAATAAATGTCATTATGTCTATTTCTCTGTTTAACCATGAAAATGCAACGTGCATTCAGGCATGAGTTCATCTCTCTCAAATGGTCGAACCGACATCTGCTACGATCTCACGCCACCTCATTGATTAGCTTGTTGATTCGCTCTCCTGCAAATTAAACAAAGAATTTTATCCAATAAAATATCGTGTAATAAATAACATTAATGATAGTATTATGCAGATAATTCTTTCATTCAAATAAATAGGATTTATAGGCAATACAAAACCTAGGAATTAAATATGAAGATAACTTGCCACAGAAAGTAGCTTTTACCACTTCAACACACATCGTGTTCTGTAATATTCCAGGGAACTTTTCCATCTTGAATTACGTGAAGAGTTTTATAATCTGTGGTCGTTCTAGTGAAGCCAACACAGACATACAACACTGATATATATGATAATAATAATCTTACAAAATGAAATTATTTAGTATGTACTGATTATACAGGTATAGTATAGTGAGTCACGGAGTACAATACTGAATAGGAGAACTCATACAACTTCTTATACTAACTAAAACCATACACGAGATACGAAAACGTGCCATTAGAAAAATATTTTTCTTACTAAGTGTTATCGTCGCATCGCCGCTCGAGCGAATCGCTAAAAGTGGAATTCTTCCGCTGACTTCATTTTTTACATCGAGATTAACCAAGGCATCAGCAACTATTAATTTTTTATCCAGGCCAAACCTGAAGCAAATATACAATAATAACGTTTCCTTAAACTTATATATATACAAGACCGTCTAATATCATTCAAGGCAGATAGTCCTGAAAAATTAAATAATATGAAATCTCCCATAATATAAATAACTTTTTTTAAAACGTATTTCAATAGATTTATGTCACAGCGTAGATACATTTTGGTGGTGAGAGAGTAAACGATTCTCTGGTTCAAACGGTGCAGTAAGACCCATTTATTTTCAATTAATTTAAAAAGGCTCTCAATTCGACTGAATCTAAAAATATTCGCGAATATCTTCGATTACGAAGCGATGATTTTGAGATGTTCCAAGGGTGGTAATATGAGAAGGGAGTCATAATCCTTCGAATGTTTATTTTCAGTTAATTGTTTTTAACTTACAAAATATATATAATAATACCCTCACGGTTAGCTATCATAATCAGCTAGGTCCACACCTGATCAAACTGAGGGTAAAATATTTACTCCATCTGCGATTAGTCTGCGAGCCGCAGCTTTCCAGAAATCGAAGCCTTCGTTTAATTCTACGGACCTTGTGATCTGAGAATATTATTTAAATGAATTATCAAATTATGAGCGTGGGTTTTCTCACTTCATTACTTCTTTTGTTTGAACCGACTCTCCTGCAGCTAATTTCTACGCCTAAAGGTCTAATGTTATTCATAATTAGAGACCAGGAGTTAATTGACTGTTAATGATTTGTGTCCCATAATTCCTTAGAATAAATAATTTTCAGAAAACTTACTGAATTTAATCTCAAAAATTTCTGTGTAAGTCTATTTATTTTTTATGAGCAGGCGGGTCACTTTGACTAGTGCTTACCACCGCCCATGGACACCTGCAACGCCAGGAGGCTTACAGGCGCGTTGCCGGCCTTTAATTGATAAATATCTTTTCTACTTATAAAAATTAAATTTATAGGCGTATTGATACTTCTTTGGCGCAATATATAATAATATTATAAATATTTGTAAAAAATGTTTCTTAGTAAAAACGATATAATCGTTTTTAATCGATACTTTGAAAAAAATTCTCGCGAATGTTGTGTATGTTGTAAATCATTTACTAAAAAAATCCAAGGGAATATTTACATTTTAGCTGCATCTTGGAGAGGCCTTTACATTTCACTTTCATTTCAGCTATGGGTAATGGATCCAAAGACGGCAGATGCCTTGCCGGGTCCAAGAAGAATTGGCAAATCGACTCTTGGGCAGATTTTAAAGCACATTTGTTGAAGTCTTTTCGTGAGAATACCATAAAGAAATCCGCGAAATAAGGAAGATAATATTTCTAGATGAAATATGTTTTTATTGATTTGAAGATTATAAATAAGTAATGTAAACATAATTTATATCAGTTAAGAAAGTTTAATTGAGCGCGTGTCATCGTTATTGACAAATACTTGCCACTCGTACATAATACGTAATACATTTCATCGTCTATGCAGTGATGTCATATGTAGTTGTACTTGAGTTAAAAATACAAATCAGACAAAATAAACAGCGGTTAATTCCTTAAACGTATTAATAAAAGTATTAAGAATCCAGTAATTAACGACAAAATGTGTCATTTTAAGTCCTGTTAATGTGAACCCATCCGTAGTTCGCGATACACGCTAACTCACGTGAGTTAGCTTACGTAAGCCCAGCGGCGTAGCTCTCCAAACCTAAAAAGAAAACAAGGAGCCCAACATTCTATATGACCCTTACGGAGTGAGGACACTTTGTAAGTTACCGACTTTTCCCCAACATCTCGACTTTATACATCTCAACAAATTGTACCTTACAGCTTCCTACATGAGATGACGTAATTCAATAATACCATATAGTTTACCCCATGTAAATACGTTAATAAAATACTCTTTAGTCTAATTATTATTGAATATATACCGTAATGATTTCAATCCCTTGCATTGACGTCAATTGATAATGTTTCTTTAATAACATACTGAAAAGATGCAGATGTATTTGGTTGGTTAGGTCCAAGGTCAGTGTAGCTTTTGCTTTGGGTGCTTACAGAGTTGATAAATTATATGGTTGTTTTTATGAGACAGGGGGCAAACGAGCAGGCAGGTCATTTAGAATAGTGCTTACGCCGCCCATGGACACCTGCAACGCCAGGAGGCTAACAGGCGCGTTGCCGGCCTTTAAGGGATAAGTACGCTCCTTTCTTGAAGGCACCTAAGTCGTAGCGGCCGGCAGCTGGTTCCACAACGCAGCAAAAAGTGTATTAAAACGGCTCTATTGTGGAACGCCCGACGTCGAGGTGATATGCATGAATCTTTACAGGTTTTATTATTCTATTGATTTATCTCTTTTGAGACCTCTGAGCAATCTGATATAATATAGTATTTTTTTGTAGTTACCTCGTTAGTTGAAATTTTACTCTTCCTGGCTGGCACTCTAAAATCGAATGCTCAGTTTTGAATCTTGCAGCCGTGATCTTTATTTTAACATTGTCGTGGTCTAACTATCGCAAAATAAATAAAATATGTAATATTCGTGGCAGTAATTGTGCTTGAACACACAACCGACAAGAAAGATAGAAACAGAAAGTGTGCATTCACCGAATGTCTTTAACAAACTTCTTAAGCAATATGTATTATCTAAATATTGAGGGTATTTGGCGAATGCACACGGGTACCTAGAAGCGCGGAGCGATGTTTTAGAATAAAACTTATATGTTATATCTCATTTAAGTGATTTTTGTAATCTTTTTTGAGAAATAAATATTTATAAGCATATTATTTAGGTTATTGGTTTTCTAAATAAACAGGCAATGAAAAGTTAAGACTTTATTTCATCACGTACATAATAATCTAATGTTTAACATATTTACTGAGGTCACCCGCTAGATAGTTTTTGGCTTCTTCCTTTTCAAAGAATTTGTGAATTATTTCATACGCAATCTCTTTTACCGATGCCATCATTGTTTTACCGAACGTTTGCCACAATGCTTTGTAGTTTTGGTTGTAGTATTCCATGATTATTTTGCCTAAAATCAAAATAATGCTTATTAGATATTATTTATTATAAATTAAGTATATTACCTATCTATCTACTATCTTTATCTTCCGGATTCATCATAATACACAAATGTTGTCTGATTAAGTTACATTTATGTTTCGTCATAATTAAGAATTTTTCAATTCGTGCAAATAGTTCCTAACTAATGTATTTTAATTTTCCCTTATTTGTATAGATAACTTACTTGAATCTGTGTCTCCAATGAACAAATTGTCGAGTGTGAGGTGACTAGGGCCTTGTAACTCAAAATCGTAACTGGACATCTCTTTCTTGCAGTTAATGTATATTTTTCCGTCACGCTCTGTCACGTCGAATTTAACTTTGTATGTTACCATTAGTTTTTCTGAAATACATTTCAAATTATACATGTAATTGTGTTTAACAAGATATTGCTGTTGTAATGCTTCAAAATTTTCTGACTGATAATTTAAAACTAAAGGTGACTGGTTAAGGACCTCCCCGCCATTGTACGAGTCTTAAGGGTCAGTCAAGAGCCTAAGCCTAAAAAAAGAAGCCCATTCAGTGCTTTCCAATGAATAGCTTTCCTCACCTTACCTACAAATAAAAGTCTTACCAATCTTCAATTTGGCGTTCCCATTGCCCTTCAAGGCGCCTGGCCCAAACAGGTCTTTTAAAGCTGGGGATGAGCCAGACACTTCGTATTTACCCTTAGCAGTTATATCACACAATAGCTTTAATACACCACTCCTCTTGTTCATATTTAACCTAAAATATAAATTAAAATTTTAATCCTAATTGCTAATTCAAATTACCAAATAGTACATATAAAATACGTGTTGCATTAATATATTAAATATCATTAGTTAATTTATGGCCGCCAAATCCTTTATAAATCGACTACCATATGATGTAACCGAAAGCTATTGAATAAATAATTTAATGTTTCAAATTATAATTGGCATTTTGGCTCACCACATCATGTTGGGGTAGCTGGGATCAGAATAATCCGCATTACACGTTCAACAGATAAACAGTAAGGCTTAATAAGTTAGGTTATCACATACAAATATCCTGCAGTGGGATGTATATTATATATATAATTTTTATTTAGTTTACAATTTCAAGAAAACTCTGTTAGTTCTGTATTTGTTTCTCAAGGCTGCTTCTTTGGTGTAACTCCCGCAAGAAGACTTTGATACTCGTATGAGCATACTAACCGACTAGACTAAGGTTTAAAGTTTATTTAGGATTTCACAAATTTATTCCACACGTTTTTTGTAGTATTGTAATGATCTACCGACACAAGTTTTTGTAATCTTTGTTCCAAAAAAATTAGGAATTGACACTTCCTTGTACATAATGAATGAATCATATTAATCACAAGACTTCAATTACCTACTGAAACGATGGAATACTGTTATTTTAGATGTAATTGTTACGCCTATTAAAATGCACTGAGGTACCATATCAAATATTTACCCTCTTATTCTTTTAAATGACTGGTTTGATAGTAGATCTTCTGAATTAATTATAAATATATTTTAAACTGTTAAAGTTGTATATCAACTGGATAAATATGTAGCTGCTTTTAGTTTGTATAAAATTTATAGCTTGCATATATATACAAGTAAATATATACGTAATTGTCCTTCTCAACACTATTAACATGTTTAGGTCATACTAAATTGGATTAATCACGACTCGGTCGATCGTCGCTCGATACCGGACGGTATTCAAAGTCCGGTAACTTCTTTGTGAATAGTCATAGAGAGTTCATACTTTCAGTGACTTATTTAACAATATATACCTAAATAATACATAATGAACGGATATATCCTCACTGATACGAAGATAGACAAAACGCACAGCCCGATGCAAAAATGTTGCAAATTGAATAGTATTAAGAAATGCTGTCTAATGTTTACCTGAGTAGCTGATTTATTGGGAATTACAAGGTTAAACTCATATCCCGCTTCTATTATGAACACGAAAGTTTGTAGGATAGATGTTACTCTTTCACGTAAAAACAACTGAATGGATTTTAATGAAACTTTACAATAATATAGTTTAACAGAATAACTAAAGGATACCGTTCATTTATTGTGAGAATAGTCCAAAATATGAAGTAGGTAGTAAAAAAATCTAGAATCTAGGAAAATCGGAAAAACCGCTAATATATTATATACCACATATTATATGTAATATGAACAGTTCTTCAAAAAGAGCCCGAATAATGGACCATATCTACAATATTTTTTTTATCATTATCAATAATGATAAAGAAAGATAGCTGCTCTCACGGATAGGTAAACTACGTTGAGAGGGTCTGGCATTAATTAATATTTAACTTTCTGATTGCAGTATATACTTACTTTACATCAAGGATTTCACAACCCTTAAGACCCTTAACAACTCCCTCCTTCACCGTCAGTTCTGCCACGTCCGCGAAGTTAAATTTAAAATTGGTGACTTTGAGTGGGTCAATGGGTGGTATATCATACTCTGGTATACCAGTGGTAGCGATGCTCTCCAGCATGCCTTTTATAACCTTCTTGAGACAATCCCCATCTTCCGGTTGACACTTATGCAAAGTGTCCACTGTAATTTGACCATATTTTTTATTAACATAAAGTATTTCATTATAGTTAATCAACTAAGATAACTAATCAACTAATAAACTTATTGCAATCATTTTCACTAGTAACTTTTGTTGTAATTTTTTTGTTACCAGTAATTTGTGGCCATCGGTGTACGTGCAGAGCAGTATCAATTATGAAATATTACTACTAATAATAATACTTAGACGGACAGTTTGAGAAGTTATTTTGAAGAAGGATTAAATAATAACTAGTCTGGTGAATAATCAAAGGGATCGGTGTCAGACGTGTGAAGGCAGAAAAGCGATGCTGGACCGGGTGATACTATCTTCCTGGGTTTCCTTATTTGTGGCAGGGGTCGATAAAACAGTGTTTGGTGTCGATAAAACAGTATTTGTTGTCGATATCGTTTAATGTCGGTAAATCTAATAAGCTACTAATTTTTCTAAAATCTGTGTATGGGTACAGTTTGGGATCGCAATTAGGTACAATATGTTATAATTAAACAGCCAGAAACTGTGATAAAATTATATTTATTTCAATCTAAGAGAAATATGTATGTATGTTGGAAGAGGCATCAATTGTATTAAATTTTTTCACTGACTTAAGTAAAACTAGTATATTTTACTTAATCTTAAAATATGATATTCTACTCACCAAAAGCAGAATCGCAAAATGCGAACCAAGCGCAGAGGAAAACCGAACAATAGATTTTGGCAATCATTTTCGACAACTGCACCACTCCGAAGTGTGAAAACACTGTAGCATGTGTAGGGTCTAACGTATATTTTATAGCCCAAAACACTGACCGTATAATTTTTATGAAAACTATAAAAACCTGTTCTTAATTGTATAGATAACCCTGACCATGCGTCCGCAAATTATAATAATTACAACAAGTGCCTTCCCGCGGCATCGCTCGGGTACGATACGTCGTTGAGCGACTATTATCTTAAGCGTTTAACATTTTGAAACTAATATTTATATCTGTTTAAGAGACTGCTATTGAGGATGGTCAGGCATTTATACATACGTGAGCTAAACTTTAACGAAGCATCGAAGTACAGCGTAACAAGTGTACAATATTGAATATATGTAAGTCGCAATTAGTCATTCTTGTAAAAACTGCAAGTGGCAGTTATAAATTCTTAGATCTTTCGTACAATAGACCGGAGACATTATACATAACTAGTTCTCAAGTATATACACTGACATTAGGCTAATTTAGAATAAGTTGATCAATAAATTGATTAAACAACATTAATTTGTAATCGTAACTACTGAATGCAGAGGAAATCATAGTCATCTGAACAAAAGCATTTACGATGTTATCGTAGTAATTTTAATACGAAACTTTATTAATATCACACATACACAATAGAAAAACAGGAAATCGCAGCATATTAGTAAAAATGATGTCGCAACGCATGAAAGGAATCCGAATTAGAAATAAGACAATATGTTATCTTTGATATTAAATTTCATCTTCAAATGAATTTCAATTTGTTTGAATTGAAATTGCAATTTAATCTTTATTAGTTTATAGTTGTTTTTAATTTTTATTCTAATTTGATTGATATAAACCTATTATCGAGACTTTGTTTTACTGTGTGTTGAGTTTAACTGGAACAGTTAATAGGCTAGTAAATACGTTCAGATTTATTGTAATTTTGAGTTTCGTTCAAATTTTATTTTTGCCTGCAACGTTAATTTGCCTAAAGCCAAATTTTCGTATTATGAGCATTTTGATCGTAAAAGATAATTACAAATGTACAGTGTTATATTTATTGTTATTATTTTGACATTGTTATGCATTTTGGTGTAATATAAAAAATTCATATTAATTATCTTACGAGTTGTATTCAAAAATTTTGACGATTATTTGAGACTATAAGAAAAATAAGAGAATAAACCTACATACAGACGGATAGCGGAATCTTGGTAATGGGTTCCCGTTTTTACCGATTTGTTACGATCGGATTCCATTTAAGGACTCCCACGCCGGGCCGGAGTGTGGGGGTCAGGACCCAAAATGGCCACACTACCTACTAAAACCCCTCGGCGCTGCTGACGAGGTCTTGTCCAGGATCCTCACCTGCATCCGTTTTTTCCCTTTGGGTAAAATGGGTAAATGGGTTGGGTAAAATCATATCATATGGAAGTCAAGTACAGATATTATATTCATATAACTTCCGGATTCGTAAGAATTACTCAGCTTCACTAAAATAGTCTTATGTATGATTACGTGTATTTACTGCGGTTAGAGATCAACTAGTTTAACATATTTACTATGTAGGTAATAAACGTTTCTAGAAAAAAAAACATATTTTGCACGTGTAATGTTTTTGTACGCAGTTAATTAAACACAAGAAACATAGTCGACGAACCAAATAACAAAAACAGCAAAAAATAAGCGAAAAATGACAACTTAATTTTCGTTTATATGTAGAAGATACTATTGTGTGGTGTTGCTAATCAATTTATAAAAGTTATATAAATCTAATAGAGAAATTGACTAGCAATACTCCGGCCCAAAAAAACACACTCGACGCTCGTTTCTCTCCGAAATCGGAGCCTTGAATGTTGCCTCTATGAACAGCTTTAATAATTTATAAAAGTTTATCGAACAAATGCAACTGTTATTAATATATGTTTATAATTTATACATTTGATAGGCATAGCAGGGCGATTTACAAATCAATGATTAATTCTGTAATTTGAAGTGATCTATACGCGCACAATGAGTGAAAATTTATGAGCCATCAAAACTTCATTGAAATGAATAATTTCATTTATTTATTAAATATTACACAGGGTCTCTTAGTTCCGTGTGCCTTTTGACATCCTACAATTCCTTCCAATGGATCCTGTGCCTAGTTACTCAGATCCACAATGGTCCCGCTGTCTGTTTCAGGTCATCTTCCCATCTCCTGACGACCCCTTTCTTTTGCCGTATCTTGGTTGCCAGAGAGTGACTTGCTGGTTCCGTTGGTTAATGGACGGCGAAGCAAATGGAAATTACTTTTTCTTTTAATAGCGACGCAATCAGAGCCTGTTTGCACGTCACCATACATCTGTTTTAGACCGTTCGGAAGCACCAGCACCAGGAGTCAAAATATATAATTAAAAATATATTTAACACTTAATAAATTATGTTTCTAATTAACGTTTACTGCCAGATAAACATATCAAGGGCGTAGAGCGCAGGGAGAAGATCTGGCCAGACAACTCAAGAATATACATATTAAATTATATTTGTTAATTTGTTAATTACGATATGGCATCATTTGTTAATTTATATAGCATGCACTATATTTATTTGTAAACCTTATTATGGTATTGTTGAACATATAAAATAATAATTCTGCCACGCCTCTTATTCTTTGTTATATCTTTCATCGTAAAACGGCGAAAAGAAATATTTATGAGTTCTCGAGATATTGACGAATTATATCTTGAAATGAAACCTTCTTCTGGTAGCTCATTTCGATAAATTTTAGCCTATATTTTGCTTTAGATTTATTTACGTTACTTCTAAGAAAATCTATTGTGTAATTAATTAAATTAATATAAAAATAATCGACAGACAGATAGAAAACAAAATTTTAGAAATGGTTTTTTTATCATATATTAAGAATATATTATTTATTGTTGGTTTTGGTATTTTTTTTTCAAATGGCAATTCGTGCTCTTTTGTAGTAATAAAATTAAAAACAAAAAATATATAAAAATTGAAGAATAATGTTGTTTTTTGTCATATAATAGCACACACACATAAAATACAGGTCTAAAATTAATAATTACCTTTGATCAGCCAGTTTTTTAACCTTACCTACCGACAAATGTGTTATGATTTATTTGCCATAATGTAAGGAATATACATAAATACGCAAAAACTCAGTTGTCTATGCTTATATTAAAACGGCTAAGGTCGAATTTCTGTAGAATAAAAAAAAATGCTAAAAACCGAGTCTGTATAAACAGGAACACTTTTTTTTTTTTTTAATACCTTGTTTCTCTGTATGTTTGTACGGGCTAATATAAGAAACAGTAAGGCAGATTCAAATAATACATAATTTTGCAAGGACATATCTAATATGGACAGCTTCTAAAATACTTTTCAACTCAAAAAATAAGACATTCAAAAAAACTATAGCAAATTAAATAACTTAATGCACAACAAACAAAACAGTGTCGTGTGCGTCATTTTCATCTTAAGACAGAGATTGGCAATGTTCGGGATATTTATATAAAAATCGAAAGATCGGATATATAATTCCTACAAATCTTTAAGATCTTTAACCTTTGTGGTTATAAATTATAGCGATTAATACTTCTCTTGTTCATTTTCTTTAGCACGAGTGTGAAACCCACGTGGACGAAGCCGCGGGCACCAGCTGGAACATCAATATAATCAGTGTAAAAACTGGCCAAAGTTTTTTCCCGATATTATCCGCCGCGAATGGCACCTTCTGAATGTCAAAGAAGTAATTTATGTTATTGGCAAATAAAAGGAAAGTCGAATATATATTTTCCCCTGGCAAATAATATTGAATGGAATATATTAAAATGATAAGACTCTTTTCTTCTCAAATTATAACAGTCATTGTTCATTGACAGGGATAGCATGAAATACTTATGCAAAGGGACAACTATTAACAATAGATTTCACCAATAACACATACAGAACCTTTCATATTAGGAAACAGTAGTAAGTATAATAATGTTAATGTTAGTACAATAATGTACACTTTACAAGCATTCCCGGAAACAGTATTATGGATTATAGATTACCCGTAAAATTGTTGATCAATTACTAAAATGTGACTAAAGTTCTCCTCAAAATCTTCAAAATTCGTGTTAAATAAATTTCAAATTAAAATTCGCTAAATTCTGTAAAATTTGGCGAGTTATGACAAGAAGTATATTCTCTTATTTCTTCGAACTAAATTAAGACAACAGTTGAAATTCATTAATTTGAATTAAATAACGAAGAATGGATAAGTGACCACAACAACATTGAGATAACCACAGAATAGCTTCGTATTGGAGTCGATTAATTCATTTAATATAATTATTTCTACCTACTGCAATCTTTGCTGACCTCGAATAATTTAGCATTCCAAAAGTAGGCCTTTTCACTTTAGAGATAAAGATAGAGAGAGAAAGAGAAATAATAACAATAACTGGTCTAAGCTAAATTTAGATCATTTAAAAAATAATAATGCAACTGAAATTGTAGTTTCAATGTCAGTAAGAGATGTTTATGTTGTCTTCATAAAAAACTGTAAGACTACTATTTTATTATACTTGTTAATTAATTAAAATATTAAACTTCCTTGCATAATAAATGTATTTTTTGAAAATTTAAAATTGTAAATTAAAATGTAGTTATATGTAATATAAGTCAATTTTAAAATCGCACCATTGTTTTGTTAATTGCATCACAATGTAAAATAATGTAATAATAATATTAATTGCAACTGGATCTTACTGGAAATAATAAAGCAAATACTTACAAAGCTATTATTTCGAAAACAAATGTAATTTTTATTTCTTACATTGACGGAAAAATGGAGAATAATATTAAAATAATTTTAACATTTTCCTTAAGCAACCATATACATTAATGATTAAATAATTAAGGCAAAAGACGAAACATATACCAAGAGAAATATTTATAACACAGCATGCAGACGGTGTAGGAAACTAAACAGCAAATGAGTGAAACAGCTATACTCATGTTTAAAATTATTTTACCAAATGTTTTACACATTGCACTTACCCAAGCGTGGATTACAATATAATAAATATTCGCTTTATAACCTTGACAAACATTGACGTTAACTTCTTGGGCTTAAGTTTATAGCCAAATTAATTCATGTATTTTTTTTATCCTTTCTCTAATCGCTCACCCAGTCTTAATCGACGACCCAGTTGGCTCAATGAGCAACAACGAACAGAGTGACCCTGGTTCGATTCCCGGTATAGTCAACTTTTATGTGATCGCTGTGGTTTAGTTTTTATAAGAAGTATTCTTAATTTATGCGCAGAAATTAGTTATGTAAACAAGTTAGCATGCTTACCTTGAGGCATGTGAAATGCGTCCTGTGCTTATAAGGAGTAGGAATCAAAAAGATATGAATTATTCGAATCTTTATCTTTGAAATGACAGAAAGAGGTTTTTCAGTAGGCTTTTAAAATCTTTTTAGTGTTATATTTTTTTCGACACTGCCATCGCTGTCATTCTTAGCAAAAATAAGTTTCGATTTTTAACCGACTTTAAAAAGCAGGCTGTGCCTTTTTATTTGGTTTAAGCGAAGCTCGACATTCCGTAAACTGACCTGGATGATCATTGATCGAAATTTTTTTAGGATTGCTCGGGAATTTAACATTTCGTAATTGTTCAGAAATTGTCAAATATAATAGCAATTGAATCATTATCTAACACCAATATACAATATTATTATTTTAAATTTTGAGGTGTATTTTAGACTTGTTCTTTTATTAATCTCGAGGTTTTATTTAATTTTATCTACGATTTATTACGATTTTTAGGATAAAATACGTAAGTAAGTAAAACATTCTTCTATTTTACTAGCCCTTTAAGTATTATATAAATCAATTATGTTCACACTCCATTTCTATGAACTCAATATTCTTAACAATCAAAAGATTTAATATATATAAAATAACGCCTTTTAATTTTTGGTAAGCAAATATTAGTACACACCTCTTCGGATAAACAATTCAATTTGGATTTTACTTTGTGTCAGACTTAGACACAAAAACAAGATGCAGAAAACGGATGCGTACGTACGAAAAATATGGAAAGTAATGGCTTAAGATTAAAAGCGAACTCTTTCAGGCAACTCTCGGTCTACAAGTTAAGAGAAACAAGGAGCAAAAAGAAAACAGGGGAAACAATTGCTTTTACAGAAGTGAAATAAACATACATTCATTGTCTATACTAATTATTGTATATAATAATTCACAGAACAATTTTGCCGAGCATAGTTCAACATTACAGCAATGTGCCGTTCATTAAGCAGTGTGGTTACCATTTACATCTGTGATAATCGTGTTGCCATTTACAATATAATATATGATTTCAACACAATATAAAACAAGATCTATCCTACCTGTTTATTTAGTTTTGTTTTATTTTAAATTGATAATAGTAATTATAATCTATTGTACATTAGACGTTTGTATGCGTATTGCTAAACTAACTGGTTCCCACAACGTGTTGCAATGGAGGGAAAGTGGGCCAATTGCAACCACACATGAGCGATAGAGAAAAATCAAGGAAATTGTTTAAGTAATTAAAGTGCTGCAGACTTAAAATTGGCGTTTGGTGACATTCCGGTGCGCGACGTTTCATCACTGCTTCTAATACATGATATATTTAAATCTCCTGTTCTAACTAAATAGTTAATAGAAAATCCTTTTCTATATTATAAGTCATTTCCTGGTAATCCAAAATCGATAAAAATATTTCGTTCGCGTTATTTTATAGGCGTTATACAAGTCACCAAAGCAATTAGTTCGACTAGTTACAACCTTGTGTTGAAGTGCCGCCTACAAATAGCGAAATGCAACAGCCGTTTAGGTATTAACTATTCAAAAATAATTTAGATATTAACTACTAAAAATTAAGATATTGATGAAAAGATGGCCGAGTCCTTAGATTTGGGAAATCGATATAAAATCGAGGTTTTGTTAGAGGAAGTGAATCCGCAGTCTAAAGATCGTCGGTATTCAAATGTTTTGCTACCTGCTATGCACATGGGTCTAGAAGATGCGTTTTATGCTTTCCATATCACCTCTTTAGCGCGGACTTACACTAGGATGGTGCCCGCGAATTCTACCGTGTGGATTCCGCACTTTGGTGAACAGTAGTCGATACTGTGATGCAGTTTTTTTTTTTAACAATTACTTATTAATAGTGTAGTTAACGACACCCTCGTTTAGGTTCACATTTAGGTGCTTAATATCTAAATAAGAACTGATAATTAATCTATCTCTGCTGTCGAGTGCTATGTAAGACCTTAGGTTACTTTGAACTAAAAATACTTACATAACGTATTATCAGTAGTAATAATTTAAGTTGACTTGGCAAAGATAAAGGTAGGTTTAACATTTTGATAGATTTGTTTAAGTTTAGTATAGTATGTATGTATGTTCCCATTAATTACATCTGACGACACTGGACTAAATTAAATGCCAGACTCACCTTTTTTCAGCATAGCGCCACTTACTTCAAATCTTACTTGCTACCAGTTCGTTCGTAATACCAAATTCACCTGAAAAACTTGTAAAAATAGCATATTCCATCCAAAGAGCATGTTAAGTGAAGTATACTCTATTACAAGAGACTTAAGCACCCGCTATTCCGAGAGTCGGCTGTGAAATCTTGCTGACGTGAATACCACTCCGTCCATCCCTCTTGACTGGCCTTGACCTAGCTTTTTTATTTAATAATATGTGTTCAAGTTTTTACATAATATTTTAGTTGTCATACTGTGTTAGTGGATGCACTCTCTTAACTCGTAGGTCGTGCCTTCGAGGCCTTGCTCTGCATTATTTATTACTAAGTGCCTAGGTGAAGCTATTACTAGGTTGCCTACTTGCATATACAGATACATTAACACTATATTTCATTAGTCTATTAACATATAAAATCAAGAATTGTAATATGCATGTATGTTTGTAACATACTATGACCAAGGCGATCTATTGATGACATGCAAAGCCGCGCTGAACACAGTTGCACGATATTGAATAATAAACTGCATGGAATAGACACAAGGTAAAAACAGATACATTTACATATATACTAAATTTTATAAACATGATTTAACTATATTTTTGTATGTTTATAATACTATCGTTATGAACTATGAATTTATATCGTTATGGAAATGACATTTAGAGGCAGGCGAAATTGATATTACTAAAACTCTATTCATATTCGTATTCTTTAAGCATATAACTAAATCCTAGATTACTATTTTTTTACTGATATTGGTGTAATTAAGACGCAACTGAATGCGAAACACAAAACGAAGATATTTTTTATAATCTATAAATTATCTTTTCGTGCTACAGTCACAGATAATTAACTATATATGTAAGTAAACCGGAAGTAAATCTATAAAAGGAAAACCTATGTCTATAATGCACAAACCTAACATCCTATATTACTGTACTACAATAAACATTCGCAATGATGACCTGTTAAATGAAATGAAATGGAAGTATTCCGTTAAATCGTATTTTAATATAAGTTTAAACATTAACAATGAAAACGAGGGTCAAATATTCTTAACATAATTTATTTATCGTTATATCATTCGATTGTCAAATGTGTAACCTTTAAAATAATTGCTTGGCAAATTATTACGAGTACTCGTAATATGTATTTTCAAATTTAGGTCAGTTTCATTCAACGAAATAGTAAAATGTCTCACGTACGGGTCGTTGGAATTATCATTCTTTATGTTGTACAATAATCTAACATTTACATACGCATTACTTTAAATAGTTTGAAGTTAACAAATATGTAATGTTTTGTACAAGATTTTGAGTTCTATATGTTGTTAATGACATTGTAAACCACAGAACTGCGTTAAGTATTTGTTGTGTAATTTTCTTAGTAATTGAAAGTGGGGCTTATCGCAAACGATTTCAATATTTAGATCCAGAATATGACCGCGTCTAGGCGCAGGCAGGTCGGTGCATAGCGTGCGATACAAACGCATTTATAAAACGGATTAGCACGCAGCGGTGTATGAAGAGTACATTGGCAAAGAGCAACCAGAATTGATGCAATCGACAATGAAAAGGAACTTCATTTTTCATTAACTATCGTGTCTCGGTTAAAGTGGTTACCAGCTATCATCTTGTGATATATTGACAGTGGTTGCAATGTGCAAAAAGCATGTTACAGTTTTCTCTTTTGCGGCGGTAGTGTCGGCCTTCGTGTGTGCAGTTACGGGCAAATATGCGCGTGAGTTATCCTTTTTAATATCATAATTTGGATATCAGCTGTTCTGTTATACTTTATATGCTTGATTTTCATTTGTTATTAAGCTCAAAATTACATTATACTTGATTGCACAAATACGGCCTTAAAGATTTAATTACAAATACAAAGACGATCGATCCTCAGGTTTACGTTAAACAAAAAAGCAAAATATTGAAACGTAGTCAATGCACTGAAATCTATTCGTTCGTAATACTTAAATGAATTTCCTTGTTATACCACAGGACAATTTTTAAATCTATTTTCTGAGACTGAGAAATTCGCAAAGATTTTTGGCTATGAAATGGCTTAATTGATGCAAACCACTTAACCCTCGCCACACAGCACGAATTATGCATACTCTGCAGGTTTCTCAACTTAATGGATGTTTGTCAATCAAAAATTCAATGTTTGCACTTGGCTAACTTCGCCGAATACCTTGGCACTCTTTTCACTTGATTCACCTGACTGGAGTATATATTTTCAAACACAGATCAAATTGAAGAGTGAAGTGATTATATCAGTCCAATAAATTTCCAGTCCGGTCTTAAATATCAAAGATGAATCAAACAGTTTGTCAGAGACACAAATGAGCATTTACTTTGTAAGGTCACTTTTTGCATAAAGAAATATGGGGGATAACTTTGACACACAAACACTTGACTTGTATATTTATTATATTATATTATATTATATTCATAGTTTGTGGGTGTTTACGTATCATAATAGAATTTTACCACGGGAATACTAATGACCCCAAGCCCCATTAAAAGTAACATATTGGAACCTTTGATGTCACCCAACTACTAATTGGTAATTCTCGCTTCTCAATAGCTATACTTGACCGTACTAATTCATCCTTATTTATTTTTATTACTTTATATAATTTGATTGAATATAAAGTTTCTTTTAAGTCCATAGTACATAACCCTAATTGACCAATCTACAAGTAATACTCCGCGAAAAAACCCACAACCATCCAACGCACGTTTCGCCTTGACACCGGAGCATCCTCAGGATGTTGCCTCTACGAACACCGTTCGATGATCTCCTTGTGCTTACAATGGAACAAAATAATGTACCAAATATTTTATATAATTTGTATTGTCTATACAAAATATTCAAATTGATTTTCAAAATGACAGATCACGTTTTTCTGTTCATATCCTGTAACGTGGCAAGGTAATTTATGGTAAATTGTTTATATCTTTGCCAATCAAAAACTAATTATAACTATAATTAAGGGATTCATAAACCACTGACAAGATGCATCCGCTAATGTCATTTTAATTATATGTTGACGGAATCTATTTGAGCTGCATCGGTTCGCCTAATCATCGAGAATAAAGATTATAAATAACATTCTATATAATTTATTTGAATATGTTTGAATGTCTATAATAATAACTTATTATAGACATTCAAAAATTTGAAGCATTTAATCCAAGGTTGCCATCAAAAGCTTTCAATATTATAATACGGATTAAGCTCACTAAGCTCTGACGTAAAACTTTTCATATTGGCATAAGAGCCGCTTTCAGTTTCAGTACACAGTTTAATTTATTACTTCGAGTGCGGTGGCGAAGACAAACGAACAATACGAAGAAACTACAATCGTTTCATTAATTTTATGATAAAAATAAGTTTGAAGTGTGTTTACAATTTATGACAATTCTTATATTATCAGTTGATTAAATTCAATGACCGGAATTGTTACATTATTATATTTTTTGGAGGGTAAACGAAAAAGACGGATTGCATTCTTGTTTGTTGACTCACTCGCTCGTTACATGTTTCGATAATTGCAATTTGAAAAGTTATTACGCCATGTTTGAGTGTATTGTTCAATTAAAGAGAAGCCTAAAATATCGAAGTACAGGCCAACCCCTGCAAGACTGAGCTGCCTTTTATCGCGTAAAGTTAATTAGTACATGTAGTTACGTAACAGCACAAGTTATTAAAGTTCTTTACCACGCTTTCGAAGCTTAAAGTGTCTTATTCCATACATAGCTGACATGTATAATTACTAAAATTTATTTAAATACGTTTTCCTTTTCCTAAATCATACGACATGTACGAAAGCAATAAACATTCATGTCGGCTACACAAACTGAATTCATTCGATAATCGCAATCCACGATAACAGCTGTTGATTAGGTGCTCGGCGTTTGATTAAATCGCTAGCATTACTTTATTTGTACTGGAATTGTTGCCGCTATTGTCGACCGTTCAACTCTATACTTAAACGACCTAAATTAGCGTAAAGTTATTTGTTTGTTTGACCTTGTACTAGCTATGTAACTGGTACAATATAGCTTTGGTTTAGGATTTCGTAGCCAAATGACAAAAAACGGAACCCTTCTGAATTCGTCATGCATGTGTTTGACATATGTGTAAGAACCAACCTGTGTGTATCTGTATAAGTAGATAAAATACCTGAACCTGAAATACACTCATAACAACACTGTATAATTCAACACCCCTATTTATGGATACGTCTTCAAAAATAATATTGAGGTTTCTAATATCATTTTTCTTAACTGAATAGATAGCGCGAGAGAAACCTTCTAAGACAAAATATATGTATGTATTTATACTGTCACGTACTCCTTCAACCATCTACATGAAACCATAAAGATACAACAAACTTCAAAAACTTTTATATTATATGACATGCTTCTACGAAAACGTCATGGCGAGACTTGGCCCTCATTTTCAAATGCCAATAGCGAATATCCATTACCTCATTCAATTTGTTAGTTCACTAAACTGTTTTTTATTTCAGCCCATTTTATTCACCCCTGCAATACAACCGAGTCATCATGCCTAGTGCAGGCTACCCAAGATGCAATCCCGGAGTTCTCCAAAGGCCTCCCTGAACTCGGTGTACCTGCCTTAGATCCTTTCATCATTGAAGAGCTGCCAATCCAGCTTCCTGGTGTCAAGGTTACGTTCATTGATGGAAAAGTGACCGGTCTTAAGAAGTGTCAAGTGCTGAATGTTGAGTGAGTTTTTTATTATACATATGAATTATCTACTATTACATATAAGGGTTAACTTTAAAATAAAAATGCGATCCCATTATTTCTCGACATTCTTTATCTTCTATTTAGTCAGCTCTATAGACGTATATAACACATTTATAAACTTTATTAGACTTACTTTGTAAAAGACGATCACAAAATCTAAATTGATATAATATATCAAATTAATTGAAATATGATCTAATTATCATATAACTATTATTATTATGTCTGTTTGCATTGTTATATAAAGATCTGAAACTGTAAACTTAAATGTGCGTTCCAAATGTATTTAGCAACAGTAATTTTCGACCCAATGAGTAAGGCTTCACACCAAGGATAATCCTGTTAGCTAATTATTTGGTATTAACATATATTAAATGTATAATCAATTAACCGATTTACAGTATATTACCTAATGACATTAATTATATTATACGGCATATCTCAAATATATGTATATGATCCACACTAGTAATACGCAGGTGAAAAATTTGTTTGGTTGCACTCATGAACTTGAAAAATTCCGTTTGTATTGAGAGTATAATTTTAATAATTAATAGTCCATTCATCGAGAAAAATTATAAACTACATGACATCTTATACAGCTCTTATTTAACGCGAATGAAATTGCAAAAAGCAGGTAATTAAAATCCTTAAAATCGTATTCCAGGGCTTATTTGGAAAGAAATGTGTTTATCCTCGAGATACGCTGCAACATCACGATCAGAGGAAAGTACACAGCAGTGGGGAGGCTGCTGCTGTTCCCGATAAACGGAGAGGGAGACTCAAAAATAAAAATTGGTAAGAATCGAATGTAAATAACGCTGTCACATACTTACCATGTCTCAACACCTAAGGAGTACTCCTTTTAAACCCAAATTTAATCTTGGCCAGAAATAATACATTCACCGACATTCACACACACTCATTACCCAGCCCAGCAAAATTAAATGTTTTTTTTAGCGTTTGATATTCTCTATTTGCCATATGGTAAATATGGTGTAGCAATTTTTGTGGATCTACCAGGCAATGAAAAAATACCAGCTTTATTATATAAAGTAAAAAAAACTCAACATTAACCGTTGTAATTGGATTTTAAATTATTAACTAGATACTTTAAGTATCGGTTATGTAATCTTTTTGTACGCAAATAGCGAGATATTAGGTAGAAATGTTCTACTATTAAATCGTCCATAAAATATCAAATCATTGAACCGGATATTCTTACAAAACATAAATGTTGTGATATTCGTTCCAGTGAATTCAGTAATAAAATTGAACATTAAGACAAAGTACTTCAAGGACGAAGAAGGGCGCGACCACTTCGGCATAAAGAGTTATAGATATGCCTTTGACTACGGCGACAGAGTTCATTACACCATTAACAACTTATTCAAAGGAAATCCTGAGCTGAGTATGTATTTTTTATCATTAGATGAAAACTAAATTGAGGGATTCCGATTGATAACTACTGTACAAATGAGAAAAATTTGCTGAAAAAGGGAGTTGCTTGTTTAGAATTTATTTGTTCCATTTTCTTCTTCATATGGTGCCGTCTCCTTTTGGAGGTTGGTGATCATCATGGCTATTCAGATTTTGGATGTCGCGCTACTGAACAATGATTTAGTGCTTTGAACAAGTCATTGCCGAAGATTTATAAATACAAGCAATTTATTCCCAAGAAATCTATCAATACTTTCGTATTGGAAGATAGCTATTCATTGAAATTATATATAATTTCAGGTAATACAGTACTGCAATTCTTGAATGAAAATTGGAAAATTGTGACCGAAGAATTCGGTCAACCCGTAGTGGACTACGCAATGAACGTGACTATAGAAACGGCGAAGAAATTCTTCGACGCCGTCCCCTATGACGAATTACTTCATGTACCCATACCGAAGTACTAGTTCTGACTGTATTTTAAGATGTAGTGGTAATAGTTATAAAGAGAACGTTATATATGTAGATCACTTCTAAAATATTGAATTAATTATCTTCAACAAGCAACTGACAATATATTTGCAAGCCGTCTAGAGTAAGAAACGTAGGTTAATGCTCGTTTCCATATTGTTCTTTAATAGTTGACAAATGCTTTATTATCTAAAGAAATATTTATCTTGTACCTTAGCTTGATTTGTAAGAGTTCAATAGGTAATAAAAGTTATATTTTACTGTTTTAATCAAAGCACTATTTCATCACTTTCTATCAAATTCAACACTAGAGTGAGACGACTAAGAACCCTATACTAATTTTTCGCCTGTAGTAGATGCAAGGCAAAATTTACTCGAAGTATACAGCCTACTATTTTTCTTTTGGGCGCTAATAATAATCATCGAATGGCTTTTTCCGATTCTGACTCCAGATACACTAGCTTAATTAAAATTTCTATCTTTACTCTAATTTCTTCAATATTCAGCTAAATAGACTTATAAATTTACGTAACATTTAAAAATATATGGAAACTGTACTTATTGCTTTATATACTATACTACTACTATACGTAGTTTGTTAAGTTTAAAATTCATTGGTGTTTTGAGCGTAATATATGTAAGGTGTTAATATGAAGAGAAGGGGCAAGACGAAATATTGCATTCGATTGTGATTCAACAAATGGACGCATATCATATCATTTTGTGTCCTTGCTTTGTAACTTCGGTCGAAATGACAGTGACGCAGCATCACGTCTTTGTTTTACGTTTTCACGTCCGCTATGACACCCACTACATAAGGTAATCAGTATTTAATTATAATATACGTAGGTACGTTAACAATGAAATAGTTTTTTTAACACTTGTAATAACGATGTATGCCTAGTTTTAATTACAGCACAAAAAATAATAAGCACAATTAACTTTGTATAAAAGTAATTTG
Organism: Pontia daplidice; assembly: GCA_963693355.1. Lineage (NCBI taxonomy): Eukaryota > Metazoa > Arthropoda > Insecta > Lepidoptera > Pieridae > Pontia > Pontia daplidice. Next base: position 471,203 of record CAVNZL010000085.1, read on the forward strand.
TACGATGTGACTCAATTATTGTACTAATATTTAATTTACACTACGAGATTTTAAGTTCATTATTATGTACCAGAAATCCAGAATTTAAGGGTTAGGATTAAAATATACCTTTTTGCGGTGACTAGCTTTTGAGTCTACTCTCGTGTATGACATTATTCCTGATATAGTTTGTCATCATGAATTTATATTGCAAAATAAACGAGACATTTGTAAAATGTATTTTCATTTTCATTTTAAGCATATTTTTATAGAGCAACCGATTATCATATGAAAGAAGCTGAATTAAAAAATATTACATATTTGTGTAGGACCAAACTGATTTTATGTAGGATTAACAATCAGTCTATATTTAACGGCGGATATGGTCCCGGATTTTCCCTATGACATAGTTAAATTAATTTGCTTGGATATTCTTAATTAATGAAACATTATATAAATTGCCCACAACGCCTTTTTATATGCAGAAATGACCTAGAATATATGTAGATATAGGTCGTGGCTTTTGGTATTTATTGTAACGATTCACCTATGTTAATTTGCTAGCTGTAATCTAGCTAGTAAGTTTATAGAATGTCTAGATCAATAATTATTAACAAGATTCCATGTTATAAAGAAGTTCCTCGTCAGTCCGAAAATAAATCCTAGTTGGTGGTATTATACAACCTAAAGGTGCTACTAGATCGGTCCGAGACACTTCATAGTAAATAGTTGTAAAATCAAGAGTGCACAGTCGGGGAGTCTTTGGGATGACTGAGGCGATATAATAATGAAATAAGCATACATTCTGAATTATTCAAAAACAAGGGAAACAATATATGTGCAGCCAAGCGAAATCGTATATGAATACGGAAGCGTCCAATGAAGGTTCTTGTGAGCATCTTTATACTTTTCACCTTGACATTTGTGTGTAGCTAAAACGCTAATAAATATTTAATAGAACAATTACTATCCAACAATTCAGAAATATTGGATTTTTTATAAAAACATTTAGCATTTTAAATGGCTTAGTATAAGGAAAATGTTCTTGAAACGACCTGTTTACTCCAGCAAAACTGGCTCAATATTTAAGCCGTTTTTAATAATGGGATGATCATTTTACCAGGACTTTTTTACACTTAGCCGAAACAAACTAGCTCAGAGCTCCAATCCACCACCAATCCTATCCAATCAGAGATACCGAGCTTCGGTTCCATTTCTTTGACAATAATTTACGAGATAAAAAAGTGTCCACTATATAATTAGGACGATTTATGGCTGGAATAAAATAATAAAGCTGAGGCGTAAATACTAAAGAATATATAAACTCCGTTAAAAGTATTATTTTCTAAATTATTCATTAAAATATTATAGGATAAATGTAAAAAACTTGAACCTTTCCGTGTTTTCAAAGTCCGTTCACATGAAAACGATGTAAATAAAAAAAAACTCAGATCGAACACAATTATTGTGAACAATAATTGTGAATTGTGTTAATTTTAAGTAAAAAAATCTTTTTCACTTACATGTTAACAAATCTTAACGATCAAACCAACCGGTTCACTTGGCTACAATGTCAGATTGAAGGTCCAATAGACTACACTCTACATAGATATAAAACACTTATTTCTCATTCAGCCGCTGTTGGTGATCCCACGCAGCAAACAAACATGATATTGCGAACGGACTCTGTGATATTCGCGTTGAGCTTATTCTGTTTTGGACACGCGAAGCTTGCACGTAAGTATTTTTGTATGTAACAATTCTTAATGAGAGCTTTCAGTCAGCTGATTAAAATAAAAAAGGGACTTAAGACGTACCCATTCCTTAAGGGCCGGCAACGCACCCATTAATAGGTGTTGATGGGCTGCTATTGTTCTCCCTTACGCCACCCGCAAGCTTGATAACCCCCCTATTTTATTTAAAAAAACTATCCCCCACCCGGAATCTCTTAGATGCATTAAGTAGACACGTAGTTAGAGACCAGACCACGTACAATACCACTAAATTCTAGCATGTAATATATGTTCCATAACTTTAAACAGTGAATAGATGTTTTTAGTTAAAGTGTTATTTAATTAAAACAAAATGCTAATTTGGGTATTTTATACATAAAAACATTATAAAACTTTATTATATCCCGATAAAGTTGTGTAGTATTTATCTGCAGTACGTTTGTAAATTTAGATAATATTGTCACGCTTTGATGGATATCAAAGTTACTTAAAATTCGGGCAGAAGTATTAATTTTACATAGATTATTAAAATAGCATATTTTAGAGTCAAAAATCGACAATCAAGCATTGCAGATATTATACAATTCATTTAATAATAAAATGCATTAAGTAACACGACTCCCCGCCTCAATAATTGGTAATAAACCTTTGCATAGTTATTAAACACAAGAAAGCGAACGCCGTTCCTAGACTCAATTCCTACAGGATATAGATCCGTAGCGAGACTACTTTGCTTTTTAGATATCATGAATGTATTTTACTGCGTCTGTCAAACGCAAGTGCTTTATTTTAAACAGTGAGAGATTTGATTTAAATTATATTAAAACCTTATAATAATCAGTTAAGTTGAGATGTTTAAATTCTAGAATTGTGTTCATCAACGGCACGCGAGCATTCAACGGCTTAAAATAATAGATTTGTACATATTAATATTAATGTTTTCACAATTTTATGCAATTATAACTTATTGTAAGTCTCGCAACGGCCAACGAGTAATACAATAGTCAGTTTAACGAGTCATACAAAAGCAAGTGAAATATCTTGATAGTTTACTAACATTTTATTACAATGTTTTTTACGTCTTAATTAATAGAATGAGCTTCAGTTGTAAATATAATATATTATGTCGAAATAATTCTTACAGCCACGGATTTTAGTGAAATTTCGTATATATGGCACCCAAGGATAAACAATTCAATCATGTAGCGTATAATGCTTCTATACTTATTTGTATCGCATTTACTATTATATTACCTTAAAATCCTTGAAAATGTCAGCCTGGCTTTGAAGTAAACCTTCTAGAACTTCTGGTTCTAATTGAACAATATATATTTCTATACTGCATTTGACTCCTATAATAAAATCTTTTGTTTCAGCGGCTTTTATCCACCCATGCAACGAAACAAGCAGAGAATGTCTTGTAAAGTCAACGCAGGAGGCTATCCCTGAATTCGTAAAAGGCTTACCTGACCTTGGAGTACCCACGTTGGATCCCTTCGTCATCGAGAAGTTATCAATTCCACTAACCGGTCTGAAAGTTACCTTTTACCAAGGCAAAGTGTCCGGATTTAGGAATTGCATCGTTGATAACGTAATGTATGTATACTCTTAAGTATTCATAATATTAGCAATGTATATATTTTCAAGTGGTTAAGATACAAGATATAATCGAGTAGCTTTCTAGCAGATATGTAAAATGTCCATAAAGCTACGTAAAGCCAATCATAATGGGTTCCATAAAATGCTGTTCCAAGTGATGATCACAAACGAAATATATATATATGTAAGAACATATATATGTGGAGTATGGGGGAGCGATTTCCGGTAGGGTCCACCTTTGACTACCCGTCCCTTACAAGGTCACCGACGATGTGTGAAACGAATCCCGATATTATATATCTATTTTGTCACGAAGCAAAGCTTCTTTGCTTCTATTCTAATTATTTAAAGAAATAATCTGGCTCTATTATAAAATCAGGGCATAATATCTATTCACTATAAAATACCTCTTTGAATAAAGTGAATTTGGACTTGGATTGACAAGGATTTCACAAGAAGGAATCAGGTTTAGGCTTTGTTTCATCCAATGATGATGAACAGACGATCCCTTTTTAGCCCACTTGGAATTTCTGTGTTTGTTTCAATTTCCTTCTTAATATATTCACAAAACTCTTATAAACAAAACACATGTTTTGGTAAATGTCACATTCATAGTGATCTAAAATTTCCCCGACACAATATCGCCCTCTCAATTCTAGGTTAATTAATTAAATTAATCTTGAGAGCTTTGGGAAATGTAACCGCACGACTTTAACGTAGATAAATGAATTTAGCTTCCGAAATTTTACTTCTCTTAATTAAGGGAATTGTATTGTTACGCGAACGCTATACATGTCCGCAAAAAGTATGTGCAACGATATTAATGTAACCATATTGACCAGTCGGACTTTTTCATCATCATTCAGATCTTCAAAGTATTACTGTCTCCCTTTTCGGGTCTAATGACAAGAGACTGGGCCTTAATTGTATTTGTATTATATATAAACCTGTATATATTTTTAGCTCAGAACTAGAGAAGCGACACTTTGTTCTAGACTTCCACTGCAATTTAACGATAAAAGGCCAGTATGACGCAGTCGGGAAAATATTGTTGTTCCCCATAAATGGAGAGGGCGACGCTAAAATCAAACTGAGTGAGTTCCTGTCATGTGTTTAGCTTCTACAAACGTTTTTATTCGTTCATTATCTAACCTTCCTGTGACTCCAGTGATCTAAGTTTTTAGCATAATATTTTAATATAGAGTTTATTAAAAAATAAAACTATCTTTAAGTTTTATGCTCGTATAAGAACTGTTGAAAAAGATTTTAAGCTGAGATAAAATAACAATATAAATTGATTTCAGCCAACCTTAAAATGAAGGTGGATATCAATACCAAATATATAAAAGATGCCAAAGGAATGAACCACTTTGCCCTAAGGAACTATAAATACACCTTCAGTTATGGAGACAAGGTGACGTTTGACTTGCAGAATCTATTTAAAGAAAGTAAAGAATTAAGTAAGTATTACGTTATACTACGTTATATTTCCATATTTAAAGTTTATGTGTTATATATTCAGTTTAAGTTAACATTCCTACCTTGTTACCAACACTCGTTTCATCTCGATATGCTTAGTTCCGCAACTAAGCGTTTTCTAAAGAATATTAGCACCACCACTCTGCGGGAGCTTCAAGAAAAGAAAAGCTCAACATACTCGCAAGCCATGTGAGCGTCCCTTAGAAAGTCCACAACCAGATTATCTCCCACAAAACAAGACTCTTGTGACCTCTATATATTTTATTTCTAAATGAATTTAATTAAGTCCTAAATGCTGACGGGGCGGTAATATAATTACAAGGGTGTCGAGGGTAAACGCACCTCAGAAATTAATTATGCGAGTAAACCGCACGCCGCATACATAAAAATAATTAACGAAATTCTTAAGCATCGCCTCCTTATTTATATCTTGTAATATAAATGCCTCTTCCAGCCTCTTTCCCTTTTAAGACGCCAAGGTTACGTTTGTCCGTAAATAGTGGACTGTGTAAAACAAAAATGCACTTACATTCTTGGAATGCCGAATTTTAATTAAATAAGTGGATTTTGATCTGAATAAATATTCGAATGAAACTATATTAGCACACATTCCACAGTAAGGAGGATTTAGTAATTTAATTATTACTTCTTTCGCTCCATCTACATATTGTAATAATTTTTATGTTTTCTTTGTTGATTGTGTGTTTCTAAAGGCAAGTCAATATGCTTATGGTTTGAGAAATAATAAAAACCCTTGTATTTTGACAAATGATTTTCAAGATATTAATATACATATAACTTCAACTTTATTTGAAGAGAAAACTGAACAAATAAACTATAGAGTTATAAATGGCATCGATAGCTCACGTCATACGCTTTCGAACTATTAATTTGTACAATAAATAAAAAATAAAAAGATATCAAAATATGTCGTCTTACACCATGAAACTTAAATACTCTTCACTTTTCAGGTGCTACAGTTTTGAATTTCCTAAATGAAAATTGGAAAACAGTTGCCGAAGAATTTGGAAAGCCGATCGTAGACTACGCAGTGGACTTAGCTATAAATACAATTGAGAAATTTTTCCTCGTAGTGCCGTATGAAGAATTAATTAATGTACCAATACCTAAGAATTAAAAAACTATATCCTATATAAAAAAATAATAGTTATCATCTCGTATAGTAGGTTTAGTCTACCCATTATTAAAATGTCGGAGGTTATTCCCTTCTATATGTCATGGTGTTATTAATTTAATTTAAGAATTTTACAGCCAAACTCTGCCAAGTGAATTAGTATTGTAAAATTAAATTGAAAATGTTGAAATAAAAATTTATATAAAAGTAAATTTTATTTATTGTATCTTGTGTATCAGAGTTTATTAAAAATATAATTTAGTTAAATTTATTTCGAATTTCAAAGAGTTAATTAATTAAAAAAGTTAATATTGCATAATTATTTTTAATAAAATGTACTTATTCATTGGTAACACTATAAACATACGAACTAAAATTCAAGGAATATTCCTAAATATATTACCGAATTTACATTTACCTTTTCAGCTTATTCGTCAAACCCAGAAAATAATATTAGTAAACTTCATTATATTTTAGTATAGTTTATAATTAATTAATTGTTATGAAGGCACGAAGTTTTAATAACAACAATGTTTCGGTGTCAACAACGGATATCAGCCCAATTAAAGTTATTATGAGTGTTATAAGGCAAATTATTATTTAATTTATAACTGATTTCCTAATAAAATGTATGTTTACGACGGGTTTATTATTTAAAGTCCAAGGCCTTGTTATTTTTAGCGTTTTTATAATTAACAATATATATAGTATAGTTTGGAATGTCGCACGGTAGTATAATTTATCCGTTAAAAATCCACAAAAATGAATATTTATACTTTATGGGAGAAAAAAATCGTTTATTATAGAAGAATACAATGCATAACAGAGACGAATCGTTATTAGCTAATTTAGTATGCTCAGAACTCAGGCAACAAACATACACACCAATATGCACCGTACAGGGCATTGAACCTGATGCACTTAATTCGGAAGTTTAGCGATGACCAATGCGCCAACTGGGTCATAATCATGACATTCAAATATTCTCCTCTCCTATCATTATCACAAGTGTAAATTGTAGCAAAACTTATTTCTCGGTCAACAGCACTCAGGCCACCTATCGCGGCCAACAACTCAATTTAATCGTTACTACCTCGAACGACTCCGCAAATAATTCCATCTAAGTATGGACTTTTTTAAAAGAAAAACTCAAGCATAAATACCAAATATCACTTAAATATATTATCGGATAGGGTCATCAACGGCCAGCTGATGGAAATTTATTAAAGAAAAAATATAGAAAAGAAAGTTTCCTTCGTATATAAAGCATACGAAAAAGGAGGGTAAAGGAAATAGGATAAATAACAAAACTACTGCGTCATTTCACGCCAGTTTTCTGTTGACGCCATGCTGAGTACAAAAACAGCTGATCATTATTGTATTTTTGATAAACATTCCCCCAGTCCTATAATTCATCGTTAAGCCATTGTAGCAGAGCCTCTCGTAATATATCTTGTATCTATGACAATTTGTCACAGTTGGCAAGGACAGGAGTAACGCCCTTTCGTAGTCTTTGTCAGTCTGGGAACACATTCACGATCTGTACCGTGTACTTCATACGTGGATGATTCGGTAATAGCGCAAATTTTAAGTGCCCCTTAAATTTTTCACTTAATTTTTAGAAAATTCTCTTAACGAAGAGTGATTCGAATCGTCGGTGACCAGTCACTTTCCGAGTGGCTCCTCTATGTGGGGTGTCTGAATTCCATCATCAAATTCCACCTGTGCCCACTTCCGTTCTAAAGCTGAGCGCTTCAGTAGGCACTTTGTGCGCATCAACGCTGTCTGGAACCAGCTGCCATTAGAGGTATTTGCGAACCATTACCACTTAGGGATCATATCGTCATCTAAAAGGCCGGCAACGCACTTGCGAGCCCACCGGCATTGTGAGTGTCCTCCACGAACACCTTTTATTCTCATTGAATGTATGCCCCGGTTTGAGGGTTTTTTCGCGGATTATTAGTTATTTGGTGTAATAGAATTGTATACTATGAACTTCTTATTATTATTAACAATAACTAAAAAACCATCATCAAATGGACGTTCAAACACTGTATTTATCAAGACTTTAGAATCGTAATAAACTTGATTTACGACAGTTGGCTACTCTTAGTTCACCTTTAAGTAATAAATATTTATTAAATCTTTAATAGTATACCTAAAGAAGTAAAATGACGTTTTAAAGCATTCATTTTAGATGTCTAGAATCTTTTATTATACCTATTCATAAAACACATACGCGACGAATTAAATTAAATTTTTTCGTTCAGTCAAAAACAATATCTTCATATTAGAAATTTCAATTTATTGGTTCCTTGTAGCTGATTTATTTATTGTCATAACAATGTTAATTTTTTTATATACATTGTTTTGAGCAATATCAGGAGACTCAATAACTCAATTCGTACATCAGTTGTACTTAGACGTAGGTATAAAATTAGTATCTTCAAAAATTCAAATACTTTTATAGTAAAAAGTATTTGAATTGTGATTTCCCAGTCTCGGAAACAGACAGAGACATAAATATAAAAAACTGAAAAAAAAAATTGGATATTACCAATTACCAAATTACATTACCTATTTTTTTTACAAGAATGTTTTTTCATTATAAGAATATAATAAAAGCCGGTAAAGCACCAGCATTTCGGCGTTCTTGGAGTTTAGTCGCATTTCTCAAAAATAAAATTTTATTACATTTTATTAATTTATTTAATTATTTACATATTGGTATGCAAATGATTATATACAGTAGCTATAACTAACCACCTAGGATATTATTATAACGAGACAAAACTGCAAAGATAATAGGGCCGGGTCAAAAGTCACGGCGTTCAACATTATTAACAATTAATAGTACGTACGTGATACAAAATTAAATTGCATAGTAAATTACAGGCAAATTTGCATATTATTCGCCTTGTGTTATTTAACTACTTTGGTTTTAAGAGTAATTTTGTATCTATCTTCGGCGACGAGTCTCAACGCAGACAGCGTTCGATTCGTGGCTTTTCAAGTGTTTTTACTTTCTTAAAATTACAAAATGATTGAATAAAATAATAAATATACAAGATCGTAAGTACTTTAGTGAACCAATTACAACATACATCGTTTTAAAATTATTTAAAAGGGAGAGGTTTTTTTCATTCCCAAGGTAACAATGAAATAATTCTGACATATACGGCAGAGATGATGTGGTAACAGATACAGAAATGTTCACTGGTGTCCATTCAAGACATCCGATTTTTTAGTTCAGCCTGTCTCCAACTTAGCTCATTGATTTCTTTTAGCTGAAGCATATGCATATATATGCATGTTTCGCATGATACAAATTCCTCAAATTCGCATCTGTTGTCTCAAATACATTACAAAACTTTACATAAAAACCATTCATTAAGTAAAAGCTCGGCCATTTTCGTTCAAAAATATGTTGATAAACTTAGCTCAATGGAGCAATTAACATTCATAACATTAGCCAGCTCCCGAAAATCATAGAAAAAATAGCGCATAAAATACAAAATTTTACATACAGCATGCATTTGCAGTGACGTCTTCAGTATTTGCTTGTGTTAAAATGCATTTAAAACGTCCCGATTCTGTTATAAATTATGTGGAAGTTGGAACGTGACACTCATACTTACCGAGGCTTCATTTCGACGTGTTTATATGACGGAAGATGTATTTTAAAAGCGTGTATATTGCACTACCGTCACGTCATTATCTCATGCAAGCTATGGAATATTCAGTAAGTATTGAACGAGTGTGCAAATAGGAATTTCTAGTGCTTTAAACCACTCGATATGTGGGACATTGTTTTTCACCTTGGCATCGGTTAAGATTTTTGTAAAAGGATTCGTGGTTGACAACCGAACACGTTTCCTGTTATTAAATGATGATTATAAAGCATTTGTTAAATTCTTTATTTGTATTTCTCATTAAATGTTGAGCTGCTTACAAGAAATTTATTTTAAAACTTGAAACACAACGTTTTGTTCTCCTTGCTCTTGTGTCATGTTAAAATATTGTGTTTAAACAATTTCTTCTAGACTCGTTATGACAAATCCATTTGATCTGCGTGTTCTTAGACCAACATAATTAGCAAAGCAGCGTCTTGTAATTCAATTAAGAAATTAGCGTCAACGGCGTGGGACTTTTAACTCAATTAGTCCCATTATTCAACATAACACTGCACTCCAATCACTAATCCGATCGACAGTAATTAGTTAAGCGGTTTTCAAATCGGCACGAAGGATATTGTGTTCCTAATTGCTGATAATGGCACCGATAGATTGGGATGAAATGGAGTTCCATGGAAAAACATTTATTAATTTTCATTTTACGTGTTTTTAACTTTTACATTTTTGTATTAGTAAAGTTGCAAAAGCTGTGCAACGGTGTAAGCACACGGCAGGCCTTATAAGAATAGATACTTGAATCTCACCAAATTACAGCTCATATACATCAAAGATGAAATCCATACAAGATAAATCAAAATGTGTGAAAAAGAATGTTATAAAACACATCATAACACGAAATACACAATCGAATATTAGAAATCGGTCAAGTCACAAGCTTCTCTTTCGATCAATGTCACCACTTAATGAGACATTTTCCAATATATCTTCAATAGTGCATACGAGTATCATTTAACGAGTTGTAAATATGGTGAACTTATTTGCGCCTACAGTGTTTCTCTAGCAAATATGTTTCGAGGTATAACGACGTTTCTATGAAGTTTCAGGTCCTAAGTATAGTTTTAAGTGTTTATATTTTGTCACAGATCCGAAGATTCTACTAAACCACCGTTTGACGAATTCTACTAGCACATTCAAAAGTTCGCTACCATTTATAATACCACAGAGGTAGTGTGAGTGGTATCTGAAACTGATTTAACTTATATCTTTGAAAATAGTATTGTATAAGGATTTACACGGCAAGGAGACAGGCAGACAAGAATAATAGTTTAAAGTAAAATCAATTTACTATTAAACGAATTAAACGAATATTACGACCAAGATAAATCTTATTTAAGATTCTCACCACTTACCACTAACATAAACATTATTACTGATGCTTTTTAATAAAACAAAGTCGGAACGGTCCCGTTGCAGACGCGTAGTATATCGTCTTTCCACTTGCTTTTCTAATTCTCGTTTTGAGTAAGCGTACACCTTGTTTCACTAAACTCAATCAGTTTTCTAATCACAACACTCAATCAAACACTTGTTTTAATGTATTACGATATAGCTTATCCAAACATCGCTCAACTTTATTACATTAACAAATAAATACACTGCATAACAAATCAACTTAGCGAAAATAAAAGATTATTTCAGAGAAGCGCTGTGTCTCATCTAAATTTGAAATTGGAGCAGTTCAATTGATTAGCGCCTCCAAGTGAAATATTATCTAACTCAGCAGGGGCTTAGAACGCTTCACTATATCGCAACTATGTGGTGCTAGAGCGCCGCCAACGCCTGGAGTCTTAGGCAACTCTAATTAAGTTTCCTGCCAATGTTTAACTTCCTTATTATATTTTCATATCGAGTAATGTTTTTTATTGACTTGTTATTTAAAACAGTAAGATTAATTGACTGTAGAAAGTTTCTTAATATTAATCATTATTAGCCGAGTGGTCTAGACAGAAATGTCAACTCTATATTTGTGCCTTTGAATCCCGACTGTGTAACAATAGATAAAATGGAGAATAATGATACAATGTACAATGTGTATATGCCTCAGATATATATAACTCTTTCAAGTGAATATTAATTCTCTTTGTGTCTTTAAACCCATCTCTTTAAGATAACGATTATGTAAACTTTAATATAGCAAGTTATAAAATTGCTTCACGTACGACATAATACGAAAAAGATGTGAAGTAATCATCTTCACAGAGTTCTTTGAAAACAAAACTTTTGCCTCTTCAAGTGCGGAAAATTGCTACAACTTTATTCAATGCTGTTTCTATGAAAATTACGCGTTGCTTTGGTTTTATTAATACGGAATAATGAGACAATATTTGTTATGGGATTATTTCTTCACGATCACGTTTGTATATTGGCTCACTGAGTTGTTGTTTCTTTATGCAGTTAGTATGGTCGATTAATGGACAACAATGTGAAGAAGATCTCAGGAGGACCGATGATGACTGCTTGAGGTTCAGAAGTCAATGACAAAAACACAAATGCACGTTAAAACAAAACTTAAGTTAATGTTTACTTGTTATGTTACCGTTAAAGTTTAAGTTAAAACTGTAATTATCTGCTGGATTTTTACAGATTTTGTTGAGTACAAATGGGTTACAAATAATTAGAGCAAACCACGTAAAGCACGCAAAGCTTAAAGGCACGAAAAAATAAATTCGTGCATAAAATCACATTATTGTGCTTTACTTCAGTTAATATAAGATAACTAAGTAAAAGATTATTCAAAGACTATTCAAATGATGCTAAATAAAACAACCAAAACTGAAATTAAACGGCCATTAATGTCAAAATGAGATTGAAATCAATTCTGTCGCATTTCGGCTGTTCAAGGAAATTGCCTGTAAATCACTGGTCATTTCGAAGTTATGACTTAATTACTTTCAAACGGAAATCTGAATTTAGTGATGCATAAATTGCAGGAACTTCCTAACGCCACTTCGGACGGGAACCAGATTGGTTCGAGAACTAATATAGGCCGGATATTACCACTTAAAATTATATACCTATCTACTTTAAGATATGTAGTCATTATTAAAGTTATGCGCAGACTCAGGGCTCACTACTCTCCATCAATTATCGCTAAAAGGTGTCGTTTACAGCTTTAAAGCTCTGGCTACTAAGATGGGTCGCGCCCTAGTTCTCAAAGTAATTAATAGAAATTTAGCACGGGGCTGGAATCAAGAATCAAGAGTAAGTAAATGACTTACATTAACCTTGAACATTTTAATTATCTTATTGTATTGACTTTCGAAAAATAATAATGTTAATAATCCTGTATCCAATGTTTGCATTTCAAGGTTATGATTAAATGAGACGTTTAAACAGCTCGATCGGCTGCCGAAAACTGGTTTGAGTGCGCCAAGTTTCAACGGTTGAAGAGTCGCTCCAATAAATGGAACAAAAACAAGATATGCTTGAAAAAAGCACTGGTGATCATGACATGTTACCGAGACCCGCTGACCCGTTTATTGAAGAGACTAGCCAATTTACCCTCGAAAAATTCCAGTAAGAAAGCAGTATGTTGACTTAACACACATCTGGCTCTTAACGGGCACGTGCCCTCATTTTCAGCCGCAAACGAAAAGACAGTTTAAAACCTTTTGACACCTTTTAACTTAAGGGTCATTTTACTTTGTACGCAGAGATTTTGAAAATCAAAGGAAATGTTTAAGACAACTTTAGTCGAAATGTTCCTTTACGAATACAAGGTGATAGAAATTTTGTAACGAATAGATAAACATTAATGTGTGCTATTACATGATTTTATTTATAGGTGTGAGTGTATCTGCAATGTATTTGTATCACAGTGTATATATATACCTGTGTTAATTCCAAAGTTAAAGCATAAAAAAATTCTTTTTTTTGCGGCCTATATTTAAAACTTAATTGTTTGATTTTTAATCCGTACATCACTGTGGTTTAACAAACAATTGATTTTCACTCATATAAATAAAATAAAGAATATATCCTTGTTTTGGTACTCTATTCATAATCCTGTAAATTGTAGCTTGACACGATTGTGCAACGTCGGGCAGACTGCTAAGTGCGCTCAATCCCCTGTTCAATGCCCTACTCCACAAGTTAGTTCATCATTGATACTTGTAATGGAACGTCGCGAAGTGATGTTAAATTTAACTATGACATAAAAATGAAATCCACTATAATTTACATAATCTTTCTTAATCGAGTTATGTCGCAAATTGCTTTAAATCCAGTGAATCAGATAAACGCTTCTCTAGACGCGAACAAATCAGAAGATTTTTCTTTGCAGGAAACGGAGACGAGTACGGAAACGACTCTCGCGGTGTCGACCGGATATAACCTTAATGTCACCCCGCCCAGCATCCCCGACAAGACGTTGGAAGCACGACGAGAAAATTTCCGAGCAATCTCACCAATTTACCCGCTTCAAAAAACGGATTCCGATGAAAAAAGTGATGAAAACGAAGAAAAGATCAAATTGCTTTCCTCTCACGGAGGAAATTCATCGAAGCCAATGGATCAAAATGAAATAGCCAATGAGGATATAAATAATACATCTGCGTCACAACTTATTTGGGATAATTGTTACGAGACCTCATATAGAGATAACCGGCAATTGAGCCCTAAGGTTCACTACGACATGGAAAATGCACATCGCCTTGAGATTGACAGCGGTGGTATGCTGAAGAATAGAGAGTTTTTAGAAAACAACAGCTCACTGGCAGTTAAGAATTGGTTGGAGAAATATAACAGCTTAAAGAATTCAATTGCAGTGCATAAGTCTACCACAGAGATGACTACAGCAACTTCTAATACGATGCTACCCAGGGATTACTCCGACGAGACCTCAAATGACATCGGATTGATCCAAGTGAATTCCGTACAAATATTGCCAATAACGAAAGAAATCGTCGGAGATTACGAGTTCTCGGAACCCTATAACGTGACTGTTGATGTACTGGTAACAGAAAACAATATCAAAGCAAGTTACAATGACGATTGGTTCGAAGGAGAGGATCGGACGAAAATAAAATTTAGTAGTATGCCTCAGACACAAACCTATTTGATACCGAAATTCAAACTTGAAGAGGGATTTCACCCTTTCAGTTTTATGTCACAGTTCTTTTCGATTATATATCCTTTCGATTTTCCTGTCGGTAAGTTGTTTTAGACCTTTTTTAATGCTAGTATCTTTAAATATGTATACCGTAAAGCGAAGCAATTTTATGTTTAAATATTTTATTCTTAGGTCTTATCAAGGATATTGTTTGGGGAAAATTTACATTTCCCTATTCATTTTTACAGGTAATTTAAATGTAGCTAATGCTAGAGGGTTAGCTAAAAACTGAGCTACTGAACTTTATAAGAATATGTTATGTCAATGTCAACAATACAGCATTGCGGATACATTAGTCAGTATATGCTAAGCATTATAGATAATACACAGCCTGCATATATTGCACATACTAGGAAAAATCAGAAATCCCATCACGAACTTTACATTGAAAAACATCTAAAGATCACAGGGTAATATATATTTACGGTGGTTAATTATATTTACAAAATATTAATCTACAATAAGCTCATTTTTGGGAATATTTTCGAAGAATCGTTTAACATTATCAAACGTCGCTTTAATGATTGTATCAACGACTGGTTTACCAAATTCGTCAACAACTTGCTTCCAATTTTCGTTCAGAAACAGCAATACTGTTTCACCTGAAAAATAATATGCTATTAAAACTAACAATTCAATATTAATACATTTACATACTAAAAAAACTCAAAATTTCGTTCCAACAGCATATATGATGTTTCAAACACCGCGATTTTACTTTTCTTTAATTAATTAGGTAGAAAATACTCCTCTATTAAAGATATGTTTTCATAACGGAAATTTTTCACACGGAAATCTACTTACTTAATTGAGGGTTGCCCTTGAACAAGTTAGTAAATACAAACGTGACTTTTTCGCCAAACTGGTATTTCACTTTGTAATCCTTCACTATTCTGTATTCAACGCCATCTCGCATCACATCTTGGAATGTTAGCTTTGTATCAAATCGGATATTGGCTGAGAACAACACACAAAACAATATAATTGGAATCAACATACGAGAAAAACATTCAAAAATATATTCTATATGTCGGCTTTACGCTATGTTCAATGAACGAGAGATATTTCATTATGTATAGTACACAATTAATCAACATTGATCCCCAATTAAGTCTTAAGCATGATGTAATAAAGGTGCCATAGCTGTCGATCGGATCACGCCAGCAAATTTAAAGATATTAACTGTAGATATAGGACATTAAATAAAGAGAAACAAATAATAGAATCATAATGCAAATTAAATTAATTAGCATTATGATTTTGAATGTTACATTAATAAATTGTCACAACAACTCTTTAGACGCTTATCACTTAAAGACAAGATGGCCTTCAATTCCAGACGCATATGGATGTCCTCGCAATGTTTACCTTCATAGACCAGCAAATTTATTTTGCATATGAAATAAAAATCGATTGGTGCATACGCGATTAGAAGGCCGATTTCGACTTGTGAACTTATACCACTAGATCAACACAATTACTATCATGAATGAAAGCAGAATTGAATATAATTACGTGTCTTAATTTTAGCATCTCCGTCTCCATTGATTGTAACAATCAGAATTCTCCCCGTGGCAGTGTATTTCCCTTTTACAGTCAAATTACACCGTAATGACAGATTTGCTTCCAGATCTACATAGCTGAAAAGGTGTTATAATTTCCGATTAATATTCGTGTCTTATTAATAAAATCAGCTATCCATAGAATAGAAGATCTTCTTTTCAGTTTAACGATGGGCAAAGGTTAAAATTATCTTGGTTTTTGCAACATACATTAACATATTTTTACAATTAAAACCATTAGTAGCGGAAATAAGCGTTCAACGAACCAAACTGTTCAGATTTATAATATTTGAGTATGAAGTAGATAAATTAACTATGAACGTGTACTCAGGTGTTGTTCATGTCCATGGGTGCTTATATCTAAGTTACCTTATTATATGTTTATCTCAAAACTACACATAATTAAGTCATTCTTACATAATTTACCACAGGCCGTAGATAATTTCATATCGATAAATTTATCGTGCATTTATGACTATGAGAAACTTCTCTAATCTTAACTAGCTGGCTGACTTACAGATCTACAGCCTAATTTATTTACTAATTCAATCGTTATATTATGTCTCCTATCACAAAGGAACTATTCCAATACATTCATTAAATAATCATAGTCCTGGTTTGTGCTAATCATCTCTTAGACAGGTATCAGAAGGTAATACAATTGAATGATATATAATCATAGTGTGGATTTCAATTTGTATATATAACGGTCAAATAACACGCATAAAACCCTCACAAACAACTATTGTTAACTTGAGGGCATATTTACAACTACATTAACATTTCAATTATTATAACAATTACAGACTTGAACAAAGCCTCGAATAAGCAACTTATAAGATGGCAGTCATGTCAAATTTAAGGATACCAAGATAATATAATAAACAAAACAGTTTCGAAACAACAACAACTACTAACAATTTCGAACAGTCACATTAATTTACTTTTATAATGACATTGGAGTGACAAGAACTATCTATATCTATTGATAAATGGCATACCTTACAGATTCCACCGCACATTTTCTGAATCCAGTCAACACACCGTCTCGAAAGTGTATTTGTAACCCTCCGGGTAACTCTAGATCAACTTTGTCTTGGTACAAGGGATCCGATGAATTAATACCTAAGCTAGGAATACCCTTGACAAACAAGGGGATAGTTTCTAGAATATTTGACTTTAAGCATTCCGATGTGAGACCTGGACATGGTTTTATGTAGTCGGCTGTAAATAAACAAGAAAACGAATCACAATAAGATTCCTATGAAATGTTACTGTTAATTTCTAAATGTCGCTTTCCCCTAAATAGTGTTTAGAAAAATATCTATGCTTTGATAATTTTAACTTAATCTGTTTCAACTAAAGTTCACTAAGGCGCAGTGGCCAAAACAAATGGTTTTATTGTTCTCCAATATATACATACTGCATTGCCACTTAATTCTCTAGCCTTGCGGACTGCGGTTTATTGATATATTTTAAAATAAAGTAAAACTGAAGGCTTAATAAACCGCAATATATTGAAATATTTAAATTTATATGACAGTTTTAGATCAAGGTTTTTATTTTCCTAATGAATATCAATAATCTTACACAATACGAGAATTATACATTTCGAATATTGTGTGTTATCAACTCGGACCAGAACTTATTGATCGATTCAGTTAAGACGGTACCAATTTTGTACTATAAAGTGGTCCAAGACACTCAGTTGAGTGAGAATATTTATCCAATTTTTGGTTACCAAATCGTCTCTATAAACAAATAAACTTAATTTTATCTCTTAAGTTATCGTAAGCAATAACTAATTGCAAAATCGGAGCCTTCGAAATGTTATTGCGATATTATAACAGTTCAATATTGTTGCGTAACGAAGATTGCTTGCTTAAGATAATATACGGCTTACATTGAGTAAAGCATTGAAAATTAATGAAATGCGAATCGCCGGCAGTGACCTCTCGGTTGGGAAATGCGATTCCTTAAATGTCAAAATATACCAAATTTAAATATGTCATCTAATCATTGAACTTAGATTATCTTAACTAAAATCGGAATAAACGTCAAGATTTGACATGGTAGACTGTTGAATGTTGTTAAACATGTATGTTTGTAATACGATACTAAACCACTGTACAAACTATAAGCAATATAATATATATGCAAACAAATAAACTATAAAAAATATAAACGATAAAGTACACATATTAATAAACAAAACGTTAATAAATCAAAAACTATTCAACTTTATTTTGGCTATAGGAAATAAATGATTGTTCATAACATAATAAATTCAATTATGGAATTATTATTAGTATTTAAAATCAAATCAAATCAAAATGTTTAACCGTTCAAAATTAATTAGATTTAGAATTAGAAGACAGATATACTCACGCGCAACTTTGGCGGACGCATAATCGCAAAGTGTTACAAAAAATAATAACTTTAAACACGTCCAAAACATCGTGACAAAAAACACACGATTGTGTTCTACGGAAACTTAAACTACACTGATACGAATACGGAGCTGGCTAGATACAACAAAAGTTTATCCCCATTAAATTATTGTTTGCTTTTAGATGCTCTCATATGTTTCACGATCCACGCGTTGTTTCGACGGTTCAGCGTATGTGGCTTTGAATCCGGTCTAAAAAATATTTATGTAAAGAGAATGTTCACTCAAACATTTGCAATTATGCCATCTCATCCAGGACTACAAAAGCGTCTCCTTGAGACTTCAGTGGTCACGTAGTTTCAATTATTTAATTATATCAATGCTGTTCCACACCTTTACTTGAAGATTATGTATGTACCTACAATCGCACTGTTTTGATAAATTGTCGTGAATGTTTAAAAATGCGATGTTATATGAAATTAGGTGGTGGCTTGATTTCATCCGCGTGGAAAATTTGGATGCCTATACTGTAGTAAAAAATTCTAATAAAAACTAGCTCGCACATTAACTAAAATAAAGCCATGTATCTATGTATAAGATAAATTATATTCTTATACAAAACCTTTCGTAAATGTTTTTGAAGTAATTGACACGAAATTTAACGCTTCTATGTTGGCCATACTAAAGGTTTCCAGAATTGGACACTTACATAAACAATACTAAATATTATGTATTTTATTATTATTTATAGGAATATATGGTATAATTATGTAAAATTCCATTGAAACGGTTTCAGTTTTAGATATTAGCCCGTACAAACATACAGAGAAACAAGAAAAATATAATATGGCCTTGATGTATTTCGCTTCTTCTGTTCATTCAATTGGAATTTTAATTATAAGTATAGATAAAGATATTTTAAAAGCTTTTTTGTATGCAAGCAAAGCAAGTATGTTGACATTTCCATCTCCTTCATAAGATTTAGTAAAACTTTTACATAATCTCAATAGAATGAAAAAGGAACAACAATCCAAATATATATTTTCTATTTTAAATAGCTTTCTTTTATCACTTTTGCAGACAGTTAATCTTCTCATATATAATAAAAACACTTTACATTCCCTACTATGACAATCCGGAAACAATGCTTTTAAAATGTCGGGTTATAGCAAGACAAAACGAACATTAATTTTCTTAGCATTTATTGCAGTTGATTTTCTAGCAATTGCTCAAAAATGCATTAAATTTTCAATGAAAATGATTATTGTAGACTTACTTACTTGAAATTTTATTATAATATTATTCGCTGCTTAAGAGAAGTTGTTTCACCACTATCAATGACTTGGACCTGGCGGCATCGTCTTGAAGTCTAGAACTAGGAAAAATATGAGTCATTTCAACAATAATTGGTAGAACTTTAATTAGAACCACAATAATGCGACCAATGTTCTTAGGTACATAGCGTAAAATACAGGAGAATAAAAGACACAGGAAATCCATAAACGCCTATACAACCAATTACTCACTTAATAGTCCTCAAGCTTGATCTCAATGTGATGTTAAATCCAATTGCTGTTAGTCTATTGACTTGAGGTCTATACTAATTGGTTAATTCAGTAATTTGATTGGATTGATCGATCAACGTGTCTCGACTGATAGCTCCTCTTTGGGGTTTGACAGGAGCATTATTACGTATATTTTGCTTATGGAAACAGGTGGTGATGGCAAACGGAATCATACAATATAATTAATAATAAAAATATATTTTTAAAGTATAATTATATTGTATGTTTCAGTTTAGTGCTAGAAACTAAAGAGTTTATTTATTTTACCATAATGCATTTATATAGTAATTTAACCTAGTGCTCATACGACAAAAACCGATAGATCTTTACGATTCGCCGGAATTTTATCTTTCAAATTATCCTCCATTTTCTAAAGTAGTATTTTCATTTTTCGATACGAAAATCTGATAAAATAATCTTTATAGTTTTAAAGCGGAATAGTATCAATTTTTTACCATTCAAAGAAGTTTGGCTGGTTGAGTTAAAACTGAAAAGCAACGTTGGAAATGAACAATGCTCATTAAACTCCGAAGTTACCGAACATATTTAATACATACTGATTAATATAAGACCGTAGAAAATCGCATTGAAAATCACATAGTATCAAATTATAGCGTTCTTTTGAATCTACGACCCTCTAGAAGACAACTTGAATTGTTTCCCATTACGCTATTTAGGTCAGAGGTTAATAATATATTTGTAACATTTTGTACGACAATCGTTATATATTCTGTCCATTTATAAACCAAAATGTACACATACCTATCAAGAAACTCACATTAGATAAGTGTAACATAAAGCCGATTGGTTGTTTTAAAATTATCGCATAAGGACACGAAAGAAATACACGCTAAACATAAGAAGTCATCAAAATTAAAGTTAACAATTTCGTATGACAACATATATGTAGATGACATTATCAAGTGAGTTTTTCTATATCCGTTTAATTGTCTTATTCGAAGCCCTACGGCATGTCAAGGCTTACCATGAGGTTGCTATATCTTTTATATGGAACTATTAACTTATATATTATTTATATGAACTATAAACAAAAATTGTTGCATTAATTTCTGTATCTAATAAAAAATAATTCTTGATCATGACATTTAATTTTACTTTATGTTTTACATATTCAAATGTTTACATTCGAATGTTGAAGGTCCTGAGATCTATATATCAGCTGAAATCTAAAATATAATAAAAAAAATTGTCTTCGGCATTAATTCGGAATAAATAAAAATGACAAAACAGATACATTTTCAAGATGTAACAATCTGACGTTGGGATGAAAAATGAAAGTATTTACATTATAATAGACATAATAACACACTTAGCTTCCTAATGATCGCATGTGTTAGCACTTTTTCTATAACCCTAACGATGCGATGATAAATATTACCATTATTTTCTTTGAGTAAGGCTTATATCATAATACACTTGTCAACTTGTATGTAATGAATGCTCTATCAATATGGAAAAGAACTTTTTAGATCAAAAATGAGGTAACAGCAAAACTAATTGGTCCAGATTCTCGTTCTACAAATAAACCATATTTGTGTGATGATATTGAGGACATATAGTAGTTGTCTGATCGTTTAGCATTCATGTATATCATTTGTGCTAGCATAACCTATAACTGAAATATTTCGTTTTACTCATAAATGTATCTTACATTTTCAGTCCATCAAAATGGAGTCAACGTTCTTGGCTTTCGTCATAGCTTTTGCCTGTTTTGCCTTGGTGATACCAATCTACCTCCTTATTCTGTGCGTACTAGCACTTCTGCCAGGTTCCAACCACGATGATGAGATGGAAACGGGAGCCTTGTTCCCTGATGCTGAACCGGATTGCAACGACAAAAGTGTCGTGCTGGTCACGTTTCTTGTTGTTATGTTGTGCGGGTAAGTTTGAAATTGCGTTAAATAAATTTTAATGTTTCTGTTAGACTGTGCCTGAGGAAAATACAAAAAAATATTTTGAGAGCAAATTATACAGAAATCCTTTTTTATAATTAATTAAAAATAATATATTAAGTTTAAAGAAAAACACTTTATTAACGGATTTAAGTTATGCAAATTTTGCAAAAATACATAACTTAAATAGGTTAACAAAGTGTTTTTATTTAAATGAGTAACAGTTATGTTAATAAAAGACAATATTAATTTATTAAGTTATTAAAACCAATGTGCATTCATCAATTTGACCTTGAGTTCGAGTTTGTATACTTGTCTACTTCAATCTACTTCAACATCGAATAGATAATGAAGTCATGGAATCAATTCATGATTATCAATTTTGTGTTAAAAATGGACCGAAACATTACAGTTCAATACACTTCTAACAGGTACAAAGGTGAACTTTACCTCAATCCGATTGCTTTTAACACTATTGGACCGCCGCTGAAATTCGTTTGCTCGCAATCTATTAATTCGACCCTCTTATTGACAACCCTTAGAAAGTAGACCCATAGGAAGTGGTAAATATAGTTATGTTTTCTTTTTAAAAGTACAAGGCCATATAAAGATATATAATCATTTTGAAGATATGATATGAAGATATTATGAAGATATTTATATTTCTTTTTAATTTGGTATCTTCTGATATGGGCCCAAATGTTAGTATTAAACGCCGGTTTTTTGCGAGACAATGGGTAAACCAGCAGGGTCACTTAGAATAAATTACTAAAGCATGGACACCTGCATTGCCAGGAGAATTACGGTTATAATGCTGGCCTTTGAGGGAATGTTACGCTGTTTTCTTTAAGGCACCTAAGCCAGTTCGAAAATACCTCTCCTGGCAGCTGGCTCCAAGAGCTGCAAAAAGTCCATACGAAGCGCTTGCTCTGGAACTGTTTCTGAGCGTCCATTGAAACATTGACACACTCAAAAAATTATGATCAAAAACAAATCAAAAGCAATAAAAAATCCTATAAAAAAAGAAACCTTCTTCTACATCTTGGCTTATAAACTTCAATGCACGAGGAGTTGTAGGTATCCCTAATGAATCAAGAGTACAAACAAAACTTAACAATGAGGTGAATTGAATATTAACAAATGATTATTCAACTCCTTTAAAACTATAATCAATCTATTAAATGTATTATCGAATATGAAGTTAGCACAAGTCATAGTAACTTAATTAATGACTTAATCATTTTTAAACATGATATTTTATTGCCTACCCCGTTGAAAAATCGACGTGACTAATATAATAAAGAATGAATGTTTTAGAATAGCTTAAAAGATCATATCAATTGATATATAATTCGATTTGACTCATTGAACACAACTTGAAACTCGAGAAACGAGACTTGTGGAGTTTTGACGCGTCATCTCTGTCCCATCTCGCCGAGAACCGATCAGCTGTTAATAAATAATATACAATTTTCAGATCGCTAATAGCAGGAATGGTGTTAAGTAACGAGCAGTCCCGAATGGCAGCGGAAGACAGCCGTAACGTCGTTAGTTGCGCCTGCGCAGATATAGCGGCGTGGCTTTCTGCCGCGGCGCGAGAGTTGCACCAGGGTCTCGTTCCTCCGATCGACATGGTCCTGTATGCTTATAAAAATGACCTGAAGAGTAAGCATAGAGTAATATTTATTAACTCTTTTAATTCGTCATATAAATGATAGGAAGATGTGTATATTTTTACGTAAATGCAACATTATTATAAAATATTAACTACTAATTGTAGAAGAATACACAACTCTCGATACAAAGACTACATCAAAATAGGAGGCACATGAAAATTCATATATTGATTTTCATTTGTTGTTAATAGAAATGAAGCGAAATAAGATTTGGCAGAAACGTAGCGCAAATCATAGTTACTTGAACAATTATGTTTTTACTTTTCTTTTATTTTTATGCAATTGTATTACTATTATTTAATAATTTTTTTGTGGAATAAGTGAATAGTAAATACTCAGAGCAACACGATTTGGTTTTATTTCGACAGTGAGAAAACAAATACTCAAACGATTACTCGCAAATGAATTGTAATCCTGATATAAATCATGAGTGAGATAAAGAGAAAATATTCCAAAGTTGAAAAACCATTTTTATTGTCTCATTGAGAACAATTAACTCAATTAAATAAAATGAGACTGAAATTAAATTTAGCTTTTGCTACGCTGCGTTTTACATTAAGAAGATACCAAGAGATTACTTTTACGAAACGCGTCAATCTATATTCTATATATATAAAAATGAAACGCGTTTCGCGTTGTCACGGCATCACGTGTGAATGGTTCTTTTTTTTAAATGTTTGTGGAAGTCCAAGGATGGTTCTTACGGAAAAAATATTAAGAAAATCTTTCAGGAATATTAAAAATATACATTTAATATTGCATTAAAAATCGCGCAGAACGAATGTCAACGTCATGAGAGTGAGAGAGTCGTGGCTTATTTCTATCTCTTTCCCTCTTATAATACGAAATAAGATAGGTCAACTATACAATATAAAATAGTGCATCAAAGCTACGCTAAGGCGGTACGAAGTTCGCCGCGTCAGCTAGTTGAATATAGAATAAAACAACTGACAACACAATTTTCATGTATCGGATAATCATGTTTGTTAAAGGTTACGACTTACACACACAGGCTTGACACTAAAGCAACACCGCCTATTGTTATCAAACCGTCATACAAATTTTCACAAACTAACATTTTACGGCCAATTCACAACACACGAACTGAAAACACGTTAATAAAATATTTCCGACAGCAAATAGACTATCAATTTCATTTATATCCAATTTTTCAGATGTCGACACTCTTTTGGGAGATCCGATACAACAAGCGATTGCGTCTGAGAGCGGCATTGATTTCGTTCTCGATTCATTGATGGATATTGTAATTGGTACGTGATTTTATATAACAAGCCGTATTTTTTATGCTCTATTAATAGCAGTCGAAACACGTGCGGTGCTATTTTAGAGTACGTGCAACTTTTTATTTTAAGTAAAACAGGAAAAAAAAACAAAACTACGACTATTTCTACACTGAATTGCTTTTTGGGCGTCGTTTGTTAAAAAGTTGGCGTTCCGTTCATGCCCTACCTTAGTTTTTTTTGTTAGTCTTACTTATCATAACTAACATAGCACCTAAGTCTGAATTTTTATTAACTAATTAACCTATTTATATATAAATCTCTGGTCTGCAATAAAGTTTTATTATTATTATTATTAATAGGTAATTAATTACGATCGACTAAATTAGTATCAGTATATTCGTTAAGGGAGAAAAGTAAATATTTTTCATTACAAGAATTGAAAGGGTACGGGAAAAATTGTAGACAAGATACAACACGTCTAAAGTGACATTTGCGTAGGTCATTCGCTTCATTTAAATTTGCTCAGTAATAAACGAATATAATAATTTTACTTAACAGCTGTTACAATAAAATAAACAAGAGTTTTTCGTCTAATTTATATCCTTATTTAGTCATTAAAAACATAAAAGCTGTTATAAAAGCAAGAAACATTTAAAAATAGCACTCATATAAAAACAAGGCCGATGTCATGATAACATTTTACAGAGAGTAAGGACCTGTCGTCAAAGATAACATCACTTCGCAACTACACGATGAAGGCGCGAAGTTTGGCTTCTGTTGCCGCAGACAGGATTCAAGAACTACGGCGACAGATCGACAACTTGAAGAAGCTTTGTAGCAGCAAGGACGCACCGCTCTGCGACACTATCAACACGAATACTCTCAAGCTGCAAATGCAGTTTGATTCAGTAAGATATGACAGCTATAGTGGCAGTAAATCGATTCCTTCTATACAGTGTTGCTTTTCAGTTAGTTAGTTAGTGAACACATTTTATATACAGCTTATGTATGATAATTGTATGAGAAAAGTATTTCAAAATTTTATGGGAACTTACAAGAGTTTGCCAGCGCTTAGTACTATCAGTATGTGATATTTTATTTACTTACCAATAGTAATAAATAAAACATCAATGGAAAATATGTACATAATACACATACAACGCACCTACCTAAAAAGAGGAAATTTTCGTCGTTATTTATATGTGGGTAATAGAATTAGCTTCCAACTTTAATGAGTCTGATTTGTACAAAACAAAATTATAGTAAAAGTTAATACAATGAACTCAGTTATACGCTGACAGAACTGTTTTAAAATCAATATAAAATTGTAGATGTTGGTCGATGTGTTACACGTTTTTTATTCTTTTTGAGCAATAAATATTTAATCACACTATAAACTTGTCTTTAATAGACAACTAAATTTCTATTGTTAGATTCTTCATGAACCCCAACTATTAGAACTGCGTGCTCTCGGCGTGGAGAATTTGACAAACGCGATATCTCAGGCGAGGCAAGAGTTTCAAACGTTACCTTCCGCTATCCTCAAGCAGACAGAGTCCGTTAGAGAGGGTAAGGGTTATATGAAAATTTTATCTTATTTCAATTGCCTATAAAATTCATACAATAATGTAGAGTATTTTCAAGGAAGTATTTGTAAGCTTAATTCTAAAAATAATATAAACAGCTATCTCATATAAGCCTTTACTTAAAGTAAATAGAGACTATTTCGTTGTTGTAAGGAAATTGCACCTTGAAGCCTTTTAGTGTAACTTTATTACAGCATATTTATGAACAATATTGAAAAATGTTTATTTAATGTTCACCTAAACTACAGATGTCATCCGTGACATAGAAATTCGTCGTCAAATGGTGCACAACTCGGCTCGAGTGCTGAAGAATATAGTCCGTCATTTGACATCGGGATTGCGAAGTCTGGCCCATCAGCTGGAAGGAGGGCTGGAGAGGCTGGAGAGATATGACTATTGGCGGTGGATACTAATGCTTGGTATTTTGTCCTTATATATTTAGTTTATAATTGATATGGAAAGAATTCCATTGTGTCATGTAACGCAACTGCTGCTGGTAGAGACCATTAAATTCGCTATCTGATTTATACGATTATTTTTTCAGCCTGCACGGTAGCCTTCGCATGTGTTATGCTGCTAATATTCCTTGCGCTACTCTGTGGTTGTGGAAACGCAAAAATTCACGCAAAACGGACATTACAAGTGTAAGTTTTGAATAAGCAAAAGGCGTTTAAAAGCATGAGTTTCCAATGTGACAAGTCTGTTATCTTGTTCGAATTATGCTTTCAGATTTGATAATTGATTTTTTAATTTATCATTAGATTTTCAGACTAATTATAAAAGGGAAAAATAAAAAAAGTTCAGATTGCCGATAATGTTTCATATTGGGATTTAAATACTAGAATAATCTCGTCATGAAAAATATAAAACTATATAAGACTTGGCTTAAAGGTCTTGAATAAAATTCAATCAAACAAAAAGTTGTTTATTTATCGAAAAAGTTATACATATAAACACATTACAGATCATCGGTTTGGCTGTGCGTGGTCTCTCTCATTCTATGGAGCGTGATTTCCGCCACCTTCCTCATTGCGGGACACGCCGAGGTAAATCTTTTTCACTTCCGCTGATTAATTTTCGTAGAAAAATTTATTCGTTTTCTGGTAAATTAATTTCCCTGATGAATGTTTTTGGCTTCCTTGTATAAAAAATGTTTGCGCATCAAAATATGTGGGGCGCTTTCAATAATCGCGTGAAGTAGAATTTGAAAAAACCTTTGACTGTAATGTAGTTAGTTTGTCTTAATTATAGACTACTAACTGAAATACTGCTGACTTACCCTTATAAAGGCTGTTGGGTTCTTTAAGTAATTTATTTATGCTAAATTGCAGGAGCACGCACTACATTATAGCAATCTATTTAATCTTCATATGAGATTATACTTTAGTTTCACTCACGTAGCTGACACTAAGCCGAGAGCTTTTAAAGCCGAATTAGGCTATGCCCTTGAGCGCTCATCAATTCTGAAGTAATAGAAGCTTCTTTCTCGATATGTCTCATTCACATAATTTATAACGGAATATTAAGTTATGCACAAAATGATGCTATCATCAGGCTAATCTTATGTTACCTTATCTTATAAATTACATAGTATGGCGAACTATAAAAAATCAAAAATCTTGTGAAAAACAGGTATTCATATGTGACGCGCTGTGGGACTCTCCGCAGTATAGCACTCTGTCGGCCCTCTTGGACCGGCCTTCGCCTCTTTTGCAGCACGACGAGGGAATCTTCGACGTGTTGCTACGCGAACTAGAAAATGTTACTATTGAAGTCTCCGTTCGGGATGTATTGAGGTCAGTTCTCAATGCTATTGAAAGTTTACATGGACTAATATTTTCTGTTTTACCCATGCGTACAAGAAATTTGTAAAGTTAGACGCCATGTCTAAGTTTACTATTAAATAAATAAAAGTTCTTACAAAATATATCCCAGTCAAATAAATGTAAGCACTGATGGCTTTAGCTCTTGAACCAAAATTCGTGGGTTTGAGTCACGGCTGTGTAACAATCTATTATTGATACATAAAAGTTATAGACGATAAAGGTGACAGTATATAAATATAAAAATGATTAAAGGAACACATATAATCAAAATATAAGTGCAAATGCCGATTCAGTGAGTGTAAGGATCACAAACTGAGGGTCCTGCAATAAGTATATTCGTTAGTTGGTTGAATTATTAATCTTTATATATATAATTCTTCTGTGAGTGTGTATGTCACTGAACTTCTCTCAAACGACTGGACCGATTTTGATGAAATGTTTTGTGTGTGTTCAAGGGGATCTGGGAATGGTTTAGATTCACAATTTTGTCCGCTGGACAATGTTTTTTTAATTAATTTTTAATTTATTAGTAGTTGTTGATTTTGGAATGTTTTACATTGGATCCGACAGACGGCGCTACCATCGAAGTGTCAAATTTTAAATAATATTCGAATAATTAATTGAAAATTGAAATCACATGTATGGCAAAACAACGTTTGCCGAATCAGCTAGTATATTTATAAAAAATTACATGTTTATATAGCTATAATAGTTTTCATTATGGATAGCCTAGATAGATAGTTTAATGTGTATAATTTTATTATAATTACCAGCTGATATGGAAAACGAGGTTTTATTTAAACAGGGACTGTGACAAAAATCGTCCCGCCTACATCGTATTTCAACTGGACAAGTTGCTCGACGTCAACAAGGAAACGTCGTACTTCGAATGGGAAGAGCTGCAGGCAGACCTGGACCGCCTCTCTTCGGCCATCGACGTGGGCTTCCTCAAAACCATTTCGTTCAACTTCAACCGGCTACTGCACGATATACTAGATATATCGGATGTCAATGTGACCAAATATAGGTATCATTAATTTTTTTGAGTTTTGTATCGATTATTTGTGTCTAAGCTTATCCTATTTTCAGAGTATGTTATAGGATATATATAGTTACTAATCTAATATTAAGTTAGTCGTGGAGTCGCTTTTGCACGTTGGAGGCCACGGAAGATCAGCGTTGGGTCACATGCTATGGCCCAACACATGCTGAGTGGCATCCATTTTCAGGTGACCAGTGAGATAGTTGTAAGTTTTATTTATTTATTTTAAGTATATTTATCTATATTTTTTGTCTACACTGGCACGTGAATAATAAAAATTGTTTTCTTTCTTTCTTTCTTTTTTGTTTATTATAATTATTTAGTACAAATAATACATTAATTGATGATGCTAGTTATATTTGTAATAAAGTGTTACGAAAACAAAATACACACGGACTGTAAAGAGAATGGGTCAGAATATATTCAAAATACCTGACCTAACTTTGTGAAATAAATACTAAAGAATGGTTTAATGTGCTACTATAAATATTGAAGCGTTTTATCTCAGTATTTTTATAGTACATGTAGATTGATCGTTCTGATTCGTTAGATGGTAACATACAGTTATAATAATTATATATGTATTAATAATGTTATTTAGGTTAGAATACGATGGTCCAGTGGTAGGAAAGGATCTGCCTTCGCTGATGGACCAATTGGAAAACGTCGCAGCACAGGTCACCGACCTCTCTACTGCCGGGAGATTAGAAACCCTAGGTAATCATTTATTTTTCAAATCAAAAACATATGTATGGTATTACCCTTCATAATGGGTATTTTGGCTTTAGCAAATCTTGACATTAAGTACTGAGCTATAGAATCAGGTTCTTACATCAAATTTTTCAGAATTGAAAAAGTAATTTCCCATATTATATTTAACAATAAAATTTCTCTACATTTTAAAATAAATTCCAGCCAATAGGGCATAACTTCCAGCGACTCCAATGTTTCAGCTTCAAGAACCCAAAAATTACACTCGGCGAGCATAAAGCCCCTGGAACAGCTGCGAGCAAATCTCGTCTTTCGGCTGACGGAATTGGAACTACAGTTGATTCCATTCCGCAGGAAATTGAACATTTCCCTCAGCCACATTCATACGGCGCAGTTTTATATCAACAACCAAGGGCATATAATCGCGCAGAAGGTCAGAATATTTCATATCGACTTTTGTTTTAAATTATACTCTACTAAACAGCTGTATTTGATAACATTTTCATTCAATTTTCATGAATCTATAACATTATATAAAGCTGAAAAGTTTTGGTTGAATCGCTAATCTTAGGAACGGTCTCTATTGGTTAGTCCATTTATTTATGTAGAGTATTCTACAAAAATATTATATTATATAAGTATATATTAGTATATTCCCTAATGAAAAGACGGAGCATAAATGAATAATTTTGTAAAAGTGGTAATTTTATTTTTGAGTTTTACGAAGTGCACGGAATTTTAATGAGCGTGAAACCGCTGGGAATAGTAATTATTTACCTTTGAATATTTTGTTTTCTCAATTCGCCTTTAACATTAACATTTAATTAAAAAAACATATCTTAAGGTCACTTTTATATTTGTACATATGCTTAGAAATGGATCCACATATTTTCCACTCAAGTATTATAATAACACGAAATATTAAAAGACATTTTCGTGCACATTGTTCAATTGCGCAAAATTTATTTCACCGCAAAATTTTACTAAAAATGAGATTTACGAGGACCATTCAAAAATAGTTACTAGAGTTTAACTCAGGTATATAATTACATTTTAACGATAGAATGATGATGATAATAATAAACGGGAAAGTTTGTTCGGCAGACCAGATGATGAGGACCCTATGGAAGTTGTTGGCAATAGACTTCCATCAAATAATCATAAACAAACTATCTGAAATAATTGCTGACGACTTAATAAACTCTCCATTTTGTATACGGTTACAACTAAGTTAAATGCAACACATTTTAATGAACGGTTTCAATCACAGTTGCTTTTCGAATAAAATAAATAACCAAAGAGTATTCGCCACAGCTCTATTACGCAAAATGTTGAGACTTAAATGAAATTTTTTAATATATCCTATATGTTAAAATCATCCGCTATTTAAAACCCAGAGCCGTCAATGCCAGTGAAACAGAAGGACTATATATCCATACGATATCTATTCCTAAAACATGCACAGTTACTTTTAATTTTAATAAAAAAGCTTTAATACGTAAAGCTTAATCGATAAAAATATCATAGAAAGCGTCGACATTCGTTTCCCGACTGGTGTCACACACTGCTGGTTGGCGTACTCACGTGCTGTCCTCTGCCGGAAAACACGCGGGAAAGTGTCGGCCGCTTTTCACTGTCTACTCGGCTATCAGGTCATTGTTCTGTACAAAATACGTCGCCTCACTGGTAAGTGTTTTCACTAACCCTTTTGCTAAAATATAAAGTATCTTTAAAATCTTAATTTTACTCCCGTAATATCATTATTTCAACCAAATTAACATGTTACAAAACAAATGATTTATCATATTTGACATTAATTTAGTTTCAATTTTATGTCCAAATATCCTGATCAATGTGTCAAAGATAATTAATTATCAGTTCGTCCGGCGTTTACGAAACATTTGACTGGTCATTTCATAATTTATGGCCTATACGCATTTTATCCGGCAAATCCTATACTAGCACAGATTGTTGTATACAACATCAAAACGTTTTTTCAAATACTTTATTTAATAAATCAAGCCTTAAATCAAAAACTTATATTGCCAAGATTTTATAGTTAACAAGATATCTCGATACGCGTGTAAACTGTCATGCTTGTAATTTGTTTCTTCAATACGCTGGTTTCTCGGATAAGTACAAGTAATCCATGAAATGCTATAAATCTCTTTCAGCACGGTTGGTGGTTCTGCGGCGTTCTTCTAGGTATAATCTGGTTCACCACGTTGACACCGCTCTGTGTAAAACTGTGGCGATCGTTTGGCAGAAAAATCAGAGCATTAGAAACATTAAACCTCACGAGTTTAAGGTAACAATATTTCCACCCATACCCTCCAACATTGTACCGATTTTAATTACAAGTAACTAACGATATAAACAATATTATTAATATAAGGACAGACAATAATATTATTAACATAGTTTGTGTTATGGGTGTTAACGCTAACTAAACATATACTTAGAGATATCTTATAATATATATATCACATCGATATATAATATATTTATCGTAACGGAAAGTTAATAAGTTTTAGTTGAATTGAAGAATTATAATAATTTGAATAACAGTCAAAATAATGGTTTCAATTTGTGAGCAGCCAGCAAGGGACACCAGCCACGACGGTTTGCGAAGACAATAACTGGAGTGCACCTCCAGGGTAAGTAACCTTTAAATATTATTTTAACGATTTTTTGCAAATGTAAAAAGAATTTATATTATAGTCCGTTCACGTGTTTATTTTCCACT
This sequence comes from Pontia daplidice, assembly GCA_963693355.1. NCBI lineage: Eukaryota > Metazoa > Arthropoda > Insecta > Lepidoptera > Pieridae > Pontia > Pontia daplidice. The sequence continues at coordinate 504,193 of CAVNZL010000085.1, forward strand.
CAGATATATTCATTTATACATTTATATATTATTGTTTTTATAATAAACAAGAAACAGGTGATAATTCGTATTGTACTACATAATTCTCGTAAGCAGTGATATAGCGTGCGGCTCTCTACACTGAAGTCGTGCGATCGAATCCTGTCTGTGCACAAGTGGATGGATTACTATGTGCATAATTTAACTTGCTCTTACGGAGAAGGAAAACTTCGCGAAGAAACCGGCATATCTGAGGCCTAAAAATACAAAGGCGTGTCAGACACAGAAAGCGGTTCTTGTTTATTAATAAGAAATGATTATGACAGCAATACAGAAATAGAGACATAGATGAGAGTTAGAAGAACCAATGTTTTATATTAATTTGCTGCTTGTGTAGAGGCGTAATGAAATTCTCTCTTGTAAAGAACCCATATTGATCGTACATTTTCTAATTAGATTTTAATGAATTTTCAGTCCACCGCCCCCGAGAAACGATAGCTGGTGAAGATTGACCCCGAATCCTCGTTTGCGTTTCTTCTGTCGTTCTAAAACAGCACAAAATTTATTACCACTTCTACCGAGAGCTTGCATTTTTATGGTTTTGCTCGCATTTACACTGGACTTTGTTTTGAGTATGTCTTTTAAATAAGCATTTTTGTTCTTCAACTAAGTAAATATTTAAAGTACATGGTGTCTATTTATTGTACATTTAAATTGCATGATTTACTTTTATCATGGCAACTGGAATGTTTAAAAAATGCTACTATTGCTCTTTAATTGCCACATTACTAATTAAATGTATATAAATACTTCTTAATTTCTGAAAAAAAACCCAATAGACCAATATGGAAGCAGTACTCCGCGAAAAACCCCCAACAGCTCAACGCACGTTTCGCTCCGACACCGGAGCATCATCAGGAGATGTTGCCTCTACGAACAGCGTTCGAGGTGTCGGAGCGAAACGTGCGTTGAGCTGTTGAGGGTTTTTCGCGGAGTACTGCTTCCATACTGGTCTATTGGGTTTTTGAACAATGGACTTCCGCAAAGTAACGCCTGATTAAATTAATTATCTTAATTTCTGCACAGAATATATGGAATTAAAATAAGAAAAATATGGTTATTGTGTGTTGCATACAGATAATTATAGTAGCCTCAACGAATACTCACCTGTGTGTTAATAACGTGTGACCTAAATTGGTAGTACCTTAAGCATTCAATTTATTATTAATGAGTTATCACAGGGTCGATAAGTCTTAGCTAAAAAATATTAGCGTTATTATAAAGTCGTTAGCAAACTAAATAATTCATTTCGCCCACCGACGTTATTAAATCGGGGTTTTAGACGTGGTATAAGTTATATGTAAAATTTGCCGTAAAAAAGCCTATTTATGACAGAAAACAATTTTTTTTTTATAACAGCTTTGCCGAGATGTGATTACAATTTCTTCGTGAAGTTTAGCGAAATCCTGCTCAAATTGTGTACTCTAACATAAATTCATCGCGTTATATTTATTCATTTATCAAATTTTATTTGCATAATTGGTTCAAGTAGAACCTCTGATATTTCTTGTGAATATTGTATACTCTCGCCATGCCTGATATATAAGAGAAATCCCGAAATTTAAAACAGGCACACTGCTAATTAGGCAATCCGTAGGAAATGGTATTGGAGTGCTTTAACAAAAATCTACTAAACCTATTAAAACATGTAATGAAAAAAAGAACAATAAATTTTTGATTTAACTATTTAAATTTGATCTGGCTCAGAGCATCTATAAAATTAAAGCATATTCAACAGATATTCGATTAAAGATTGCAAGTCACATCCGAAACCGCAGCAAACAGCCATACACAGTACTTCCTCTTTGTCATAAACCAAAAACCATTATCAGTTAGTAATAAACATACTCCAATAACACTTATTATTTCTCAAAGCTATAAATTTAACTAGTTTCGCTCGCCCGAACAGTAAACACATAAACATTATATTTTATACCGCTACCTGTCGTTATCGGGCCAAAAAAACGGATGCGGAAAGCATTAAATGACACACTATTTCGACAAAATTGGCCTTGGGCCAGATTAGATGGTGGCCTCTACATGGATTCCAAAGAAATAGTCTTTTTACTATATAAGGGTGAATTTCGTAACAATCTTTGCAAGTGTTGGGAAGGCGAAATAGCTATTTATGCAAGTTAAATTAAATCCTTTTTATAAAACGGGCTGGAGGCTCACCTGATCGTAACCGCCGCCCATGGACACTCACAATTCCAGTGCGTTGCCAGCCTATAAGATCCCTATACTCCTTATTATTGGTTCGGAAAAACCTCTATTGGCTAGCTAGTCAACATAGCGATGGTGCGTGACAGTAGGTGCCTTCTGAAGCGCTCAGTTGTGGGAAATTCATATAAAATAAGTCCATTCTCCTTAAGAAGTAACTCTGTGTACATATTTTATTAGCTATATATTTACATCCTTCAAGTATTGCTAAGCATGGCTAAATGGACTGAACCATTATAAAGAAGCCACCATGACGTGCATTTAGAAATATGAACAAAAGATAAATACTGAATCTACGCTTCTTTATTATATATTAGCTGATCCGGCAAACGTTTTTTTGCCATAAATGTGATTTCTAGCAATCATTTTTTTAGTTCAATAAAAATCATTATCAGATTTACGTGTGCGGGGATATGTTTATAATCGAAAGCGTTTGAAACAATAAAAGTATGCTTTATTTAGGTAAATAAATTAATCTTTATATTAATGACACGTTTGTCGGTTTACCATAGCAGTGCCATCTATTATTGATTACTTACTCAATCCAGTCGAAAAGTATCGACATTTGTTAGAATCTGTTGGAGTTAACAGAATTGTGACAATTAAATAAATAAAATTGCGACTATAATTAAAGATCTAAGCTATCCTATCTCTTAAGTTGGACCAGACTGCTCACGGTGTGCCAATTTAATTTGAAATCAGTTAAATAGTTTAGGAGTCCATCGCGGACAAACATCGTGACAGGACATATATATTAAGATAAATAACACCGGTATCACTGAGCTTTTCGGATTATGCCTACCACTGACTATGATATTCTTAAGATCATTCTGCTTAGCATAATATGTTATCAAACAATCTTACGCAACAGCAAGTGATTCGTCAAATGTCAAATGGGTAACATTTCGTCGACCTACAGTAGCCCACCGTTGCGCCATCGCGCCGTGAGAAATAGATACCATTGTCTCTGAGCTTGTTAAAATAATGTGTCGGCTGGTTAAACCATTACGATGAGATGAATGATTAATAAGGTGTGAATATTGTGCAAACGTTATTTTCTAAACTGAAGTTTTTACATGACATGGAATTTTGTCACATTAGGATTGGAAGATGTCTGTTAAATGGTGGCCAAATAGGGGTAATAAATTTTCGCCAGCCTTTACTATTTGTTGCGCAACAAGTAATCAAATTACGAAGGTCAAGACTTCAGGTTTACAGACTTAATATATAATAAGTTTTATGAGCTTTTCTTCTGGATATTAACAGTCGATTGCGTTCCGTAATTAATGAAAGATCTCTTATATAGTTAAATGGTACTGACAAATATGTCCATTTTTTTATTTTAAATGGCACTCACAAATATGTCCATGTCCATGGGTCTGAGTGTGAGATGCAGAGGATAGTATCCCTGCAAAATTAAAAATGCTTTTAGTTTTTGATAGTTCGCATAGTCAGGAATGACAACTCACGGGCACCCGTTACATAATAAAAAAATTCTCACGACTTTTATTACGTCATCCCAGTATAATCTACGTCTAGTAAGCTCGGCGAATTTCAGCTTTTTCTCTCGATGCATTTCTTGGTAATCATACTCGCTGGTATCGATTATTTAATCCGATACACTCGGCTTAAGAAGACTTTGTTTGAAATTTTCTATGCACTAATAATGTGACTGGACTTTTTTCATATGTGCAATGGTAATGACTCTCGTGCCATCAGTTCAATGATAAACAGTGGAAGCTCGTTATATAAGAACACGCGACCGCTTTAATAAAGTGTATTGCATACACAGATTTTAATATTAATTTTAAAATCATACATTCCCGAAGAACTTGAATGTCACGATTGCATAATTCGTACCAGAGCTGTACGCAGAAATCGCAAGTGCGAAACGGAATCCTTTTTAATGAAATCCACTTACTCCATTACAATCGCAGTAATTTCAAAATACTGATGATCACTGGATATTACTAAACCTTGGCACACAATTTTATAATACTCACAATTAGCAACAAGCTCTTATTTTTTTTCTCCATCATATATGTTCACTATTGTTGCAAGGCCATTCTGGGTCAAGGCGATGAGAATCGCGTTCATTTGAAGAATAAGTGTCAAACACTAAGTTTTCGTCAATCCCAACGTATGTTACTTAAAAACAATTATAAAGGTTTAAAAAAGGGTTATTTAGGTTAATATTTAAGCTCATCCCAAAACAAATTACCCACTAACACTCAATTTCTTAGTTTAAAAGTAAGGTTTGTTTTAGATAATGAGAAAATACCTCATGAATGAATGATGCGAAGATGAGCCAGTTACCGTGAACTTGGCAAATCAGTTGTGATTCATCTCGCATTAGTTACGACATTGGAAATAAAATGCAGCGAGCACGGAACATGACCTGAAAGATTGCGAATGTTGTGGATATGGCATTGTATTGATGCTATTCTATGAACAAATTAGAACGATCGTGTTACGAAATTTTAATATATATACTATAGATGAACACACATTAATTGGAAAATTATTTAAATATAAGAAATATAACTTTACGAGGTTTCTCTAATAGTGCGCTAGTACCGCAAAACTTTATTTAAATGTATATTATAATGTCATCATATATTATATTGTCACGTTGTATAAGGAAAATTTTCCTACACCAGAACAAAATATTCACAACTCTCAATAAATTAACAGAAATATATTATTAATACCTTCTTTGTTCTCTGTTAATAAATATTTAATCGATAGATGTTAATGCCATATCCATGATAAACTATTACGTGTATTGAGATATACAGTTATAACTCGAAGATGAGCAAGGTCTGCCGAGCTGCCATTTACATAATAGACCATTGACCGTTTGTATATAATTAACATTGAATAAATATGCAATTAAGTTTTTTATACAACTACATTACGCAGAGAGCAGGTCTGTATTATAAAGCTGAATACTACAAAGTGTCATCGCGCTGTTGAAAGGAATACACTGGAATCATGTCACAGTGGTAAGATGTGACATGATTCCAGTTTGGTACATTTAATGTTCACACTTAATTAATGAATCAATTGCCTATTTACATATTTTATAATTTTAAGTAATTATATAATAAAATGCATTTTTAACAACAATAGAAATTATTTACATGTGACATCTGTACAAAGAATATATTGTGAAACTTGAATTCAAATCAAAACATCCTCTACCTAGCAAAGAGTATACAAATAAAAGAAAAACTTTTTCTTTACATATATAAACAGTGTCAAGCAGCCCAATAATTAGGCGACATCTCAATGCACATATGATTTTTTGTGTCCAGTCAGTGATCATTGCGTTTTATAATAAATTCTTTGACATCCCACAAAATTGTCATTGCAATTTCCATAAACGAATACCTTATTCACGTACATTAAATTCGTCTAGTAATACTCTTTTAAATCTCGGGTTGCTCAAGTCATGTTCGTGTGTAATATTTTATTTACTTTCAAATCTAGTTCGGTTAGCCTGGACTTTTGTGAAAGGTTAACAAACCCGCCTTTCGCAATTCTCATAACGACATGATACAAAATATATGTTCACAACTAAATGCTGCTTGGAATATATATAAATACTAGATGATCTTTATTTGTATATTATATATATATATATATATATATATATATATATATATATATTCGATTAATGCGTAACACAAAAAAAATATACACGAGCACCAACCTTGGGGAGGTTGAGCTGTAGAATAGATGAATAATGGTTAGTGAACACTTCGATTAACTATATCCCTGGCAGCTGGCAGCAGCCAGGCGTGTGTCCAAGAGAAGAGTCCTCCAGAAAAGAGAAGAAGCCTTATTGTGTTGTAACAGGGGCAAATAATACTTGCCATAAAAACGTACTTTCTAATCCCCATTGATATGATAGCCTGTGGTTCAGACGTTGTTGTGTTGATGTAAGACCAAGATTTTTAATTATGTTAAAAAATTAATGTTACAATTTGTGAAAATATATCGCGCGTTTAATGTTATGTACATTAAACGCGCGATATATTTTTCATGGGTCATCCACAAATTTCGTCTTTTCATGCTTATCTTATGTACTTTAGATTGAAACAGGATAAAAAATCCATGTCTTGGTACAATATCTACAGAAATTTCTACAGTTACAAAAAAACTCATTCAATTTCTTTTTTCTCGAAAGAAACAGATATAATTGACTAGTAATACTAATGTATTAATATTCTACAATTTATATTCGCTTCTTCAAACCGTCAATCTAAAAATTACGTTATCCAATTGTCTAATTCGTTGTATGTAAAACCAATGTCACATTGCTTTCAGCTGATCGGACCGCCACTCACATGTCGTCTAACGGCAGTTTAAGTATTGCCTAAGATCAAACAGTTGTATGTTGTAAATCATCTAGACGTCAAATAAATTCTCGAACATGCCGCCCAGATAGCGAAGGAGCTTTCCACATTTGGTTTATACATATGTATGGGTATCCTGTAAAAGGATTTTGAATGCTAATAATACGTAGTAACAAGCCGATGGTTCGATGAATTTAAAACTAAATAATTTTCGGGGTTGTAGATATGAAATATATTTATAATTATTTTATTAAAAGCGACTATTAAATACTGTTTAACTGTATATTACTGAATAAAATAATTAACAATCAATATCACCTCCAATTGATGGCGTTCATATAGGAACTATATTCACTGCTTATATGTAAGGTACAACTGTAGGTGTTCGCTTAAGGGTCCGTAGGGTCCAACAATAACATCATTATACACAGACTCCTGACTGGCAGACTGTACAGTAATCTTTCTAAAGACATACTAAATCGCTTCTTAATCCCTGTTTGTGTTAAAATGTTGCCCATATCTGCTTGGAAGTGGTTATAATTATTATAACCTTATAATTACTTTTACCTGCTACAAAACGTGCAACATTTAAACTATTTTAAGCGAATGCACGAACGAAATGTTGCGAAACTGAAAGTAGGGGATCGCCAACTCACAAAATGTGCTTTACTGTCAGCTACTTATTATTGAGTGAGAAATTATTGTTATCTCTACAATGATTTGATTTACTATCGCTACACTAGGCTATCGCTGCGGTGATGCATGTCTTTGTTAGGTATTTGCATCCGGCCTTCAATGTATTCTTTATTATTTATATTTTTCTCTAGATGGCTAGTAAAATAAATTGTCTACATTATGTTGTATTATTTAAAAGTTAATACACGTACAATATAACCTATAAGTATATATACGAATGACCTATCACCAGTGTCGTAGTTAATTATGAATTATACAACCATGTTTGATCTCTTATATTTAAACTTAAATTTCACAATTCTTGAAAAGAAAATCCTATTTGAAGTTGGAGAAAACTTTGATTAAGAAATTCTCCTTCGTAATTTATTTTAATCACTCCCTTCTTTTATAGAGAGAGTATACGTTTTTATCTCAATTGGGTCATAATCTGTATTATAAATAAATCTTAATTAAGGCTTTGAATGTGCCATCTATATACGATGTTTATAAGAAAATTGTGCTCCAAAGTCACAACTTGTAAAGTTAATAGTTTATACGGTTAAACCAGAAATAAACCTACTTCAAAACTCAATTAAACATCTGTAGGATAGATATAAGATGTAGAAATAACGAAACTAGAGGCAGAAAGGAGATAACATAGAATCAACTCAAACAATGGCTGGATTTAATTTCACTTCAATAAACTTTATAATCTGTTTAATTATTTCAATAAAGCTACCTTTATTTAAAAGGGAAATGCTGCTTTGTTTGTGGCAGGTATCAACGTCTCTTCAAATCTTTAGATACAATTTTAGGTGAGTGAAACTCGAACATAAACTTGCTTATAAACCGAGGCAATGAAGACTTAAATTAGCAGTTAATCGCAAGTGTAATATGACAAAGTGTCACGGTAATCGTGTATCACACTCGTAGGTAACATCAAGACGACAAGCGTTTTCGCCCACAGTACTGAATATAGTTCAAGGTGAGAGAGTTCGCTGTTATTACTGTAACCGCCCCGTACGTACTGTGAAGTGCAAAAGTGGTTTATTAAACTCATTTTTATACTCCACCATTATAAAAATTCTTTCTGCAATATTTAAATTCTTTGTTTTACAATAATATTACAGAAATTTTACTCATTTACCTCTTAAGTAGTGTTTTAAGTGGGAATGGCCTCGTTTCAGTTGCATAAAATGTCAGAACAATAAGCGAAGATTTTCAAGGCTTAAATGTGTAAAAATAATGAGTCATAATTCTCCTGAATAAGTGACAAATATGTCTAACGTATAAAGAAAAACACTTTGTTAACGGATTAAGTTATGTATTTTACAAAATTTAAGTATATTACATTATTTTTAAATTTTTCCCGACGTTTCGCGTGCTTTACTGCGTGCGTGGTCACGGTAGACCTTGAAAAATTTAAAAATAATGTAATATACTTAAATTTTGTAAAATACATAACTTAATCCGTTAAGAAAGTGTTTTTCTTTAAATGAGTAATAGTTATGCTAATAAAAGACAATATTATGTCTAACGTACTTGTAAAGTCAGTAAAATGGAATCGAATTTTGTCTCCGCCAGTACCTGTTTATAGTGCCGTGCGAAGTAAGCCTATATTGAATTAATTTTGAACTTTAAAATTTTGCTACCGGTTAAGATTTACGATAAAAACTAACACAATTTTGATAAATCGCTTTTCGTACAGGATATAACTAGAGTGAAGGCAGCAAGCGCTATTTTCGATTGACCTTCAGTGCACAAATCAGTACCACATATGTATATGTTAGTTTTACGGAAAATATTGGACTTAAACATTTAAGTATATGTGAAATACAATTACAAAGATATAACTTTTATTAACATTTAAGTAAGTAAATATCTTAATACTTCGTAAATATCTGAAATTTTCGTCTTTAATCGGCTATTGTTTTAAGAGCCTAAACTTAAAAAAGTCTTAATTATAAATGAATTGACGACTCGACAGTATATTGTTTGATAAGAAGAAAACTTTTGTAATTATGTAACATGGAATGCGATTTCTTCGACAGAATGAATTAATTATATTTTATATTTATTACTAAAATAAACTATTTACCTTTCCTTATAGTATATATATAATATAGACACCGAGCTAAAATAACAATCAAGTATTAAAGAGATGTATGACTATTTCATACATTGAAAAGCATTCGTGAATTGAAAAGCTCTTGATACTTTTTAACAATGTTTGTGTAGCCGAAATACATGAGAATATACTCATGTTCATATTAAGCTATAATTCAGGGAAACGAAAAATCATAACCTTTAATTGTGTCAAAGAGAATTAAACAATCAAGCCTAAGTGTGCTATTGGGATTATTAACTGTAATTTAAAAAGTTATAATCACATATTGTTTCAACACCTGACGAAGAGTACGTAAATAAAAAACTTTTGTTTGCCCAAGAAAGATCACTTTCCAAGTTTCAGAAGTCCATTTGGAGGAGGTTTTCTTATAATCATAAGAAAACATATTTTATTAAAGAGAGTCGTGGAGAGTTTATTGCCACTTCTCTGTTCTGGATTTGAGAACATTACGAATTAAGTTTTATTTTCAGACTGTCATTAATGATAGATTAATGCTGTTTCATTAAATTTCGTTTTGGTGACTTTTTAATACATAAGCATATTTATAAAAGTAACACTGACTATTCCTTTATAGATTTTAATATTGTATTCGACAAATACGGTATGATAAACATCACCGTCCTCTGAATTACGTTATAGGAAGTAAACAACAAATCTAACAGTAGTAAACATACGCCCCTGGCCATAATATATATTGATGTACCTTCTACAAGCAAGGTCCCAACTGTCAAAATACAAGATCAAGAACCGCCTTGCTATTTACGAGCTATCTCGATCAAAGTTTTTCAAATAAATCGCAAAACCTTTGAAATTCGGAAATTATCACGAAGGAAATTATTTGTTCAGCGAAGCCAAGTACTATCAGTTACCTACTTCCACGTAATATCCTATATTTCGAATTAAAATATTGATAGGGATAAAAATGGCTAGAAAATGTTAAATCATAGGTTAACCACATGTCAAGTCTCATCTTCCGTGAGCGGTATTTTAATGGATTAAGTTCAATTAAACCATGCGATCCGTACTTCCGAATCGTTCGATTCGTATTGCTTTACACAGTACATGATCAACACTGACCAGCTTGCACAAGGCCGTTCAAATGCCAACAGGACCTTTACACCTGGCCGAGAAGTAGTATGTTGTAATCTGCTCTCATTTACATTAAGTCAATTCAATGCAGCATATGCATAATATATTACTGTGACATATATCTTAAAAGTTATTGTACAAGTGTTCATTCAAATTAATTTACTTTTTTAGGTAAAAACAAACGGGCAGGACTCATCTGATATTAAGTGGTACCTCTATCCATGGACACAGAATTTATATGAAAATAGGAAACGAATGTTTTAATAATAAATATTGTACCATAACCCATAAATGAGTAATAAAAACTTAATTCAAAACATAAAGTGTACTTTGATGGGAAAAAATATAGATTTTCTCTTTTTATTGCGTCTTCTAGTTTCGAGTCAATAAAACGAAGATATAAATTCCAAATAAAATTGAGTTATTCAGGCCTTATAAATACGCCCATAAAATTCATTACAATGCCAATTACACAGTATTTTTAATAATTACATCGCTATTGTAACACAATCTGCTTTGTTATAGTGATGAAATCGGAACAGAAATAGCTCTTCGTCTTCCTTATACGTAATAAAGAGCAATTATTTTTATTCGCGGTCATTACTAAAGCATGATTCCTTTTAACTATTAAATACTAAAAGTTTGCCTAATGTTGCCATTTTTCTATCTAAGATATAGCGGCCTCCTTTAGCGAGGTTACGAGGAGATTAAATCTTTGATATCCAAAGGCATATATTGCTCAATACGAAATGACGAATGATACAATTACACATAGCTGTTCTCGCTTCGTCACGACTCTTTTCAATTCCCTAAAGCTAAGATTGGTGTCGCTGCGGATCCTTAGATAAACTGCTAATATTAGGCTAATAATTCGATTGCTGTGAAACTATATTTAGGCGAATAAAAACAGTGAAGATCCCTTCGTTGGGAGGTCAGAGAGGCAGATTGTGAAAATGTATTATTAATCCTTTTTATAGACCATAAAAACAGTGTCGGCTTTGGCTGGACTGGCGATGCTCCAAATACAATTGACAATGGCGGCAATTAGTCGATTCCCTGATAGAGGCTTTGATGTTGGCAACACCACACAAAGGTCAGGGTTTAAAACATTGAGATAATGGTTATTTTATCGTTACCAATGTAATTACTGAATATTTCCAAAACAAAGGTCGTGCTGCTTGTTTGGTTTGTTTAACAATAAATTTGAATTATGATGACTGACTGGGCGCAACCACCGCTCGTCGCCATGCCGGACTGCAGAGTCCCAGGTTGGATCCCCGGTCAGTTAAAATTTGTGTCATATTGGCTGAGATCGCCTTCTAATAAATAAAAAATATATTCATGTATACTAGTATTTCATGCAAGACATACTAAACGGATTTTAATTAAACTTTACAATTAATAAATAGCTTAATTAGTTTTTATAGACAGACACAGTTAGTATAAGACATAAATTATTGTGGGTAAAACCACGGTTAACAGTCATTAATCGAAAAAGCTTTACCACATATTAAATAATATTTGAAGAACTTTCACTAACTGTCATGTTATACAATATTACAATCCATTTTCCTTAAAGAGGAATGCTTAAACTACAGCAAGGTCACGCATGGACGGCTAAATAATTAAGTAATAATAATAAATTACACTGCAAATTTACACAATACGTCAGTGTTAATATTATGTTGCGAATCATTTCGTAAAATAAAATATTTTTAGTACAAGTTTAGAAATTACAGAAGACATTGTTTTTAATAATATCTTTTTTATTTCAGACTAGCATTTTATTCTTTGCCTTCTGATCGAAATTATTCAATGGATTGTACCCAGGACCATCGTCGACCATGCATACAAGTTCTGTATCTCATGAAGGGTTATAGTTCAGTGACGGGTTTTTCTTACAGTATTGCCCGCAAACCTAACATTGATATTATTCACATTACGTTCTTGATATGATGTTTTGTGCAAATCAAAAAAGCAATCACTATTCTTTACTTTAAAGTAATTTTTATTTGTACTATAGTATGTAGTAGTAGTATATGTAAGAAGTACTTATATTATAATATATTTGTA